>MEHQ01002073.1:0-50231 GCA_008828725.1 Saccharina japonica
ACACCCCCACGGGCACATACCCAACCATTATGAAGAGCATCTATTGATGCTTCGAAGGGCTGCGCCCTTCTCAGCATCAATATCTCCTCATTATTAAAACTCCATAATATTTCGTAATAATACACAGATTCCCGTAGCCCGTACGTACTGGTACGTATGTAAGCCCTGTGGTCACAAACCATGACGCATTTGTTGAGAGATACATGGTATAATATGTACAGTACATTCTCGGCATTGTCCTACAAGCAAATTCACGCCCTGCTTCTGGACACGACAGGCACGACATATGCCAGCAGCCGGTCGTTCCGGTGGTCTATTGATAGCGTTACGTCTAAATGATCTATTCTATGAAATGTATATGTTCGAGTATTAATACGTATAGAGATAACAAAGCCAAAAATAGGTGTACCTAGGCATTTTGAGCCATTTATAGGTACACCGGGTATTGTGCTCCGGAAAAGGCTTCCTGGACCCCCCCGTGATTGGGCTACGCCCCATCGTACCTACATTAGTAGTAATGGCGTTAGTATGCCTATGGCCAGCTACTCAACTTAGGGATAACCTATTTGTGGCTTGAAGTGTACCTAAAAATGGCTCGATCAAACCTTTTTTGGCAACTAAAATATAGGCAGGCGGCCGCAACGATGGCGGGACTGTCAACCAGACTCTGACCTCTCCTGTCAAGGCAAACGTCATAATATACGGTGACACTAGGACGAACGCACGTGACACCGGAGATTGGTTTTCTTAACTGTGGCGCCCTCGTTCTTAACAAAGATGGGGGCACTCTTCTTGTGTGTTATAGCACAGTCTAGTGGTAAATGGACCTATTGTTGATAAACGCACCTCATTATGCAGCGGCTAACTCACCAACACCACTGACTGGCACTCATTGATTGCCCCTACCTGAAAATGTCTGGGGCAGCGGTGGTGTGAGCACCGCGGTCACGCTAGACATACTCAGCATATATGATGTCCGTTATTTATAGGCGGAACGTGGCATCACGGTATGGTCGACTGGTAGTGTCCCACCGACTGTTACTAGTAGTGTTTAGGGATACTACGTCATTCGCTTTAGCCCATACAGCAGTATAGATACAGCGTGAAAGGTCTCACCTTCACAAGGCTCGGAGGGTTGCATCGTTCAGCCCGCCCTATGGTTTCGCTGCTCCCCCTTGCAGAGCCAGCTAGCAAACACCACCGCTCTAGGACGGCATTTGCCGGGATACAAGGGGCAATCCGCCATTAGCCCAGCCAATATCTAATGCACGCTACAAAAACTACGCACGTTTTCTATTTTTGCTCCGTACCGCGCCAAAGGTAGGGGAACCCCAGACACCCTTAAGCATATACTAAACACTATGTACACGTATATACGGAAGTCTATGGTGAATATACTGCTTCTCTGCAGGCACGTATCCATGTATATACTGCACTATGTAGTACAGTTTCAGTCTATCCAATGAATGGCACGGATACAGTTCGGCATTCAAGTATTAGTAAGTGCTTGCGCAGATCCTTTCGGAAAACTCCTTACTTTAGTTGTGAAATCGTGAACTCCTCCAATCGAGTACGCCTTTTGCCGTGCGTGCGTAGAAGCTGCTGAAAGATAACGTGGCAAACCCCTAATGATGTACCAGACCGGGATATATCGAGGAGTGCGGCGACAAAGGTACTTGCAGACCGAGAGGGGAATACATTACGGAAATGGTCAAATAGGGGTATACTCCCTGCGTTTTCCGCCATTTGGGGGTATAGGACAAACGCGCCCGCGGCAGGTGATCCCGCATACCCAAGCGTGCCTCAAACGCAATTCCGGCGCGCTGGCGAGATGCCCGAAGCCCATGCCGAGCGCACACACAATGTTTTTTTTCGGGCACGGTTTTGGGCCGAACGGGACATCGGCGCGTGATGGGGGGCAAATGATACATATGGTAAATGGGGGGCGGGTCCTTTTACCCCCGCATGCGCCGTTGTCCCGTTAGCCGCAAGAGCGTGTCCGAAACCAGAACAAACGGTGTGCACACGCTCGGCATGGGCTTTGATCATCTCGGCAGCGCGTGGGAATTGCGTTTAAGGCAGGTTTGGACATGCGAGAGCACCTGCCGCGGGCGCGTTTTGCATATACCCCCAAATGGCCGGAATACCAGGGGTTTATACCTCATTTTGACCATTTTCCAATGTATTACTACTCGTTACTCGTATGTACGGCTGTCGGGTTGCTCTCTCGGGTTTCTATCTGTACGGGAGCGTGATTGATTTCAAGTGTAAATGTTTTCTCTTACAACGGTTCCAGCTGAGAGTGTTCGGAGTGTCCTCCGTTATGACTGATCACCAAGTTAAGCGTCCACGCCCGTAGCTTTGCGCTGTTCCGCGCGTGATCGTGGCGAGTTCACCTAATCCGCAGCGAAACTTCGTGCGGCGGGGGGGTTTGGCGTCTCTGGGCCAGCGGTGTGCCCCTATGATAGGAAGACGGGGGGGACGGCTTGAGCGGGGGCATTGCTAACTCCCCCCGTCCGAGCTGTTCTCTGTTTGACATTGTTTTTGTCTTCTGGGTATTATGTCCCAAAATTAAACTCGTAGAGTACAGAGCCAGGTCTACGCCAGTATTGGGGTCGCCTCCTCAGATGATGTCGGCCATGTCGGGGTCTTGGACAGGTTTGGCCGAGGCTTTGGCGCGCACTTTTCTCTAATATTTGTGGCAAGGAAGTGCCTCCACAAACATTCCCTCGCATCTCGCAAGGAGAGATCTCATAGATAAGAGTGTGGGAGTGGAGGACGTTCTCGTAGAAGACCCTTCACTCCCTGGTAGTGTTCTGGGTTTGCATTTCCGAACGTCAGCCACATGAAGACCATCCACGAGGGCGGGTCTCGTTGACCAGATGTTGGTTAACGTATCTTCATGGTTGGCATTTTGTATCAGCAGTTGACGATGTCTACGTACCTTATCCTCAACAGATCTCGCTGTTGTTCTTTTTAACGATTCAAACAGATTATATGGATATTTGCATTCGTTATTAGGGTATACAGATTCCAAGTTCATATGTACCAGGCACATATATACGTGTAATACACACCAGGTGCCACGTAGTACATGGTTTATGATATGTGGTATACTATATTCTCGTATTATGTTTATTGACGGGATCCGAACTATCTGTACGACGTTGATGTTGTTCGCTAGGGTATTGATTCGATGTGTACGGCACAGGTCCTGCACAACATTAGCACACGCCAAATATACAAAGACCATATACAAATATACGATCTGCATACAGGCCAATGCCGAATTGCCGCTTGTATCCTGGCAAAAATCGTCCTGGAGTGGAGGTGTTTGCTATTTATAGCTGGCTCTGCAAATGAGCTTGGAAAACATAGGGCAAACTGACCGATGTAAACCCGCGGAGCCTTGTCAAGGTGAGACTTTCCGCGGTGTGTCTATACTCCTGTATGGCCAAAGCGAAGGGCGTACTATCCCGAACCACTTTTAGTAACAGTGGGTGGCATATCACCAATCGCCTATACCGTGGTCTAATTTTCCCCCCATCTATAACGGACTGAGTATGTCTAGCGTGGACGTGGTGCTCACACCACCACGGCCCCCGACATTTTGCTAGGGGTAAACACTGAGTGTCAATAGTGATGGTGAGTTAGCCGCGACACGACGAGGCGTGGGAGTGGTGCGTCCATCAACAACATATCAATTTACCACTAGACTGTATTATAAGATACACGAAGAGTGCCCCCACCTTTGTTAAGAACGAGGGCCTCACAGTTAATATCAACAGATATGCAGAGCTTCACGAAACATCAGAGCTACCGATATGTGGACTGGTTAGAATTTCCGGATGGGTCGACCGTCCAGTTTCACCTCTGTCTAGTCTCCGGTGTCACCTGCGTTCGGTCCAAGTTTAGTCGTATATTCTGAAGTTTGGCTCGACAGGAGAGATCAGCTGGTTGGCAGTCCCGGCAGCGGTGCGGCCGCCTGCCTACAGTTCAGTTCCCAAAACGAGTTCGGTCAAGCCATTTGTAGGTATGCACTAGAAGCCAAAAATAGGTGAACCCTAAATTGAGTAGCTGGTAAGAAGTGTACCCAGGCCTTTTGTGCCATTTGTAGGTACGATGGGTGGTGCGTAGATCATTCACGGAGGGATCCAGGAAGCCTTCTCCGGAGCACAATACCCAGTGTACCTATAAATGGCTCAAAATGCCTAGGTATGCCTATTTCAGGCTTTTACCCTCACATGAACATGATGAGTTGGTGCCTTGTTTTTTATTGGGCATTAGCCAAAAATAGGTATACCTGGTCCGTTTGCGGCCAAACACAGGTACATAATTAAAATCAAGTAAAAAACGCACTCCACGTGCCCTGCCATTGGTCCAAAGCTCGTTGTACCTGTTTTTGCCCCTTTAAAACCAAGGTATACCTGATTTTGTCTACTCTGCTTGACTTTCACCTTCTTTTTGTCGTTTTTAAGCTAATCAGAGGCCCTTCATAGTTCCACCCTATGCCCCTTATACAAATACCGACGTACGCGGAGACCCCCTCCTCCCTTCGCACCTCGCACCACACGCCACTCGAGTGACACACATATCTGCCTGCACACCTCCGCCGAAATAATACGAGATAGAAGGATCCCCTTCGGGATTGTCGTTGACTTGGAATACCAGGGGTGTCGCAAGCTGAGAAGGGAGAATACAGCAGCAGGCGTTCGTTCCTCGTACTAGTAACAGCAGCTACTACGTAGCCACCGAGCGAGCACGAAGAACATGAAAAAACTCTACTTTACGTTGCAAGGAACGGCAGGTTCGTGGGGTGCGTTTTAAACTTGATTTTAGTATGTACCTGTTTTCGGCCCCGAACGGACCAGGTGTACCTGTTTTTGGCCGCTGCCCTTTTTTTATTCCCACGTGATTACGATTTTTTTGTGTTTGTTTCGACAAAAAAAAAAACGGAATCAACTGCTGAGAGCGGAGAGCTCATACGCGTATGCCGATATAATAGTAGGCGCAATTCCATGCGAGTCCACGAGGGAAGCGAAGGACTACGTACGTATTATATTATATATTAGTGCGGAGGAAGGAAAAAATCCTCTGATTTGTGACCTCGTATCTGAGTTACGACTAGTGAGGGCCCAAAACCACAAACAAACGCAAAGTCCATCAACAGGGAGAGCTACACACTACCGGCCCCTTACACATGAAAGTGCCCCACAAGAAACTCAGCCTAAACATTACGGGGAAATAAGAAAGTCGACAGCTATTATACTGAAGTTAGTCTGGGACACACCCCTTTTTCAAATAAGAAAGTCAGCCTAAGCCCGATTTCTGGTTTCTTATGAGCGGGCCGGTACTGTATACGAGTAGCTAGTCTATACGACGCGCTCTCAAGATAAGCGAGAAACTACAGTAGAACGAAATATTTACGAGGTATAATATTATACGAAGCAGGAACAAGAGGGATATAACCAAATAAAGCCAACTACATATGATATAATATGGTATAAAGGAACTGGAAAACCCAAGAAGGTAGAAAGGGAAAAGGGAAAAAGGGGGGAAATAAAAATAAAACAGCCAAACAAAGGATATAATGCTGTTGTTCAGTACGTACACGACTACACACAGTACACACTCGAATTGGAATATCTTCAAAACTTTCAAAAGTATGTTATGTTTTAGAACTTCGATTCTACTCTCTGTCATTCCACAGGTGGCTGTTTTGTTTTTTGGGGAATGGTCATTTGGGGGTATACCCCCTGTTTTTACGGCCATTTGGGGGTAGGGTCAAAATGCGCCCGCGGAACGTGCTCCCGCGGGCCCAAACAGGCCTCAAACGCCATTGCGAAGGCCTGGCGAGATGCCCGAAGCCCATGCCAAGCACGCACACAACTTATTTTTTCTTCAGGCACGTCCTTGGGCCTAACGGGACGGCGGTGCACGAGGGAGCAAGCGAAGTCCCCCCTTTGACCACATCTTGGGGGGGGATAACCCCACGTACCTACTAAATTTATCTACTCCCCCCGATTGACCACTTTTTTCACCCCGATTGACCGAAACCATACCCCCTTTTGACCATCTGCGACAGCCTCAAAACGGACTACAGCAGTACGTGTCCATGTCACCGCCCAACAGCCCGAATAGACTACGGGGCGGAACCCCCAGAACTTGCGAGTAGTCGGGATCGCTTGCCTACCAAACTCTCGGCGGAACTATATAAAAAGCATTTTTTTATAGACGATATGAAGATATCGGTACGTCTGAGAAAATATCGGCTCTTCTGAGAAAACATTACGGTGATGGGATAATGATAATACATACGCGCAGTAGTTTCTCCGCGTGTGAGTCGTGGGTCGTGGGTTGCTGGGTGCTTGGTACTTCGTTACCGGGTTATCCTACTCAAACACACCAGCCTGCCGCCCAACACACAGCACAGACACCCAGTGGCTTTGACCGTAGAGTCAGGTGGACCAACTCTTGCCTGCCATGTCGAGCCAATTTGGTCTGGGCACCGCTTCTGGCGCTTTGCCCCCACCACAGCACCCAGCATCAAAGCACCAAGCACCCAGCAACCCACGACCCACGACTCATACGCGGAGAAACTACTCCGCGTATGTATTATCATTATCCCATCACCGTAATGTTTTCTCAGGAGAGCCGATATTTTCATATCGTCTATAAAAAAATGGTTTTTATACGAAGTACAGTTCCGCCGAGAGTTTGGTAGGCAAGCGATCACGACTACACGCAAGTTCTGAGTGTTCCGCCCCGTAGTCTATTCGGGCTGTTGGGCGGTGACGTGGACACGTACTGCTGTAGTCCGTTTTGAGGCTGTCGCAGATGGTCAAAAGGGGGTATGGTTTCGGTCAATCGGGGTGAAAAAAGTGGTCAATCGGGGGGAGTAGATAAATTTAGTAGGTACGTGGGGTTATCCCCCCCCAAGATGTGGTCAAAGGGGGGACTTCGCTTGCTCCCTCGTGCGCCGCCGTCCCGTTAGGCCCAAGGACGTGCCTGAAGAAAAAATAAGTTGTGTGCGTGCTTGGCATGGGCTTCGGGCATCTCGCCAGGCCTTCGCAATGGCGTTTGAGGCCTGTTTGGGCCCGCGGGAGCACGTTCGGCGGGCGCATTTTGACCCTACCCCCAAATGGCCGTAAAACCAGGGGGTATACCCCCAAATGACCATTTCCCTTTTTTTTCGTTTTCACTCCGTCCAGTTTATTTGTTTCGCCGCTCCCTCGCACGTGGCCATTCCGATAACATTGGACCAACCTTAGCAGTGAGATATACAGATATAGCTTGTGAGCGATCCTGAGAGCGACCTTGCGAGCCTCCCAGTATTAGTACAGTGGAAAATATACCAGCTACGTACGGATCACAAATACATATTATTTGTAGGGCTGCGAACTGTGGCTGACTCAATCGGTAGCGATTACACCGTTGTCATAAGCATTCAGTATAAAACTCTTCAGCGGTATGGCAGTACGCTTTGTTTAGGGGGGGGTGGTTAACCATCCCCGGCTAAGGTCTGAGAAAACAAATAACAAATACGTACCAACCTACTCAGAGCAAAAGCGTATAGCGTATAGCATTCGCATAACTTTACCAGCCCTGTCTCTTGCCGAGTTTCAACTGGTGGTGGTGGTGTTGCTTAAGGGGCCCCTCAAGGGAAAAAAAGATAAAAAAAGATAATAAAAGCCCTGAGAAAACAAATCCGTACGTATCTTCTTGTTTTTCAGTTGCAATCCTATTTCTGGTTTAGTTTCTACCTTATCATGATTTCCTACGGAAAACGGCATGTCTTAAGGTCTAATGCTTAAATATTCTCCCTGTGATACGTTTTAGAGAGCTTGGCAGGAGTACGGGCAACCGTTTTGTCTCAGGGGCCGGATCGAACGGACGCCGTTTCATCACGAAAAATGTTTGCTACTAAAAACGACTCCCCGTACCTCTGGCACCTTAATCAAAATATGTCGGGAGACAGCACTTTCACCCCTTGACAGACAGCGTCAAGGCAAATGCCTTGACAGACAGCCTTGACAGCAAAAAACAGAGTACACTACCACCGTAAAATCACCGCTTTGTGACAAACGCCTGACAATACCATAGAAATTGATATGTTTTCCAGTATTTTTGTTTTTTGGGCATTTTTCAACATTTTCCGAGTCCGATCTACAGAAAATATTGAAATTAAAAATTAAACTTCAGAATATCGATGGTTTGAAATTAGCGTTATCGAAAGAGAAAAATAGCCTCGCAAAAATATATATAAAATAGGGGTTTCCACAGATACTAGGAGGCTTATTCTGCCGGGGGGGGTTGGGGACATATGTCTAGACAGCTGGATTTGCCTTGACAGACAGCCTTGATAGATAGACAGCTTGACATTGACATGTCTCTCGACATCTTTGACCTTAATATGTAGGGCTGGGCACTGGTTGACTCCGTCAGTAGCGATGTATACTGTCGTCACAATCAACCAGTATACAAGATTGCAGCAGTATATTGTCTTGCTTGTCTCCTCTCTCCTTCCGACACGCATTTGCTGGGTTTCCCGACTATAATATGGCGTGTTTCTTGGACGTACAACATGAGAAAAAAACTACTCCTGGCGAATATACTGACCGGTTCAATCAGTAGATTACTACTGCCAGTACATACTGTGCCAGTGCCCAGCCCTACAAATACGAGTTTGAAAAATGACAGTTTCTCTGGCTGTGCTGACACTTTTTCAACTCATACTTTCAACGAGGATGCCGAGCACCAGTAGTCGAACCAACCTGAGCCTCTAGTCTCACCGCCCGTAGCGTCCTACGCGGCCACAGCAGAGAAAATGTATGAAACAGGAGCTCCGAAAAGATCAAAGTTCTTGCGGCTGAGCACTTTCGTTCCGTTGATGCAATGCCTGGCCACCCTTGCGTATCCAAGGGCCCCGATTACTTCTGGAGATCATAACAAACAACCTATACGTTGGTCGGGATCAGGTCTGATCGTTAGGACTGGGGCTATGCCGTGTTCAGTAAGCAGTAAGGATATGGTATTTTTGTACAAGAACCAATATTGCTTGGAGTTTCGGACTCGCGTTTTTTCAGATTTAGAATTGTGATCTAGAAATAAGCGGGGGCCTTCAAATAGGAGCATAAACGTATGTGCGTACAGCATAGTTCCACACGTAGCTGACGGCTCAAAATACGACGTGGCCTAACAACACATTGTGATTGGCCTGTAGTCCCACCGCAAGCGAAGTCTGCGCGACGCCGAGTGCTTTCGAACGGGTGGGTGCTTTAACCTTCTACCTCATGTCAGCACAGCAGCGAGGCTCTCATAGACTCTAGACCTTACACACAAATTCAAGCACACCACCACAGCATGGATCATGCCATCACGTCCTGCGTAAGCCTTTTCATGATAGGTCAGCTCACAAAACACGTGGTTTACATATGCTACTCAATGCTACGGTCGTATCATAGTGAATCTCTGTTTGATTTCTACTGGGTCTGCTCTGTCTGGCGTGTGGGTGGCGTGTAACCTCGCATTTGCTTAGCCATGGAGTCCACAGAGTGGTGACGCCAACTACGCGACGCGATCTCACCGTTGGCCCAAGCGGCGCGGTGGTAGGCGCACGCCGCGACAGATACTTGCCTTTGCATATTGCCCAGTCTTGAGCAGTTACCAGTTGCAGTTTTTTTCGATGCCGAACAGCCTGTCAGGCCATTCATACGGTGTACCATCGAATTGTGCAAATAAATGCAAAGCTCGTCCTTTCGATGCATTCAGGGCTATCCATGGTTCATACTGTATGTAAAGACCCGACATACGGATTGAGCAATCGCCTACAGTAGCGCGTGTTTTAAACGCAGCTGCGGGCGGCCGTCTGATGCATGAGTTTACCGGGTTCAATGTGCATCTACACGGGCCACTGGTGTGTGACTGTTTTGTTTATACCGAAGGAGTCGACTGAGCGTTCGTAAGCATCCAGCCGCAGCAGAAAATATTATTAGCGGTGTCCGGCAGCCAACACATGTGGTGCCAATCTGCACAGACTGGTGCTTGTGACGGGGTGACGAGACATCGCAAGAGTTGCGGGTGCAGCTGCCTATTTTCGAGGGGTACATTGGAATGTAAGCGCCTGACGTGCCCCAAGCTTCCATCGGTGTGGTGTGAGCCTAATATCGAGGTTGGCAGCGGTACTTGAAGAGTATGTTTTTGTTTTTCATGCACGTATAATCTCAGAAAACGCAACCCTCGCTACACACGGAGCCTTCGTGCTACCCATATAAAGGGCGTGCATACCGCAGACGGATGCCCACGCCTTTTGTTGTCATACTTGGAGAAATCATTGGCCTCATGTTATAATTTCAGTTGAATGCTTGTGGTTGAATACTTGTGCAGCAGCAGAGATGCACAAAACCCTCTCCCCTTCCACCCCTCCCTGAAAGTTCGTACCAAAAGCCGACCGAAACCGAGCGTCGTTGCGGTACTTACACGCATAATTAATACCGGTGAGATGATTTTATTATTGAATAGTGCAGCAACAGCAGCAGGCCAACTGACCCTGCCCTTCTTCCCCTTACTATAATAACACCAAACGCCAAAGGAAACCACATGTTGCAGCGACACTTCAAAAACACACACAACGGGATCATGCCAGAATATTGCGGCACAACCAGCAAAACAAAGCCCTTCTCTTGTCCCTCCTCAATACAATGTTATAAACGCCAACGAATACAACGCGGTGTGGAGCAAGCGCGCGTCCATCGCTGGCCCGGGGCTCTTCGAACGACGATGACTGGCTCGCATCACGCGGGTTGGTGGCGAAATAGCCAATCTTGGCTTCGGGGACGACGGCACTATCTATCTGCCTTCTTTGGTCTTGTCGCGGTCCTTGTCAGTTGTTGGTTCCGCGTCCACTGCCGTGAGCAACATTTAATCCTTCGCGAAAACAAAACAAGGGAATGCAACGGCGGCCAGGCACTGGTTTATTCAGTCCAACCGCAAAGTGCGATCACAACAAAAATTGGGTAATTCCAGCTGGAAACTACAGCGGGGCTGGCTGGTGCTTATGCACATCACATTCTAAAGCTTGTGTTGAGGTTCCACGCGGTGGCTGGCATGATCTGCTGCAAGCTTGCTATTGTGGTCCTACTGTTTTTAAATGCGCTGCTCTTGAAACATCGAACAAACAAGCGCACGCAAGTATCCGTACGTCGGGGATACTGTGAGGAACGACCGCCGAGTAGAATCCCTCAGCAGGCACTAAAACGAACTTATAGATGCAGTACGACAAAGTTGACGCATCAAACACATGTTGCAACTGCCGCCAGGGCGTACGCGTTGCTTGACGCAGACTCTATGTTGTGGTAGTGGGCAGAGCTATTTTAGAGGAAACATGTTTGTTTCTACAGATTGTTCCGTTCCAAAATGTCTCGACAATCACACGCCGCGGCGCCCTTAAGATAGTGTACTTTTGAAAGAAGTGGGACCAGTGACACATAGGATAAAGCTTGTTCAAACCTTGAACTTAGTTATGTTCGAATAAATAAGCACACCGCAATTAAGCTATGGCTGCTTCGCATCCGCCTGCGGCACGCATAGTATCTATATATGTTGTACGGGATTGACTACTCTAGTGCTGCTGATTCTCTTTGTGATATGAACCTCCTCAACTTTCGTATAGTAGCAGTCGCGCGCGCTGCGGTGGCGAGCAACGCAACCGTTGGCTGCACACACATGCCGCATAAGCAGAAAAACTCTAAGTGCGGCCAGCCCTACTTTCTGTACCAAGTCGGTCTTTTTGTGGGGCTGCTGGACTGCCACATTGGCACTCTCTGCTGCTCCTGTTGCAAGTTGCTACTCCTGCTGAAGGTGGCGTGTCTGAACAAAATATCTACCGTTGCACCACTTCGTTTGAGATTTTTTATCCGGTCGGGTTGTCGACGGAGATCCAAGTACGGCAGCCTGGAAAATGTCCCTCCATATTTGGGAACGTCGGAAATTGGACATGAGGTTTGATGATAACACAATGAACCCGAACATGCTGGTATACCTGGTATGCCAACACCAATACTTACTGAAATAGTGCCATTTGTGTCAGGCCAATCGTGTTCGCTTCGAGAATTATGCTCTGCAAGGTAGATCAAACTACTACTTTCTCACCAGGTCTTCTCCTTCGCAATCGGAAACCCTTTCAGCAGTACCACCACAGGACGTCCAAACGGCCTGGCTGCTAGTCGGTCTGTAACTGTCGACCAGTGAGGCGAAATGCGCCTCTATGGGGCTTCCTTCTCGACAAATACCCTGAGAGGTGGCTCCTTGTTTAAGTCTGCGTGCGAGTGTCCCCACTCCTCAGTAGCGGACAGCTTTCTTCCGGTCACGCTCCAAACTTCATTATTTAGGCCTGCAAACGGGAATTGAGCATTCTGCATCGGCATCGTCAAGATAAAGCTTTTAACATTCTGAAAAAAGATGAGACAGCACGCCGGTGACAGCGAAAACGCTCCTGCATCCCCCAGTACGGAGAAGCAAGCTGTACTATTTCAGGACCACGATTGCGCTACGTACAAAGCGCTACTGGCGAACTATTGCGGGACTTGCCGCACTATGACGGGACTGTCACTTTAATAGTGCAGGCACCGCACTATGGTTGGAACGTCACGGCTCCATGTGACTACCTATTTAAAGCAACTCTGTACAGGACGGCAGAACTGCACAACGGCAGGCAGCAGCACATCAGCCCTCAGCTGGACGTGGCCCCATCGTGGCCACGATGTACTGTGCCGTAGGGCAGACAAGGATGCCCTCGAGGCGGCTAGGGTGTGGGCAACCTGTGGAGGACAAGCAGGATGTCATATTAAACTAATGCTCTACACTATTATACATACCCCAGGATAGCGCGGCATGTCAGACACCTACTACAGTAGATAGTGCGGTACAGCACTGACCCGGATTCGTTCGGGGTCCCACTTTAGTGCAGAAATAAAAAATGTTCTGGCAAACCACAGCACTATTGCGGGACCACGACTGCTTTACTGTAGTAGCACGAACGTGTATCATATACCTTGTACGTATATGGTATCATGAATACCCATACAAATACTCGTATCTATATCATGCATGCCACCGTCCGTGGTATTCCAAAACCACTACAGGGATGAGTTAAAACAAAAACAAAACGAGCAAAAATAAACTGAGACAAGAGAACAATGTAACAATGGCCGCAGCAGCAGCAGCAGCAGCAGCAATCACGGCGCCACATCAAGAGCCTACTACAATACTACTCCTGCTCTATTTCTTTGGCATTTTGCTTGCTTGGCTGGAATCGCTTCACGTACACAAGAATTGCAGCGGTAGGGCAGAGCAAAAAGGACAAACAGAGCCACCCACTACCGGCAAGAGCGACATATAAACCACATCTGCAACAGCGAACACTCCTCGCACCTATGGTCGCAAGCGCCAGAGCGCGAAGGCCGCCGGGTGTGCGATCTCCTTTCACCGCTTGCTTCGCCTGCTTGACATGCTACCCGTGGTGTACTCCCACATGCGGCTTCATCCTCGCTGCCATCATCATCCGCCGACTCGTTTGTCGCCAAATCAAAAACCACACCCAGGCACGTAGATTGCCAGATGCCCTGAGGCCCACGCAGTCATTGGCCCTTGCTGCCTCTCGTGACTGCGGTTGTTGCTCGAACAATGGCCAGGGGCTTTCGGGTGGGGGCTGCAGGCCTCTTACCCTGCCGAGATGGCTGGGTCGACTCAGGCTTTTCAGGAGCAACCACCTTCACTTATTTCTTATTTCTGAGAGATACTCCAACTTTTTGAATCAAGCGGTCTATTCGTCGTATATTTCTAAATATGGACGCCTCCTTTCAGAAATAAGATGAAATTCCAAAGGACTTTCGGGACCGGTCCACAGAACGGGGGCTTATTTCTAAGTTTGGGGCAAAAACCTGAGGTGTTTTCCTTAAGGGTAATGCTATTTGCGACAAAGGTGTCGCAAATAGTTATTTGCGACACGGTGTCGCAAATAAGCCCCTTATTTGCGACACCGCGCTGCGTTGGCGGCAGACACCTCAGATTGACTCCTAACTACCAAGGGGGTGCCGGCATGGCGTAAGGCTACCACTGAAGCTATCGCGCAGCTAAAACGGGCCAGTACTCGAGGAGATATGTGGTATCTTGGGGCAACCGAAAAATGTTCAGACCGTGTCGCAAATAAGCTAGTTGCGACACGGTGTCGCAAATAAGCTAGTTGCGACACGGTGTCGCAAATAAGCCCCTTATTTGCGACACCGCGCTGTGTTCGCGGCAGACACCTCAGATTGACTCCTAACCACCTAGAGTGTGTCAGCATGGCGTAAGGCTACCACTGAAGCTATCGTACAGCCGGAACGGGCCAGTACTCGAGGAGATATGGGGTATCTTGGGGCAACCGAAAAAAATTCAGACCGTGTCGCAAATAAGCTATATTTGCGACACCGCGCTGCGTTCGCGGCAGACAACTCAGATTGGCTCCTAACTACCGAAGGTGTGTCAGCATGGCGTAAGGCTACCACTTAAACTATCCCGCAGCCAGAACGGGCCTGTACTGGAGGAGGTAAGTGGTATCTTGGGGCAACCAAAAAATGTTCAGATCGTGTCGCAAATAAGCCTTATTTGCGACACCTGTGACAAAATCGGGAACCTGTTTACAACTACGTACTCCAGTAGTCGGTCGCCCCGATGGTCTAGAGGTAACCTCGAACGCTTCTGAACGTTGATGTCTGGAGTTCGAATCTCACGTGGGTCGGACTTTTGAGTTTATTTGCAAAAATAAATAAAAAACGGAATCAACTGCTGAGAGCGCCAATTAATAGTAGCGTGGGTAGGCACAATTCGATGCGAGTCGACGAGGGAAGGAAAGGCTGAAGTCTTCTCGCGATAAAAATGCAAGGCAAGAACCGTAGTGGGGGAGGAGGGAGAGGAGCCCACTTTGTGACCCCGGATCTGAGTTACGACTAGGGAGGAGAAAGAAAGGAAGGGCGAAGATAATAAATGGGATGGACAAAAAAAAAAAAAAAAACTCCACATCTATCCCAAGTTCACCTATTAATAGGTTGTTACGGTATCTGGATATACGTAATATCTCGCGATCTCAACAAGACCCAGACAAAACTTAGATCCGTGCACTCTGCATGTACAGCACTGTACATATAACTCAGCTAGCAAAGATGAGCTTCGACGAAATCCTCGAGCTCACAGCTGTTATTTTTTTTAATTTTTTTAATATGTGGTCTGGCGTGAGTGATGTGGTTGTTGTGCGCGCTGTGGGTTGTTGTGTGCGGGGTGATTTCGCCCATCTCGGAGATGTGATTGGTAGATGACTGGCTGGCTCCCGTTAATACAGCGATTTGATTGGTAGGTACCTGGCGTTTTCTGTCCCGTGCGATTTTACACTTGTCTTTGTGCACCCCCGGAAGGGCTTCAAACAGTTATGTGTGGCCTGATTTCAAGGGTCTCAGGGGATGTGGGTATTAAGTCCCCTTGCTCCCAGTACTGTACGCCCGCGTTGGAGTCCTTCTGGGTTCTCCCTGGTGGAGCTGGGCTCGATAATATGTACGTTTCCCATATAATTCCACTACCTCATGGCGCCTTGACTCTCCACCCGGTGCTCTGCGTGAGCAAGGAAACGCGCCGAGCACCCGTGCACCTGGTTGTTCCAACACTTCGTCCCCAGCTTCAATGCACTATTTGTGTGCCTAAACCTGTAGTGTTTCGTGTATGTATGCAGTTTCTTATCGGTTATAAATTTGGCTCCGAGAATCAGATCGAATTAATTATTCCATATTTTTTTCTTTTGATTGCTGCCAAAGCATCGGTTGTTGGACGACGGCTTGATCTGGGTAATATGGCCTAAACGCGTGGATGCCCGCCGTTCTTGGCTGCACTGAGAAGGAGCCCTGCCGATCAGCTCAATATAGCAGAAACAAAAACAAATGGCGTTCCTGAGGATGATATCTTGTGTCGCAGGATGAGTGATTCTGCGCGTGGGCGTGCTGCAACCTTGATGGCGGTTTTAGCGGCTGGTTTCTTATCTACTCGACCCACAGCATTCACTCTGTATATAGTTTGTCCCTGTCGCTTGAAGGTACGTGTTTCTTCTTCCGCCGAGTTTTATCGCTTTGGAGCAATTGGGCACCGTTTGCAAGGAGAAATCTCTGAAGTGTAGGCACAAATCGACCGTAAATTTCATAGTTCCACATTTCTTGTTAGGGGACTCGTACTGCCACGAAACGTGGATGGCAGAATACACTGCTCTAGAGGTTCCCATACGGGCTGCCGGGCTGACATATTTCGGGTACGGTAACTTTGGGGAGGGCACCACGAACCCGTCATCGTCATGTCTTGGTCTCGACGCTGTCATTTCAAAACATCTAAGCTACGTATGGAAAAAGGTATTCCACTGAAGAAGTTTGACGTCCGACTCTATTGCTCAAATACCTGTGCATAACAACTGCTATCTGGTCCTGTCAACTTTCTGAGTTGATCTACCTCCCATAAACCGACCAAGCAGAATATAATGGGCAGGAGGACAAAACAAAACAGAGTTTGTTATGGCCCGAAGCTAGTGTGCCGACCTAACCCCGGGCCATGGGCGGCGGCCCGGCCCGGCCCATCAATTTTTCATACGATGTACCGCGACACGGTCCAGCCCATCATTATTTCAGAGGGTGGTCCGCGGCCCGGCCCAGCCAATGACCTTTTCAAACATCCACGGCCGATCCGGCCCGGCCCTTCACATGGAAGCGAGGCCCATGAGATATGGGCTCTATATGCGCCGGTCGAGGGGCTAGCCCACGTGTTGTCCCGTGTTAAAAGGCATTTGTTTGACGTTGCTTGTTGGTGTTTCGTTGTTTTTTCCCGTCTGGATCCCAAGGGACAGCTGCTTTCGGTCCATCGGACACACCTAACCAGTACCCACTACTCACACAATTAATCTCTGCCAACGGCTCGATTGGATGGCTTCCGTCCGAACTGCGGACCACTACCCCATCGTGCTACTGCAAAATCCGCAGAAGCAGCAACAACAGCAACCGCAGCAGCAGCAGCAGCAGCAGCAGCAGCAGCAGCAGCAGCAGCAGCAACAGCAGCAACACCCGGCGCTGTTGTAATACATGCTGCAGCAACACTCTTTATCGAGAAAGACGACGCCGGTGCAAGCAGTGATCGTTTGGCGGCGGCTTACGACGCCACAGCAACAACAAACAGTCGTCATCCCCGGCTCGGCATCGACACACATATTATTATATAAAAGCTGCTATTATGTCTGTCTGTCTGTCTGTCTGTAATTGAGTAGCGCTATCCAGAGCGGTTCCGCCCCACCTTGCCCCATGGGTAGGGAGGCTGAGTGCCACAACCCGCAGAACACCGGGTCCTATGCCGCGCCGCGCTGTGGCCGTGGCACAATCCCGACGCACAGTTCTGACAGCCATCTAGCCAGCCTACCTGCTGACTTACGATTTTTTAAGTTACTATTCTGGCAGCTGTTCGGTTGCCCTAATCCATGCCAATCGCTGCTGTCTCTTTCTAGAACATCGGTGCTGAAAAGAGCCACCGAGGTTCCGTCAAACCCGGGGAGGATAGGCTCCCATCCCTGGATCAGAAATCCCTCCATATCTCTACAGCTCCGACCGACAGGGGAAAACAAACAAAAAAATGGTAATTTCCCGGGTCGCCTCGCACGGTATGGAAACCCACCCCCACCAGTTGGTCACTGATTCGCTGAGGCTCAGGGGGCCAGCGGCACCCGGGGACCATAAGTTCCCAACCCCAGGTTAGATATCCTTCCATACATCTACAACTCCAACGACCCGGGGACGCAAGCGGACATCTCCCGGGTCGATACCGCCCCACAAGGTGTGGAAACCCCAACCCAAAGGGCTAAAGTACGGATGCCTGGCCCTTATAGAGCCAGCTTGCGGCGAACGTTTCCCCTCGGGGCAGCGTCGAAGTCCCACCGCACCCGGGGATGATAACGTCCCATCCCCGAGTGAGAAATCATTCCATACATCTACAACTTCAACGACCCGAGAACGCAAACGGACATCCCCCGAGTCGACACCGCCCCACAAGGTGTGGAAACCCCATCCCCACGGGCTAACTACGGTTGCCTGGCCCTTATAGAGCCAGCGTACGGCGAGAGTTGCCCCTCGGGACAACGTCGGAGTCCCGCCGCAACCGGGGATGATAGCGTCCCATCCCCGGGTCAGACATCCTTCCATACATCTACAAATTCAACGGCCCGGGGACGAAAACAGACATCCCCCGGGTCGATACCGCCCCACAAGGTGTGGAAACCCCAATCCCACGAGAAACATTATGGTTGCCTGGCCCTCATAGAGCCAGCGTACGGCGCGAGTTGCCCCTCGGGGCAACGTTGCAGTCCCGTTGCACGCGGGGATGATAACGTCCCATTCCCGGGTCAGAAATCCTTCCATACAGCTAGAACTTCAACAACCCGGGGACAAAAACGGACATCCCCCGGATCGATGCCGCCCAGCAATATGTGGAAACCGCAATCCCACGGGATAATTTACGGTTGCCTGGCCCTCATAGAGCCAGCGTTCGGTGCGAGTTGCCCCTCGAGGCAGCGGCGAGGTCCCACCGCACCCGGGGATGGTAACGTCTCATCCCCGGATCATAAATCATTGGGGGCATCTACAAGTCCAACAACCCTAGGACGAAAACAGACAACCCCCCGGTCGATGCCGCCCTGCAAGGTGTGGAAACCCCGACCGCACGGGCTGATTTTCGTTTTGGTCGGGGCTCATGGTCGATGTTCCGCTGTACCCGGTGATGGTAAGGCCCCATCTCCGAATCATATACCCTTCGATACATGTACACTTCTAACAAAAACGGACATCCCCCGGGTCGATACCGCCCTGCATGGTGGTTATAATGTTTCGGTTCAGACTGGTACATCACGGCAAGGTTAAAAATGCGAGTACTATATACCACACCAGGAACTTACATACCACGATGGGCAACGCAAAGCTAGCGCCACGAGCGGAGCCGTGGCCGTACCGCTAGTCAAGGTAAACGTCGTAGAAACGTTTGGCCGGAAGATATTCCTTATCGGGGCCTACTTCACGAAGTTTCACCAGCAGTTTCGTCCGCGAGACGAACTAGGGCACGAACCCCATGCCTCTTGCGTCACAGAGACGGCAAGGAGTGTCGTCTATACACCCACAACGGTACTAAGGTTTTAACCCGACTTTTGCACGAGGTATCAAATTGTGTTATACACACGAGGCCGTTTGCAGAATTTCATCGTACGAACGTAGCTGTTTTTGGCGGATACCGGCCCGGAAACACCTGAACAAAGCGAATGCCTACAAACGAGCACACCTCATTTCATGGGCCACGGCCCGGCATGGCCCGTCAAAACACGGGGGCGGTTTCATGAGCCCGGGGGACCTGGTAGGAGTAGGAGTAGCAGATATCACGACATCTCAAGGGTAGCGGGCCATGCCGGCCCGTGAAACACACATGGGTCGCCTCATGGGCCGGGCAGAGCGGCCCATTTAGAGCCCATATATCTTGAGCCGCGGCCCGGCTCCCCTCATCAAATTTCGAGAGGATGAGCCGCGGCCCGGCCTGGCCAGCCAAATATTCGGAGGACATGCCGCCACTCGGTTCAGCCTATTATTTTTTCAGAGGATAAGCCGTGGCCCGACCCAGCCCATCACATGTTCATTTGTTTTCGGCCGACGTGCCCCATCAACTTTTCAAAAGCCTCGGCCCGGCCCGGCTCGGTCCATCACACTTCGAAAGTATCGGCGCGTCTCATCCCGGCCCGGCCCTTGTCAAGTTGAGTTTCAGATCGCCCCGGCTCGGCCCGGCCCGGGAAAATGGCCCATGTCAATCCCAGAAGAAAGAAGTCAATAACTGGCTTTCCAAAACCTCAGTCAGAATAAAAAAATAGTCAAAATTGAGCGAAATAGCTACTCACACACATCATTTTAAATGAGAACTCTGAAAAAACAATACTGACAGAAAACAATAAACAATATGCAAAACTGGGGATCCCAGTGGTCTATATGTCTATTTCAACACCCCCCGCTGAACACTGAGTGGGCTCCGTCAGTCGCCAGCCGATCCCCCGCAACCGCTCGACGCAGCAGGAGTCTGAACCAAGGCATGATGTTGCTGCTGTACGTACTGCTATTCTACTGTAACACATGTGAGTGGGTGGGTTGGTGGGTGGATGGGTTGGTCGGTGGTCGAATAGGTGGGTGAGGGGGTTGGTGGGTCGGTTTTCGTACCTGGGTCGGTGCTTATCTTCGCGCTTGTGGGTGGTGGCCCTGTTCTCGTTTTTGGTACTACAGAAGTTGAAGCAGTGACGTATGTCTGTCGGATATGCCGGGCGGCTCGGGCTTAGTTCATCGTACCAGTAGTCATTAGTATTTAACACGCGTACGTGATTTAACTCTTCTCGACTATTCCGGCTTTGGTATGTCCGGCAGGACATTGCCTCTTTCGTGCGCCACCTGACCCTTCTCGGCACCATGACCGTGCCACAGCTGCCCGACACATCAGCCCTTGGTGACCCCCCAAAACTAACGGGCGCCAACGCCGAACTCGGCGGGAGGGGAACTTGGACAGGCACACTCCCGGGTTTGGGTTTTTCTTTCCCTGGCAACGGAGCGGATCGTAAAAAACACGGCACTCCCAGGCGCGGTTGAGAACCTACGATACGTTATTCTGCTGTACATATGGCTGTACTGCTGTAGCACATGGCGGGTGGGTGGGTGGGTGTGGGTGGGTAGGTGTGTGAGCGAGTGGGTTCGTGGCTATGGGAGGTTGAAGTGCTCAACGGGTTTGGTTTCTGGACTGCAGCTGCTGCTTTTGAATACAAACTGGGAACTCATCTACTGTTGTGTACGTACTGCGCCTGTACTGCTGCTCTAGTGTGCACGATGGGTGGATAAATCGGTTGGTGGGTGTCGTATCATCAAGTTGCATGGACGCTCGGCGCACTGCCTTGCTCACGAAGAGAGGTGGGTTGAGAAAATAGGCGCCACAAAGCGATGGAAAAAGAGACCGATACTTATTACACTTTCGCAGATTAAGTTAAGTTAACGCAAGGGGCCTCTTATCCCCTATACGCTGGAAACCTCGAAAGTAATCCACTCATGTATGGTTTTTGCAACCTGTCCGGGGGGGGGGGGGGGGGGTCTACTCATGTTGTGCACGGCCGTAGTCATATGACCATAGACCCTCGCATCCCTACAATGCCGGGACGGAGCGCGTTGGGTTTTCACCAACCAGGCAGTGTCCGGGGGGGGGGGGTAATTTCGCCGCAGCCTCCGTAAATGAATTACAGTCACACAACTCACAACAATTCGATACACATATGCATTCATCCCTTGGCACGGCTACTCGTACACCCAACTGGTATATCCGACAGCTTCCCTAGACGCGGCACACTCCCATTAAATAGTGTATATGCCGTGCTATGTCCACAATCATCCAACACCTGAATCCTCTTGCAGTGACACCACAAGTAGTAGCGCAATCCCTTTAAACAAATAATTAAAAAAAGACTAAATAACCAAAGAGATGCTTCCCTGCTATAAAAACAACAAACTCATCCAAGCCCCAGATACTCAAACCAAGCCAAAATGTTGAATGATATTGACCTTACTTCAAATGTTTTTCCCTGTAATTAACACGCAGCCTTCCCGACGGAACGGTCTTCAACTGCATGGGAAAATTGAAAATATAAAGTAAGATTTACTCCAGATATTGGCCGTACTGCAGCGTCTTTCCGGCAATCAACACACAGGTTCCCGATGGAACCGGCTTCAACTGTATACAATAGAAAGCACCATTATACCGCATATATTTAATTATCAACCTCTATAATCTCAAATCAAAAATCAAACACAGTGCAAAATACAAAATATATGTAAATATATTATTCATCAAGACCCAAATCTCAACAACCTCAGCTTTCCACCCTCCAAGCAATATAATACTCCCCGAAAGCCTTGACTTACCATCAGCGAACCGTACGTAGTAAATATTACCGAATCTGTGCCTCCCATTTAAAAATCAAAGCGGTAATAAAAATTCATAAGCACACCCAGGGAGCAAGTGCAGCGGTACCATGCACTTTCGATTCACCGTGGCGATAGGATGGTGCGTGGGTAGATGGGTGTGGGTGGGTCAGTGTGTGGGTGGGTGTGTGGGTCGGTTGGTTCGTAGGTGAGTGCTTTCCTACTTGCTGTGCATGGTGGCCATGTTTTTGTTTCGGATTTTGTATTTGTTTAATATTCTTGTCAGGTACAAGTGCTCCGCATGGAGGCCGGCATTGTGGGCCAATTACTACCTGGATCGCGTTAAAGGGTGCGGATGGGGGGCCTGTTGTTTTCTTTGGTACAAGGTTTAGCCCACTGTACCGGCCCCGCCCTGGTATAATTCGGCGTACCACTATAAATATTGTCTATTTTTACAATTGCTGTTATTCTGTCTGCAATCATAGTCTCGCAATCCAGCGAGCTTCAGCCCCGCCTTGTGATGGGCAGGGTGAGTGGGTGCCACAACTAGTGGAACACCGGATCTCATGCACCGCCGAGTCTGAGCCGGCGAACGGTGAGCAGCTGCTTGGCTGCAGCCTATCAGCGGCTTGCTGCTGTGATCCCATCTCAACAGCTTATCTAAAACAATATCTACATCTCAACAGTAAATCTGCTCAGCGATTCCTAGGTTCTTTGTTTTCTTACCACATGTTGGCGTTGAACCTAGTCACTGAGTAGTCTTTTCTATTGCCTTCATTGTGCACTCGGCCTTCGACCATGCCTATCCCCTATTCCCTATGTTATAATGCCGCTAAACAGTATGGAAACCTAGCATCACAACTCATCTACTGATTGCCGATTCCGCTTGGGCGTATGGCACCAGCACCCGGTGCTACTTGCCCCTGGGGACAACGCCGAGGTGCCGCCGCAACGGGGGGCGACAGTGGGCCAAACCTGGCTCGGACATCCTTTCATTCATCTCCAATCCCAACAATCCGGGGACGAAAACGCCCCCCCCCCGGATCAATACGGCCCCCCAAGGTTTCCCCGTATACTGATCTCGGACCATGATGGGGTTCGTGGGGCCAACGCACGCCAATCGTTGCCCCTCGGTACACTGTCGACGCCGCGGTGCAACCAGGGGAATTAGTGTCTCGTCCCCAGATCATACATTAACCAACCCTTACGCAAATCCTTCTTAACACCTTCACCCGGGGCAACGTACTCTGTCTCTTCTGCGGACAGCGTAACACACCTGTGTGTACTATTTTCTCAACTGACGGCCGCAACCCCCACGGTAATTACCGTTCCCGATACCAATCGCCTGTCGTTAGACTTACCAGCAAAGTCGACATCGCCATAATCTATCAAAACAAGTGCCGAACCCCGCGCAAACATCGGTCCTATACCACTGGTCCCGTGAAGGTATGCCATGGTCTTCATGACTGTCTTTAAATGCCCCTCCGTAGAGTTGTGAGAGTGGCGCGTCACAGCACGCACAACATCGGAGATGACCGGCCTTGTCATGGTCGACCGACACATCAAACTGCCCACAGCCTCTCTGCACGGCCTGTCTCCACCAGGTTTGCTCTCCTCGCGTTTACCTTGTTGCACACTGGGGGCGGCGGGAATGTCAGATGGTGGGTTGACGCCAAAACAATGCAACATGGTCTCCATAAACGCCTTCTGCGTAATCTCCGATATCGCGATTCCCAGTCACGGTTAATAGCACAACCAGTGTATGCACCAAGTCAGTTCCGCTGGGGTTATTAGTGGGGAATTTCGTAGCCAACGCGGCATGGAAGTCTCTGCATGTCTCGCCCGATCCTGCAATCACGATGTCATCTACATGGACAGCCATAATCAATGCTACCTTGCCGTCCACAACCAAGTCAAAAACACATGGATCAGCCCTAGACTGCTCTACACCGCATGCTAAGCCGGACTCTACCAATAATTCGGCCCACTGCCGTCCGCCTTGCTTCAGATCATACAACGATCGGTTTAGGCGACCGATCTTAGGTGACATGTTATCACACTCACCGGGCAGTTTCATGTATATCTCAGCGTCGAGTTTCGCGCAAATTAAAGCTTGTGCTTCGTCTAAAAGGGGAATGTTTAGACCGTGTTCATTGACAACAGCCGCCAGTATTATAACTGATGCTGACGAGAGAGTTGATACGAATATTATAAAGTAATCTGCATCCTGTACCTGGCTTAACCGCTTAGCCACGTCTAGCCTTTGTACATATTACCAGGCCATCTCTGTCCGCCTCGTAGGTAAGCATCAACATCGCATCTACAGGTGTATTCCCTTGTAGCGGTGTCGCGGCTTCGTACGTACCGGTAGTTGTGTGACCGTCCATCTCAATAGTCGCCTTCTCTTGCCGTGCCGCTTCGTACTCGAAACGCTCTACATCTGCTACAGACTGCGGGGGCGGTTTTACGTGTGCCAGGAAACCACTCGTCATGTGCACGTTAAACTCCCCTTTATTATCCGCAGCAAGTCGTCCAGCCATCAGGGCCATTGCGTCCTCTGTCGTCCAGAATGCACTCTTCAGCATAGTCCTAGACTTCGTCTACGCCAACGCTGCTGCAAGCAGCGCGTCCATGGCGTCATGTTGCATCCTTGGCCGGCGTCCAGCAGGTTCGCCCTCCAAGCGCTGGTTCTGGCCTCGTGTCCGGTTCCTTCCTGTCGCGGAGAGCCGTTCCCAGCTGCTGAGTTCGTGTGCTTCTCTCCCTGACAAGACCGCGAGTGGATCCTCACCGTTCCGTTGGCCGGAGTCGGAGGCTGATGTACCGCGCGGGTCGCGTTCGGCCGTCTCTGCTGGGACCGAGAAGATGTCCACCGCGCCCTCTTGAGACGACGGCATCGTTTCTGCTGTCCCGTCGTCGGCATCGGCGGTGGCAGGTGCCTGCTGGGCGCCCTCCCCCAAAACCGCGTCCACATCGAACCCCCACGTCAACTCGAGGTCGTTCAGGCGAGTCAGACCGTCGTCCAGCTTATCCACCACCCCCCCACTACCTCGACCTGACGTGCGTTTGCCGTCTGCCTCGTACCCTTTCTCTTCCATAGACAGGAAGGCACTCTCCTGGGCAAGCTCAGGTACGAGTGGTGCAGGCGACACGCGCTGTCAGGTGATATTACGGGTGATCAGCACGATACTGTGTCTTGTCAGCACTCGTACAGAGTCACGGGTGTAGTTGGGCACAAGGCGAAGGTGCAAAGACTCCTGTGCTTTCGCCTGAGATTTGTTCTCCCTCTTCATCTTGCAGTAGCCAGACTTGAAGGGAATGTAGAAGTACTGCCAGGGGGGTACCTCGTGTGACGACTTGCTCTCAGCGTTAGCGGTGATTGCTGTGTGGTTCAAAGAATTGCACGCCCAGTGCGACGCTTCAGCCCACACGGACTCAGTTGCTGGTAATTGAGGGCCAGGATAACCTCACGAGCATGGATTCAGCCCGTCGTCGAAACCGTCTTGATCAGGCCTAGCGCTCGGTCGGCTACTCCCATTGATTTTTTTTTGTCCATCCCATTTATTATCTTCGCCCTTCCTTTCTCTCTCCTTCCTGGCCGTAACTCAGATACGGGGTCACAAAGTAGGCTCTTCTCCCTCCTCCCCCACTACGGTTCTTGCCTTGCATTTTTATCGCGAGAAGGTTTCAGCACTTTCTTCCCTCGTCGACTTGCGTCGGATTCCGCCTACGCACGCCACGAAGGCTCTCTCAGCAATTGTTTGCTTTCTAGTTTCTCGAATAAAGTCAAAATCTCTCACCACGGTGGCATTTGAACCTGGTTACCAGTGATAGTAGCCTTTGAAGCTGACCACTACTCTACCGGGGCAACCGAGTGTCGGGGACCATCGGCCGTCGTGAATGGCTGCTCGATACCTCGTGATCTCCTCATGCCTGCAGACTTCCCCTCGCGGAATTCACCACCCCCGCCCGATCGTACGGTGGTCATTTTCGAGGGAACCACTGGAACAGTTCCGCGGCGCTTGACTTGTGGCGCATAACCCACGTATACCGTAAAACGGTATTGCGCACAAGGAGAGTGCACCGCTTCCTACCGAGAGACTCTACCGCCTTGGGATGACTGAAATCCACAAACACCCTCCCGAGTTTATTTCCTACTCGTGTGTGCGTGGACTACTTGATGTTTTTGCGAAGCCCCTTCGCCACAGAACAATCTCTTATTTCGAGAAGGTTTCCATCGTAGACAATTCCTTGCTGCTCCACAGCCTGGCGGAGTAGAACCACGTGGGAGTTTCGAGCCGCGCAGTGGTAGTCGTTGATGTCGCTCGCAGGATTGTTGTTGGGCATTTGCCCTGGGGCGAGTACAACAAAAACGTTTTCTCACTACGCACTGCTGTCAACCCGGTAGCCCTTAAGGCTGTCCAGGGTCCCAATCAACGGAAACACGATCGAACGCTCTGACCCGAGCCGGACTACAATCCCCGAGGGGCGTCCTTCGAAACTGTGGCTGTTTTTGACGAGAGTGGACAGGGAAAATAGGTGATATCAGAGGTCTGGCACGTGGGCATCTTTGTTCGGCAAAACTTTCACGAGACCGTTCCCGAACCAAACGGAATAACAAAGCGAATATCACCGTATGCCTCGATCGAGTCAGCTAACGTTCGGCGATGCGCAGTCTCAAGTTGTAGTGTCTTTAGTTGATCATGCAATCTTCTCAGGGTGGCATGTGAGTAGACGCGCCACTATCGCAAATCCAGGCCTCGTCTCCTACCTACCAAGCCGACTCTCCTTCTCCCATCCTGCCTAAACCGCTACTGCACTGTCCTGCCTCTTCATCCCGGAAAGCTAAGCCCTGGGCCGTACCATCACCGTCGTCGTCCGTCGCCCCCACCTCACTCGATACCGCCAGCACAGCGTCTTCTTTCGAAAAGAGGATGACATTAGCAGTGTGCCCCAGTCCGTTGCATCGGCTGCATCGATTCGCCTTGGACGTGGGGCAGACATCGGCAGCGTGACTCCGTCTTCGGCATCGGCTTTACGTCTTCGCCGTACAATCGGAGCTAATATAGCCCTTGTTGCCACACCTTTAGCACCTCACCTCGGGCGTACTACCTTAGGCGACTTCGGCGCTGCTTCCATCGCCGCCGGCAGCCGCGGCCGAGCCACCACCGATCTCGTTGGTACCTCTACCGTATCTTCCGTGCTTTCTCTGCATTCTGCTTTTTCATTTTCCGCCGTCTCCACCTTTCTCTCGGCGCCCGCTGCCGCCACCGCCTTTCCCGCGGCCGCCGCCGCAGCTGCCACCGACACCGCCGGCGTACATAGCATGGCCAGCATGGCAAGCGTTGCACTCCTTTCTTCTTGTTTCCACAAAGTCGGTGGTACCGCTTTCGAACAACCTTGATGTCATCGTAGCCGATACTGTCACGAGATGCCAGGTTCCGTGCCGCCACCTCGTACTGAGCAGCCAGAGTGTCAACGAATATGGTGCACAGCATGTGGCCATCAAGTGTCAGGCCTGCTGTACGCATGTTAGTGGCAATATCGTCGATCTTCTACCCATCTACTCTGGCAGGTTTCTCCCCGGCGCTATCCTAAAGGTATTGAGTCGCCGAGATAGGTCGGACTTGGCCCCCGCAGTTGGAGGGCCGTACCACGCGAAGAGGGCGCCCCACGTTTCCCCCGGCGAGGTACACCTGTGAAGTATACTTATGGCTCTTGGTCTTTAGAGCCGTCGACAGAAAATTCCACGCCATTGTATGCATGTGTGCACCTTCGCGGGTATACCCCCTTGCGACTAGTTCCGAGTTTTTTGCGTCTAATTCCCGTACGGAAATGTACTGCGGTGGACCGGACACGAAGGCAGACAAAATGTCCTCACTCGTTTGACAAATAACCGAGCGTCCTTTGCCCATGGATCAACGTCAGGTGTTTGGCCACTAAACGATGGTACAGCGTTGTGTTTGAAAACCAAATTGCGCGAGAGAGGCAGATCAAATCACCACCCAATCTACCTCCTGAGAATGCATCCCATTTGCCAGCCCTCCTTGGCTGGTATGGCTGTCTCCTAGCTGCACCCACCTTGACAAGGACAGCAGCTTCTCTGCGTCCCGTCGGTCTGAAATTACGCGAGGCAACCTCACGTAATGTTGTCTCCCTTCCTGCTGCTGTATCTCCAGTCACGTCTACAGCAACAGCAGACGTCGTACGGCAAAGGGTACAACACCTCGTGGGCTGTCCCCTACAGCAACTCTGCTCCCAGTGTTGATTAACTCAGATAGGCCTTTAATCCCCATGAACTCGGCCATCATGCCTGCCATGGCATGCATCATTGACGCTTGTTCCTGCTTCAACGCCAGCTGAACTTCTTGTCTCATGGGGTGAATATCATTTTGGGGGGGTCTTCCTCCTCCTGAGCAGGCCCTCTTTTGAAGATATTCTCGACTTCCTGTTCCAGACCTGATAACTTGAAGCTATTGGTCACTGGTGTTCGTAGTTTTCAAGTGTGGATGCCCTGACTGACCCGCAGTCGGATGGGATGATTTCAAGTAATTGCATTAGAGGGCAGAACGAGAGAGGGATATATATAGAGAGGAGAGAGAGCGGAGTTCTTGAACTCTCCTCCCACACGAGGAAATATTCCGTAATAAAGCCTGCGAATACATACGCAACCCTTTGCAACTTTTGCAACCGTCATTGCTGACACGATCCGAACGAACAGATGCTACCGCGTTACGTGATTGCTCCTATACTGCTAGCAATGTGTTAAGACTTGGCTCCCATGCGGTAGGTAGTAAGTTTTTTGCGAGTGTTACGTTATGCGAACGGCTCACCCTTCCACAACCCCTAAGTGTTTCGAAGTCAAATTATTTACTACTTTGTCCCCGACACGAACGTGCGGTTGCCAAACACCACGCAACCTGTGCCCGGTTTATTGAAATATAGCAGCAGTGCTTCGACTCTCCGAATATGGGTCAGAGTTTCCCGAAGTTTATTTCTTGCGCCAAGAAACCCATGCCACGACCGAGAGACGCCCGCGTATCGGCAACGCGCCCTCGTCCATGCACGGCACCAAGCCAAATAACAGAGGGCGGGCATTGAGGTAGGAGTTTCGTGAAAACAAGCGCGAGATCACGTCAATCGTACGTCAAAGCCAGACGTCCTGCCCCTGTACACCCAATTCAAGCATCATTACACTATTCATACAGGCCAGTGTCTACATCCGCCGTAGTTCCTCACTTACCGTTGTCAGATACTGTTTCAGGACCTGAATTGTACATATCCGAACCAGCAAACATGTGCTGGGTCATGCGAACCTCATGGGTCCTACCCGGCAACATGGCATGGGAGCTAAATCATACAAGGCCGGGAATTGATCTGCCCTGAATGGTCTACTGCTTATAGGTCATAAAGTGGCAATCGGTGACCTGCCCCAGGCGCGCAGTATGATTGTTTGGTATGTTCGCCAACAGAAAACACCAGAGGCAAGGGGGCATGCACTTGTTGAAACCACAACAGAAAAGTAACGGCAACAGCACGGACGGGGTGAAACATGATATACAAAACCGTTCAGCCCAAAGGTGATCGGGGAAGGGCGAACCAATCCGTTGCTGCTATGGACCCAGTATTGACCACCCCGAGCCCGCGGCCGCAGCGCCTCCAATCCAGATAGGGCGAAGCGCTCCTCGCTCTCTGCGCCATTACGCACCCTGTGGTCCAACATGCACAGGAGGCGTTGAGCTTTGCGGTGATACTTTTGACGACTCAGTGCTAGATACACGTTCAATTATCGCGCTACCATAGACGATCTTGCACAAAACGTGAGAACAGTTTCACTTTGTTAGTCGTTAATATACAGATCACTTTGGCTAGGTAGTATATACCATTCATTATGGCTCATAATCAGTGATGAGACCGCTGGACGTTGCCTAATCGGAATGCACGCGTTTTCATCAAAAACAAGGTCATATACGACGCCTTCACGTTTCAACAGCATTACGGGGGTCACATGTATGGTTGAAGCCGAAATCGATTCGATTATTTGTTCCAAGTCTTGAGACGTTCGTGCCCGGGAGAAGAAACACTCCCCAGTTGTTTTCGTAACCCCATGTCGCCTTATGCATCGAGACTTGTTGAAAGCGGTAGTGGGTCTGTTTGGTTTGTTTCGTATGTTTCGTTTGGTTTCGGTTTGGTTTGTCTTTCTCACGTTTTCATCTTTCGTTTCTCGGGGTATCTCCCTCTTCCCGCTCCTCCCAGCGTATACGTCTTGCTCCGGGCTCACGGGAGTTTTCTTCCGCTGTTTGATCATTATTTGTGCTATATATTCATAATATACGATGTTAATTGGCGTTTTCACTGTTTGATTCGTCGCTTTTGCGTCATCCTATTATTTCCCCCGTAATTTTTGTTCTGCTGGGTCGTTTAGTTCAGTTGTTTGTTTTGTTTTCCTTCTTGTGTTGTCTTTCACTGTACAGTACAGGACACCTAATAAGAAACAGGAGCTTTGGTCCAGGCGGGATTTATTGTTTTGACAGAGGGGGCTTTCTACACATATTTTAATATAACCACTCTCACCTTTCTTATTTTCCTCTGATTATCAGGCTGGCTTGCTTATTAGCCTGTTTCTTATTAGGTGTCCTGTAATGTACCTGATGGATTTCTAGTGTGCGTTATTGTATGCCAGTCGTGTCTGCACCGATGCGTACTGTGTGCAGGTTGCACCTGCAAAAGTTTTTGTGCAAGTTGCTGGTTTTAATGTGTGAAGCTGGCCTTTTGGGCCGCATGTTTTTTTTGGAAAAACGCCATCAAAACACGCGGCGGAGCCGCGTGGCTGCCCCTACCGACCTCGTGCTCCCCAAGGGGTTGGGGTTCGGGTTCGGGTTAGGGTTAGGGTTAGGGTTATGGTTAGGGGTTTGACTGGGGTTGGCTTGGTCTGGGTCGACGGGCAAGGATGAAATTGCTACACACAGCCTGCACAAAACCTTTTTCAGGTGCAACCCGCACATAACGCACGCCGTCTGCACTCGTATGGCGTGGCGTTACACTAATTAATTGTTGTTGTATATATATACTGCTGTATTGATCCTTACTGCATTACCATGTATTGTATAGGGCAGCGACCAAAAACAGGTATACCTGGTCCGCTTGCGGCCAAAAACAGGTACATACTTAAAATCAAGTCAAAACCGCACTCCGCGTGCCCTGCCATTGGTTCAAAACTCGTTGTACCTGTTTTTGCCTCTTTAAAACCCAGGTTTACCTGATTTTGTCTACTCTGCTTGACTTTCACTTTTTTTGTCGTTTTTAAGCCAATCAGAGGCCCTTCATAGTTCCACCCTATGCCCCCTATACAAATGCCGACGTACGCGGAGACCCCCTCCTCCCTTCGCACCTCGCACCACACGCCACTCGAGCGACACACATATCTACCTGCACACCTCCGCCGAAATAATACGAGATAGAAGGCTCCCCTTCGGGATTGTGGTTGACTTGGAATACCAGGGGTGTCGCAAGCTGAGAAGGGAGAATACAGCAGCAGGCGTTCGTTCCTCGTACTATGAATAGCAGTTACTCGTATACGTAGCCACCGGGCGAGCACGAAGAACATGAAAAAACTTTAATTTGCGTTGCAAGGAACGGCAGGTTCGTGGGGTTCGTTTTAAACTTGATTTTAGTATGTACCTGTTTTTGGCCCCGAACGAACGAGGTGTACCTGTTTTTGGCCGCTGCCCTATCATATATGTATATATGTGCCATGGTGTCGTGGCCACAAAGCTTGCATCGCACTATTGATAGGACGAAGAATCAGCACAGACACTATGGGATGTGCTTGATTCCGACATGTCGAAATAACGGTTTAAAGTGAAAAATAACAACAGACGTGCACGCACAGGGCAGGGCTACTAGCTGATCTGTATCATAGCCTAGGTAACTAATAATACTGTTATGTTGTGCTAAATTAAAACTGGTGAGGGGAGGAAGGAAAGCAAGGATCATCTCGACGCGCAGAACGTCGAAACGTGAAAAACAATCAATCGGCGAGGAGGGGGTGTGCCTCGCTATGGTTCACGCACGCGGTGTACATGGGCAGGAGGCCTTAATTGTGGTGGTAGTCTTGGCGGGCAGGTTATATCTCCACGGTACCGATCAACCTGATTCCTGAAAATGTATTGTTTTGGTTATGCGTCGTGACGTCAGTACAGCTAGTACGTTATTTCAGAACGAAAACCAACTATGCCAGGAGGGGGGTGGGTAGGTGGCGTAAGATGTGGCGCCAGATCGGGGTTGGGGTCTAGACGGTGCCTCACTGATCGTACTACAGTACAGCATCCGGGTTCGAGTTGAGCAATGCGAGTTCGTATTTTTGCTGATTATTGTTTGACTCCTTCATTAGTGGCGGTGAACGACCGCTGCACCTGTGGCTGGTATGAAGGTGGCTGGTGCGTCTCCGGCGGCTCCTGAATAATGAAGATTTGTTGTGTTTTTGCACCTAGGTTTTGGGTGGGAACTGGGTGTCAAACGGGATCAGGTCCCGGGTGGGATCAGACCGGAAATATCCGCAATCCCAGTTGAATATTCCTCGACGATTCCCCTTCATACAGCGCGTAGAATGAACTGCTGTCTCGAGGCGGCATCAATGGGACGACTTCGCCACGATATTAGATTCACTGCTGTTATTCGCGTCATATTACAGTAGTACAGCGTCATCATCATCAGCAGCAGTGTAGTTTCGGTTGCGGATTCGGGTTATTTCGTCGCACCGATCCGATAAAATGGTTGACGCCCATTCTGCACGATAACAAGACAACCCGAAACCATTGCACACGGCAACACCTTATGACGTATATTATACATATAGTTGGGATATATCTCCCAGCTACTGTTTTTAAGCCCTAACTAAGTCATCGTCAAGAAGACTCCCCGGGACATTGGTTGGTTAGGTTGAGGTTGAGGTTGGGGATAGGTAGGGTTAGGGCTAAGGTTTCATAGTTCTTATTATGTGAATCTTTGTGTCGTATCAAATGATGGTGGTGGTTACTGCCGACCTTTCTTTATTATGTGTAATGTGTGGGGATCTCCCTGCTTTCCCCTTGTCTGCGGAGTTAAGGTACCGCTAGAAGCGGTAAAGTGATGCATATGCCACGTGGCAATGTTTCCACCTGTTTGCCGTACCCACAGTTAGTTGTTGCGTCCGGAGTCCGTGTTGGCTGTTGCATCGATTCTTGGTTACGGCGTGCTTACTCTGTTCTGCATATTGTATGCTTCCTGTTACATGTACTCGCTTGGTTTGGGTTTTCGGGGTATTCATTATTCCTTGCGTACAGCAGTATACATTTTATCTCAAGATCGGAGTATTTTGCCCTCGCTCTATCCTTGTGTTGATTTCTTCTCTTATCACGCCGTGTCTGTTTATGTACGGTTTATCTTTTGAATTGGGTTCTTTAGGTTGTTACTTTCTTTTTTGTCTGAGACGTCGGGGCGAGTTTCCCTTCGTTAAGTTTCCCTTGGTTCGGCATGCCGCAAGCGTCACTGACGGTTTTACTGTAGATACCTGTATTTCGTATGTGTATACTGACACTGCAACATTAGTATCTGACTACCCCGTGTCACAGCTATTTACAGGGTACGTTTAGGTATGCGATTGTTTGAAAGTTTACCAGTAGACCAACAGACAAATTAATGCCACAACAAATAACGGGCGTTATGGGCAGCATGGATGGGTCGTTGGTCATGAATTCGAATCTCGCGTCCACAATGAAAAATTGTTTCAAGGAGAAGCCAATTTGTTGATGTCATAACCCGAAAAACACGTCTGGATCTCCAGAAATTGGAATCGCGTGTTGGTGACGACTCGTATACCCGGTGCATTCCAGGGTGGGAAAGTGTTGTAAGACGTAGGACTCACTTTGGGCAGGCGATCGGTTAACCTGTTACGATTAGTCGAACGGGCTACATATAGTAATTCCTCAACACAGCGGCCCTATATGCGACATTACCCCCTTCATATTGTCCCCGCCTTCTGCATGTGTATACGATTTCGGACGACCGAGAACAGAAAACCGAACGATCTCCGACCATTCCCGAATGGTCTCCGACAATTCAACCATTCGAACTTCTGACAGCAGTATTAATAGTAGTAATACAGGTTGACGGTGTTGGTTATATAGCACTGTCCACTTGCCTACTGGGTCACGTGACTTAGTAGGCGAGTGGACTATGCTATATAAGGTTAGGGTTAAAACAAACTATATACGTTTGGGTTCGATACATCTCACCGCCGTGCTGCATTGATCGCCGGGGCACTTTCCCCTCGCCACCTACTACTGTACTACAGTAATATCCAGGGGCTTACTATACTAACCATTCATAATGTTTCCAGCGCGCACGCTCCAAAACAACAAGAGAATCAGAATGGTGACACTTTGTAAAAAAGCCTTCCTTCGCAACGCACCGAAAACATCCTATTCTTTTTTTTTTTATGTTTTATGAATGTGTCTCATCAACCATATACGGTTTCAGCCTTTGAATGATTCCGCTCCCACCAACAACACATTACGTACGACATGGATCGTTTCTCGTTCTGTTCCAGCGCCTCCGCCGTTCGCGACGACTGATTGGCCGTCAATGTGTTTGTTCTCGTTCTCTCGTTCGCATTGTTTAGCAACGTATCTGGCTTATTGCTAAATCAATGAATAGCTTGTTGACATTACATTTTGTTGTGTTTGCTCTGCATCCGAGTGAAACCCAGACAAAACGTGTTTAGAATATAGGCAAAACTGTAGAGAGTTGTTAGAGAATACCAAACAAAGGGGACAGGGGAGAATAATACGTCCACCTCCCGGCCTCGTGAGCTTATCCTCCATTCCTTTAATATATATTCCATCGAACCACTCCAACGAGTATATACATACGTGCTATATGGCATGTGCCAGATGTAGTAGGGGTGCATTGTCGTATTGACTGTAGTATATACTGTAGTTGATGCTTTTTTGTTCGAGTTTGTTTGAGTGCCCCGCGGGCCTAAAACGTTACTGTCCCAGCATGCCAATACACTCCAGCCACACAGGTAACGCCCCGGGGTGCCTTCTCATCCTTGAACTACCACAATGCCGGGGGGGGGCGTTTACTAGCGAAATTGGCTTTATATGGGTGGATGGCACACAATATCTGTTCTACGAAGCGGCTTCCAGATCATCCTCCGCGACTTGTATTCACTGGTTGGGGCCGCCGGGGGCTTGGGGCGTGGGATCTTGAATGTGATCGCACACGTGGTTCTCCTGCCGCCCATGGCATATTGAGTTGCTGTACTACGTGTACGATGATGCTACTACATCTAACTGAGCACCTGCTAGACATTGTGCTGCTGGTGCTGCTGGTGCTGGTGCTCTGCCGTGTCTAGTGATGTGGAGGCGTGAAGATCCCGCCTTAGCGCGACGGGACCGGTCCCACGCAAGTAAGTGCGGCGACCGCACTAAATCGGGATGATGTTGTCTCAAAACATGATCGCTGCTCTTCTTGAGGGTCCCCGCGCTTCAAGGAGCCGCATTAAAATGGAACCACGACGGTATATACTTACTTTACGTTACGTATTGTAATCCATGACGAGTGGCAGCATTTAATTGTCGGATCAGACTGTGTGGTTGTACTCGTACGGCAGTTGGGGTCCCACCGTAGCTCGGTGGGTCGCCGGGAACTCATAACTCATAACCGCCCTAAAGCGAGACCCCGCCGTAAACCGGTTTAGTGCGTTGTAACGCACTAAAGTGGGTCCCAATGCAGGTCGGTACCGCATCCAAGTCGGATATATCGGGAAACCATAACTGTATTGAGACTACCCTGCATAGTGTCGGGACCTTTCAGAACTGCAGTCCCGTTTTGGGGACACAGTACTTAGAATTAGAGTGGTTTGTCCCCATAACGGGACTGCAGTCCTAAAAGGGTTAAGGTGGCTACTGAACTCGAAATATTGAAGTGGTCAGGGCCACTAGGGCTCCGATTTGAGTACTTGCTGCACAGCAGCAGCATTAGGAAAATTCGAGACCCATTGGTTTGCTTCATCAAGTGAGTATGAACGTGTTTTCCTTTCGTTACGAGTAGTGTACTATATAAGCTCACAAGTATTAATAGTTAGTGTAGTGCTCGGCTGCAAATCAGTAAAAATGAACAACAACAGCGCAGTATGTCGCAGGAGCGTGTATTCCGCTTCACGGCCGCGTGTGTACTCCGTTTTGCGCTCCCCCGTACTGTCGTTTGACGTGTATGGAGCTGCATCGGCGGTAAGCCATGTCGCACAGAAGATGAGGGGTGTGGATTGTCACTGTGCCGTCAGGATCCTCCACGTTTTTACTCGTAGTCATTTATGATCGTAGCTATGTTATGTTAGAAATATTAACCTGCAGCCGGGTAATTGATTTATGGATATTTTCCTCTTTCGTATTTTCCAGAAGACGCGTTCGAATTTTTTACCGTTTCTTTGACAAAAACGTTTGCGTGTCCTAAAACCATGTAGATATCTCCCTGCTTCCCCAGGTACTAAACCGTAGCGGGTAGGACAACGTACGATTTTATTCGGGATACCTACCGTTACCTCACGATTATCCCGCCCCGAGGGGGTGAGGGGGGCCTAAGGATGACCCTGGGGTGGGTAATTGAACGATATTTTTGACGTATAGCTCAGTACACGAAGGTACTAATAACATCGTCTCCACAGATAATACAATACCCGCCTGGTACGCCTTTCGATCACGTATAACCAAGTAAGTAGAGACGAATATTCCAAATCAAATTGCGTTCCCCGTCAGAGATACCGATGGTCCAGGATATATAAACATACCTATCTATGTATTCATGGGGGAGACGCCTCACACCTCTAAATACCAATACTTGCCTTGCTGTGTTATATATTCTCGTACATATATACCAGGTACGTACTATCTGAATGTGGCAGTTTACGAGTCTGTCAAGAGGGCTGTCCATCTGCCACCAATTAATTGATTAGCACGTACGAGTATCATAGTATTAGTGTCACCATCCTAGCCATCCAACCATGCAACGTGTAGCATGATGATGCTCTTCGACGTCGATCCATCAATTAATATCACTCCGCAACATGAAATCCACGCGAACAATCACAGGAGCCCTCTACTACTGTTCGTATGGACAAACATTACTCATTTCTACACCTACCTATTATTATACCTGCCCCCCCCTACTCAAATACTTGCGAATTCCAGGGTGCATTTTTAGACGCGTGAGAGAAACGCATACCAGTATCTTTTAAAAGACGCATGCTATACGGTGGAGGTGCACCATTCTACTCCCGAGGGTGGCGACTAAAGGAGCTCCATATACCTCACCCTCAAATTGCTTGTTGAAGAAAGTACTAAAGGGTTACCGGACGAACAATCCCATGTACTACTGCTGTAAGCACACCGTGAAAAATATTCAAACACCGGACGGAATGAAAGTCCGTCGATTGTGGGTTAATTACAGGACTGGAGTCCCGTCTTGGAGACAAATCACTTTGAATTTGAGTGGTTTGTCCCCAAAACGGGACTGCAGTCCTAAGAGGGTTGAGGATCCCGATTATTCAGTAAACGTAACGTTCCAGGCAAAAAAAGTGACATATTTATTTATCGTATTGCGCGTCGAACCGAAAAAAATAACATTGAGCACCACCACCATTATTCAAGTAGGTAAAAATCCGAAACTCAGATGTTCTGCTATTATTGTATTGTTGGCAATATGAGTATTTTCTTGGTAATATGAGTAGTTAGTTGGTTTTGCCAATCGCCGTGACGCCGTATTTACTATTTTTCTTTTTATTTATTATCGCTTTAACCCCATAAGAAGCGGTCTCACGATTTTGGGGGCAACCTACTTGGAATTTGTGTGCGATGAGTTTTGCAGTTCTGAACTCCAACTCGACAACTATTATTACAAGGCTTCACATAACTACAGTAGTATTGTGTGGGCTCGCCCTGCTTATATCTATGGCAATAATAGCGGTCGGCAAGAAACTACGTGCAGGATGCAGGTCTGATTAGCCGAGGCTGGTATTTCGGCCGCCCGGAGTAGAGTTTTTTTAAAAAAACGCCACCAAAACACGCTGCGAAGCCGCGTGGCTACCGAGACTCTTCTTGCCGACCTCGAGCTCTTCAAAAGGTCGGAGTTCGGGTTCGGGCTCGGGTTATAGGCTCAATTCTGGGACCCGGGTTGGTCTGGGCCGACGTGCAAATATGAAAGTGGCCACGCACGACCTGACAAAGTTTCGTGCCGACCGATCCTGTGCAGATACGGCTCCGATCCTATACCTGGGGAACGAGTTTTAGGGCATGAAATTATCTGGATGTTTTCTTAAGGGAGACTTTGCTTTGCTTGGTTTTAGAGTTTGTTTTGAGTTCTTCGTGTAGTAATACCACCCTGTCGGGAACATTAAGCACCGTTCGTTTATCAATATGAGTATCAACAAAGTGTTACATCTCCGGACAGAGTGATATTGCTGCGTATCACTCTGTTCGGAAAAACAAGTACTTTTTTGTTTTTGTTTTGTATCTGCCACCTCGGAAAATTAGGTACTGTTTTTTTTTTTTTTTGTATCTGCCACCCCTCCCCCCCAACCCCCGCCCCCCAGCCCCCGTGCTTACGATAATGGAATAGACTGTTGTTGTTCTCGGTCGACAAGCTTGGTTGGATCAACATGTAGGTTTCTTCTTCAGCAGATAGATCGATAGACCTCAGGTATAATCCACGCCTGCCTGTGTATACCCTTGAAACGAGAATCCACCAGGGAAACTAACCGCTGACCGCGCCTGGTGCCGTTGACACCCTGCCTTCCCACCTGCTTCTGTACATACATGTCGGAACTCTATTTGCCAGGTTGCGTGCCTAAGATCCGGAGACATGGCGACTATCTGTATTGTGATCCTGGTCAGGATTGCTTTTGTTTCATGTATCTAGAGGGTGCCGAGTATTTTGCGCTACGAGTACTCGAACCGCACACGTTTTGTGATTGGCCAGGTGTACGCATAAATAAATGCTGCAGGGGTTTCGATAGTGTTGTCATGTCGGAGCGCTGTTTAATGAATATTATACCTTTACGTTCCTTGTATTTCCGGCCACATCGGTAGTATTTTTCGACACCACCTCAACGTATCGTGTCGCTCTTTTGTAAAAAATACTCAATTAATTGTCTTGAAATAGTATGAATTCAATAAGTTATCGTTCCTTAAATGCCACACAGACTACCTACATGTATGTACCACCGTGTCTCGCTTGTCAAAAATTATCTATCCACGCTACTGCAGCTCAAGTGATTTATTGTCATCGACCATCTTTGTCAAGAAATAAACTCCACACTAACTATTAAATAGTTTAAGTCCCTCTTTGTCTGACTGAATAAATCCGCCCTTACTACTGTACACTACAGCACACCCGCTAAAAAACAGGCTGATAAAAAAGTCAAGCTGATCTCTAGGAGGAAAAAAAAAACAATTTTGAGAGTTGTTATATTGGAATTAGTGCAGAAAACACTCTCTCTCTCAAATAAGAAATCTAGCCTGGGCCAGCTTTCCTGTTTCTTATCAGGTGTCTGTAGCTGAAGTAGTTAATTACTGAATTTTCATCAACCTCATCTTCTAAAACCGAATGTGAGCCGCATTCCGCAGCAAGCAGCATATAGTATTCCCGGACAAACTGTACTAAAAAATCAAGGTTGTAACTCTGTATAATTCCCGGAACTTTTGCTGGAGAGAGAAACCCACGGTGCATGCTCGTACGTACGTCGGAATAACGGCCGGTCAGTATACTTTTGTTTATTCGCGATCTACCACGCAAGCAAGCCGCGTCATACCACACTCGCTCGGGTCTCTCTTCTAGACCAACCACACCATAGATCGCCAGACGATTTCTTCTGCGTACGACACAAGCGCCCCAGGCGTACAGGCTATACAAACAGGTTCGACACCATCGGGCCGTTCGAAGATATACGACACGCGCGGGCGCCTTCACGTTCGCTCACAATCCAGATCAATCGTCATTGGTCCTGAATAACAGGTCACATCTACAACAACAACAGACACCACCAGCAGCAGCAGCAGCAGTACTTCTGTTGTGTCGAGGGCCTCCGATCCACAGGTAGGTTTGTGTGTGTGTGATGAGTTATGTTGTGGGGAGTGATGTGACGTGGTTCTTGTGCGGCAGCAGCTGTTACACACACATATTAACAACGACCTACAATATTAGATGCCGGTCGCCCCGGTGCCTTCCCGATCATAATCAAGGGTGGACTTCGAATACCGCAATACGCTTTTTGTCTTCTTTTTTACTCGTTTGTTCTCTATCATGCACCTGGATTGCTAGCGGGGTAGGTCCTGCCTGCCGTACAGTATATGTCATTGAATTGCCTGGTCTGATTACTGCACTGCAGCGTAGTATCTCTGTGTGGTAGTTTCGTGACCACAGAAGAAGTGGTACCTCTCTAGGATGGAGAATCGGCACGCACACTGGGTGTGCTGGATGTCGTCGGGTAGGAAGGAAGGTTCAATGTAAAGAACACACACACCGCATTGATTTCGAGGGTTCTCCGGCAGTCTTCGTACCAATAGTGTCATGGATGTGAGGAGAGGGTTAAATTGTCCGCAGTATTCGTATGGGGCTCGAACGACACCAGCCGCTGAGATCGCCCTATTCAGACCGGGTAGGCACAGCGATTCAGCTCGAGTCGACAATGGAAGAACTTGCCGAAGAACGCTTCTCGCGCTTACAATGGAAGGCTCGTAAGGGGGTGGTGGTGATGGTGGGTGGTTACTAATGACATATATGGCCGGCCGTAGCCGTATGACCATAGACCCGCGCATGTCTACCCGGGACGGAGAAGGGTCGTCGAGCTCTCAACGACCCGGCAGAATCTAGATATTGCTTAAACCCAGCACGAAGGGCCGTGAGGTGCTAGACGAGTTGAAAGAAGGATTAGCTACTCCCTATTTATATGTTAATAGTAAGTATATATTGTATATAATGTCTCTGTGCTAAGACTGGCTCGTGATGTGCACGTGCCCTAATCCCTGATGGGTGGCAGCGTCGAGTCAGTTGCTTTCTAGTTTCAGGGGGGGAGAGAAGATACACTTGTTTTGTCGTTGTGACATATGTACCAGGTATGTTAGATGTGACCCCGGATCTGTGTTAGGACTATGGATGGAACAGGAGAAAAATGGGCAAAGACAATACTGCGGTACAGCATGCACCAGGTATAACGTTGGTTGTCGATCCAACAAACTAGCCAGCACAGGTATCCATGGCATTAGAGAATCTTGATAGAAGTATACCACGTATGTATGTATCATTGTTCATAGCATGTACGTGTCGCGTTGGATTTCAATACATACATATGCCACGTACCTGGTACAGGTTGTCTAGCCAAGGGGCGGGCGCTCAAATTGTCTTCGTTGGGGATAGACCATGAAATATCTCCTTGAGATATAAGTTGCGCCGGTTGAACACAGGGATACAGGAGTACGAAGGCGGAACGCTAACCGTAAGAATACCGGGGGGTTTGTTATTGGTACTGACTAGTACCACTGGTGTCACATACCTGGTATGTTTTATACCCGTATATTCTGTTCTGTGTGATCTGCCATACATACACCTGTTATTTCCAGCAGAGGGTTTGATGCTCGAAGCCCCCTGTCGTACAAACGTATACCTGGTAATCGCTAAATATGGCATTCTCCTCCAAGCTGGTTACCCTACCAGTAGAACTCTCCGGTGGTGCGGAGCAGGCGAAGTGGTGGTATATAGTGGTTGTTGCCTTTGGAGTGTCACTACAAGCGTAGTAGCGTACGTAGTCGTAGTAGTCGTAGTAGTAGTAGTAGTAGTAATGTTTGATGTGGACTGCAATCCCACCATGGTGAGACTATCTGTGAGTGAATGTATTCGCAAAACATAATACAATAATGCTTCAAATGAAGGTAGCCAAGCGCATTGATGGGTAGGTACAATTTGGCGCTAGCGAGTAGTCTGGCGATATAGCAGTCGTAACGTTTAGCACACACCGTAGTGAGGAGCAAAGTTGGGGAGTGACGGCATTTTGGGTGGTGACGTGACCGCAAATGGACAATCGCGTGACGTGACGGCAAGTGACGGCAAAATACGGGGGCACGAATGAAATGTCCCCGTTTTTTTAAAAAAGCCTTACAATAAAATCGAAAACTCCTATTTTATTTTATATTTTTAAATGTTTTTTTTTCCGATTTTGTTTTCGATTTGTTTCGATTTTTTTGTTTCCGTGGTGTGCATCGTTGGTGTGCGTAGATGCTTTGTGGGACAGAACGGACAAAATGGACGCAGGACGTGATGTGGCGTTTTGCATAGAGAAATATTGTACTACGTTTCCAAGGGGTTTCCAGATAGATATGGATGTGTTTTTTGGGAGGGGATAGGGGTTTGCGGGATCGTGACGGCATAAACCGGTGACGTGACCGACATGACGTGGTGACGGCGCGTACCTGGAGACGTCATTCCCCATCTTTGGTGAGGAGGGGGGACAAGAGCCCGCTATGTTGCACGACATTTGAGTTACGACTAGTCTTAGTGGTGTTAGTGCTGGATATGGAAACGAATAGCACTTCGACACGACACGCCCAAAACAAATTCGATATTGATAACGATACTGCTTGTCGTTACCCGTATCAAAACAACAAAAACTCGATAAACAATACGGTATTAGTGATAATGGCGGCGAAAATCGAGCCATAAAGCTTGCAAATCCCACCAGCCCATTCATCATTATAGTTATTGTGTCGCGTGAATCAACACGAGACCCTGAACTAATCGCGTCTCAAGCCTCAACGTCTCCACCACGAGTTGCGTTCGTAGGTCCTGCTGTTCTGTGGAGTACACAGCAGTGTGTTTCCAGACCTTTTACCATTTACCATGTTCCAAGTGTGATAAGCATCAGGTTTATATTATACCAGGTACACACAATAGTAAGCACACATACATAATGTCTTCGTTGGGGTCGGCTGTGGACAATCTAAAAGTAAGTGTTTTTTAAACATGAATTTGAGTTATATTATCGAGCTACTAGATCGCAACACGAGGTCCACCAATCTCGGTGCTGTTACCTGTTCGCACCTCCCTCTCCTCGCCCCTCCCGACTCTGCTGAGGGAAGCCTCGGCCATGCTCGCGTCGTGTCCCGGGGGGGGCGTGATGGCTTTGGGGTTTCCCCACTAAAAATACTTGTGATGTCAAATGAACTGTCTACTACTACTACAGCAGTCGCACATCGATTGATAGGCATCATCAACCAGTCTAGGTCGAAGTGAAAAGAAGAAGTCGGATAATTCAACACATCGTTCTCTATCCTGGTGCTTCACGCGTAGGAGGTTCAACTCCCGGGACCGCTATTCTGTGCGTTCTTTAGCCGCCACTTGATTTGGTTTGGGTCCCATTTGTCACCAGGCCTACCAAACAAGACACTAACACGATACGCATAAAAAAGGGACTCCTACGTACGGCTCCAGCTATTATGTATGACACCGGGTGTATATACCCTCCAACTCACACACATATATTATGACGACACCGTTATTATACACTATTATTAGTATTGTATTGTACATACAATGTTTCGTTCGAATACAATACAAAAGTACAAAAACACTTGGTGAGAAACAGGGAAGCTGACTCAGGACGGATTTCTTATTTTGAGAATGGGATCGTTGTGTAGGACTGCCGAAATTCCATTTTCTCCATTTAAACATCAGCCTGTCATCCCTAATTCTCGTTTGCTTGTTAGGTATCCTGTACCGCTATACTTCTCCTGCCAATCCTACGTATTTGCATACACCTGATTTATTGTTTTGGGATTTTTGCAGGCCGGCCGTTGCGAAACATCTTTAGGTGTGGGATGTGGGGTGTATCTAGGCCCAGGCCTTTAAGGCATGCCTGAAATAATGCCTGAATGACCTTTTCTGAAAACAGCGTGCCTGAACGCGATTTTCGCGCCTATCTTGCCTATCTTTTCTCAGGCACGGCCAGGCATGTCAAAATGACAAAAAAAGGCATAAAAAAATAACGCCGTTATATTGGAACTCCCAATTTTAGGGGAAAGGGGGTTATTTGTTGTGTTTTTTTTTGCGGTCACGCGGTCACACAGTGCATCAGTGCACGTACAGACGCACAGCCCACAGCCAAGGCATCCCGCACGGCCACAGCTCTGCTAGGTGGTGTCGTTCCAGAGTATCACGATACCACCTTCTGGGTGGCAGGCACCATGTCCGGTAAAGAAGGAAGTACACACACACCACCAGCAGTTTGGTAGATTGCGGTAGAGAGGGGTCAACGGCCAACACCAATCGTAGTGTGCCGTCAAGTGAGGGTCATTGGGTGACGTAGAACAACACTCTTGCTTGGCGTCTTCTGATACGCAGGCTCTTCACGGAACGATGTAGACTAGGCAACGGGCTTTCAATGATTTGGATGGTGTTTTCTTGTGGTTTTTGTGTCCGATGAATCGACCGATCATATCGCTGAAGGGTGATGGGGCAGAACACAACCAACGCTGGGGCTTGATGATTTGCTCGCCCGCGCATGCACAAGGTTTGGATTCGAAATTGATGATTTATTTTTATTAAGGCCGTTTCCTATGCGGTTCGATTTTTGAGCTTCAGGTTATGGTCTGATCGATTTTTCAGCGACCTAGTTCGAAAATCGAAACAGTCTTCTTATGCGAGAAAACACGGATTTGCTGTAGTATCTACATGCAGATATTTGAGCAAACGGCAAGACCAACTGCTGTTGTTGTTGTGGTTTGGCTCCGCGAAGAGACGCGCCGAGTGCGCTGTAGTACTGGGCGTAGAACCCAAGCGTTCGAAGCCACACTGGCTGCCTCTGGTCTGGCGGCGACGCGCCGAGTGCGCTCGAGCCGACCTGTCTTGGTATTTTGTATTTTGACACAACGAAGCATCCGAGCGTTGACTTCTGTGTACTACTGTACTGCTGCTGCTGTAAAATCTACGAGTACGGAGAGGCGCTCGCCGAGTGCGCTTCCCTTCGTCTCTAGGCCCGAGCCCGCACCAGCCGACTGCAGTTTGGCGACGGAGAGGCCCACCGATCGTCGGCTGCGCGTCGGGCGAGGAGCAACGTCGCTGTGTCACCATCCAACTCATCGATCGTGCTGCTGCTGCTGCTTGCTTGCTGCGTGGATAACATCTTGAATTTAGAGACCATGCCATTTTTCGATTTGAAAATCTGATGACCCAAGTCGTCGGATTTTGGCTTGGGTCATCGGATTCTCAAATCGAAAAATTTCCGGTCAGATTTTGCATAATCGGACTGCATAGGACGGTGCTTTCGTTTTTGAGATCGAAAGATACAAATCTGAAGCTCAAAATCGAACCGCATAGGAAACGGCCTAACAGTGCGAATCAAAGCTCGTTTTGTTTCATACATATTATATGAGTTATGGCTTTAGAGAGCGCCCCCTGTTCCATTATTAATACGGTACGCAACACTTCGCGGAAGCCAAAAAACACAAGCGGGAGTGTAGTTTTCCCAAGCCGTATTCGACGATGAATTATGGCATAACCGTACGATGGTTCACGTTGAGCCAGTACAAAATACCTACGTAGCCGAATCTCGAGGAAATTTGCGCATAGCGCCGTACACCAAAATTCTGGTGAATATATATAAATATATTGCTACGTACAGTAGCCTTGTTTGCTGTTGTATATACATATATATGTTTTTAAGCTAGTAATCGTATTATTAGCTATTTTTTGCCATTTCGTTGCTCCGAAACTTCAATAAAGTATCATAGGAAAAACGCAGGTGTGCAGTTCCAAAGGGAAAATGCTAACTAATTCCAAGGAGTTCGTCTAGTGGTTCGTCTCCGAAAACGAAGGTGCAGTTCGAAATGTGTTACAGCAGTCGCGTGTTGAGCAAGATAGGCATTTATGTCTGAAACCCTAAACTACTTGAAATTAGTGTTGGGTTGAGCAAGTGGGCATTTATGCCTGAAACCCTTAACTACTTGAAATTAGTGTTGGGTTGAGCAAGATAGGCATTTATGCCTGAAACCCTAAACTACTTGAAATTAGTGTGGATTGAGCAAGATAGGCATTTATGCCTGAAACCCAAAACTACTTGAAATTAGTGTGGGATTGAGCAAGATAGGCATTTATGCCTGAAACCCAAACTACTTGAAATTAGTGTGGATTGAGCAAGATAGGCATTTATGCCTGAAACCCTAAAACTACTTGAAACTAGTTTGTGTGGATTGAGCAAGATAGGAAGTAAGATAGGCATTTATGCCTGAAACCCAAAACTACTTGAAATTAGTATGGGATTGAGCAAGATAGGCATTTATGCCTGAAACCCTAAAACTACTTGAAATTAGTGTGGGATGTGCCTTGACGGTTTCAGGCACGTTTAAGGCATTATTTCAGGCATAGATAGGCACGTTTAAGGCATTTCAGGCATTTGCCTATCTACGTGCCTATTTCAATTTTTTTCGCCTGCGGCGGGCCTATCTCCATATGCCTATTTGCGCCTGCGGCGTGCCTTAAAGGCCTGGGCCTAGGTGTATCGATCGGTCCACGAAGAAGGGGGGCATTGGTTTGATTGAAAGGCACAAGCAAGTCATGTCACCGTTTCAGATTTGATTGGTGAAACGTCGGCGAGAGAAGCAAAGCCATTCATAAGGGGAATTGTATTATTGGCATAGTAGGCTCGTCAAGTATTCGGGGATGATTGATAGGTATATACGAAGTATAATATGTGACTACTGCTGCTGTTATGATTGAAATAAGAGCAGCTTGCACATTGTCCGATGGCAGATGGAATACTAATAATACACTGGGTATTCTGTAGTTCAGGCTGTGTATCCCATGATATACAACGATATATACGTACACCGGTGAATACGTGAATACAGCAACCAAATCGCACAGTTTCCATCACCCCAAGAGTAGATATTGATACGACCTCGGGCTCATGCCAGGGCCTAGCACAGGCGGGCAGGGTCAGGGAGCTGGAGCGCTCCTCATGTAGACATAAACCACGTAGTTAGTGTATATATATTATCGTCGGACCTCGCAGGCCACCGACGAGCGCGCGGAGTCGAGCAGGCAAGTCAAGCAAGTAGCCGGGAACAAACCCGGCACTCAATTTACTCAATAAAGCCTCATCAAGTATATGAACTCCCTAATATATGTAACCGTCATCATACCTGTTGTATCGAGTACCAAGCACAATCAATATCCTCCCTGCTTTGCAATCGATACTGTGCGACACCACACATCCGCAGTATGCATACCGAAAGGTGTACAGTCCCATCAACTAAGTATCCTCCCTGATGGTGAACAGTATGGCAATAAAGCATCACAATATCATAGCATGGTCACACCTCATAGCTGTCCCGAAAACCACAAATCATCATCCCGAATCAATATCACACATTCCAAATTCACGTACCGAAATGTGGACCACAATGTCCCAAAACCTCAAGCAAATTCAAGTACCGAATACCACAAGATTAATAAAAACCTCAAGCAAATTCAAAGTGCCGAATACCAGAAATTCAAGCAAATTCATTCAAATTCAGATACCAAAATCTAAACCATACTGGCTCAAACTTCAACAATCTTCCAAGACACTCAGCTGCCGAAACTAGGGCATAAGGCCTCGATAATCAGACGGCCATCAGCTCGGTGTTAATAGGTCGATACAAGTTGTATCCAGTAGTACGAACTTCAGATACCAAAATCTAAACCATACTGGCTCAAACTTCAACAATCTTCCAAGACACTCAGCTGCCGAAACTAGGGCATAAGGCCTCGATAATCAGACGGCCATCAGCTCGGTGTCAACAGGTCGATACAAGTGTATCCAGTAGTACCAACTTCAGAATCACTGCACGTTGCAAGAATCTCGAAACCTGAAAAATCCTCAATACAAATCTCAATACCGTACAATGTATTCTCGGAACTACCAGACCAGCCGTTATTATCATTGAATATCTCCCTGACAATCAACAATACAGCTCCCGATCACGGTTCGACCAAAAACGTATATCCGCACAGCAGTATCCACTATTTTAATCAGTAAACAGGCAGAATTTTCAATGCCCGAAAACCATCAATCAAAAACCACAACCCAACCTTAACCCCACCAGCCCAATCAGAAACTCATCAAATCCTCCATTCTCGAATCCTCGTTCAATCAGTCAACCAGTCAATCAATGTATTTTCCGAACTATCAGAAAAGCCGCCCAGACCAGACAGCCAGAGACGGTATCACCATTGAGATCGACTCTAAAACTAAAAATAATAAATCTCAGATCCTCATTTCAGTCGGTCAACCAGTCAATCAATGTATTTTCCGAACTACCAGAAAAGCCGCCCAGGCCAGACAGCCAGAGACGGTATCACCATTGAGATTGACTCTAAAACTAAAACAATGATCTCAAATCCTCATTCATACGCAAACGTAATTTATCCGACCGCGTGCTATGGTTTCAAGCTTACAGCAGTAGTTATTAGTGCCAACTTATCATCGGGGAAACGTGATCTCCCCTTGCCACGAGCTGCTGGTATAATCAAGAACCTTCGAGCGATTTCCACACAAGGAAAGCTCTGAAAGTGTACTATTTTATCACCAAGCAACAATGCCTCAAGAACAGCGTTTTAACCAACCAATAGCAGTGCGCGGAAAGACAAAACGCATTCATATATATATTCATCAAGATTCGAATGGCGTGATCAGACAAGTGCAAGTGCATATTTCACATCGCCAACAAAGAGCACATAGTAACTGCTATATGATTACGTGTTTAAAGCACCTACTCCACTTATACTCCTCCTGCTTTTAAGTACGTACATAGCATTTGGCTACATGATTGATAATCAGAACCATCTCGTACCTATAACTGGTTCGTTACGGAGGGAGGGAGGGAGAGAGGGCGGAAGAGCACACAACATACAGCAGTCAATCTGAGTCGCCCAAAACATATTTTCACTCGGTATCAATGCTCCACTCCATCGCATATTCATATCATATCACAACGCCCAGAATTTTCCAACATCGTATTATACCAACCATGATAACCTTATCTGAGCAGTAGTACGTTCGCAGTTGCGTTGTACCATGGTATAACGCAGTGTCTTATATGTATGCATGGATGTATATACGACCTTCGCGATCATAAAACTGTCCGCACACAGAGCACTACCGTTTACATCAGGTACACACAAAATAAGCATACGAAAATGCTCATAAATCATGAAAACCACCGCACGCAWTATACCTGGTATACTCACAGCAGTATAATAGTACTTCTCGTACAAATAGCAAAAACATCGCAGACAGACAAAATAACCGTAAGAGCATGTTCCAAGTACCTTCCCCTGTTGATTACAGGTCCAAGTAAAAGTTACAGCAGAATTGCTCATGTCGGCTATTATCATACGTATACTGCTGTGTTGCTATCTGACAAGGTTAGTACGTGCAGTGTGGTAGCAGCGTTCGAAGCAAAGCACGCAACCGAAACATAACAATGTCGGCTCGTCAAGTGCTCGTCACGTGCGTACTCAATCTATATCCCCACTGCGTGATCATATCTCTCTCACCCACGCGTTCTCCACCGCCAGGGAGGGAGGAGGAATAGAGAGGCGATATATGATGCGCTCATGATAGGATTGAGTACGCACGTGACGAGCACTTGACGAGCCGACATTGTTATGTTTCGGTTGTGTGCTTTGCTTCGAACGCTGTGCTACCACACTGCACGTACTAACCTTGTCAGATAGCAACACATCAGTATACGTATGATAATAGCCGACATGCAGCAATTCTGCTGTAACTTTTACTTGGACCTGTAATCAACAGGGGAAGGTACTTGGAACATGCTCATACGGTTATTTTGTCTGTCTGCGATGTTTTTGTCATTTGTACGAGAAGTACTATTATACTGCTGTGAGTATACCAGGTATAATCGTGCGGTGGTTTTCATGATTTATGAGCATGTTCGTATGCTTATTTTGTGTGTACCTGATGTAAACGGTAGTGCTCTGTGTGCGGACAGTTTTATGATCGCGAAGGTCGTATATACATCCATGCATACATATAAGACACTGCGTTATACCATGGTACAACGCAACTACGAACGTACTACTGCTCAGATAAGGTTATCATGGTTGGTATAA
>MEHQ01001536.1:0-130285 GCA_008828725.1 Saccharina japonica
GTACTTCACTCCACGTCTTGCACATCCTCCCAACTCGCCGCCGCAAAAGCTCGCACGTGTTGCGCTGCCGTAGGCTCTGTGAGGGGGACAGTATCATAACAAAAAACACTATGATAAAACATGGTCAGGCTTGTCTTCTTCAAGTACGTCCGTGCAGTCCTCTGGGTGCAGTAGGCAGAAGCCGTCAATTTTCCGCGAATACTTCAACACAAAATGCACTTGCTTACGAGCGTCTTACCTCATCCTCAAGGATGTGTCCGCCCATGTGCTGCAGCAGTTGTTTCGGGCGCACTTTGAACCAGCAGAGTTGACACTCCACTTTCCCGTCGACATAAGCTGCCCCAACTTCCTCCGACCCGAGGGCCCCGCTCGACGTGCAAGTGAGGGCACCATGCAGAGGAAGAGGATCGCACTTCTGCCCCGTGGAGTTGGTCGCACATCAGGAATCGCCGTCCATCCTTGCACACTTTCCACGGTTTCGCGAAGTAAATTATGCGTGGTGATCAGCTCGTCCATGGTGAACAAGTACGTATTCTTGCCCATGTCCAACGTCGGGTCCAGTTCCACGACAAGGGCAAGAGAGCAGCTGTACGTATGGGCTGTGTGCAGCTTGCGGTCCTCCCACTCAAATGTCGAACCATCGCCATCACCGACTAGCCTTATCCTCAATAGTTGCCCCTTGACCACCTGACCATCTGCCGCCTCGCCGCGTTCTTCTGGTGGACCAGTTACGACTAGAACCCCGACACAGTACCTCACGGGTTCGCGACTCACCGCGCGACGTCTGAATAGCGTTGCAAACGGGGACCCGACCTGAAACGCTTTGCCGCAGTCTTCCAAGCTAGCGCTACGCTCGGAGAGGTGTCCGCCTGCCGGCGTCGTGAATGTCCGCACGCGCGCGAGGCGATTTCGGGAAGCCTTGCCGGCATGAGACCCGGTGAACTCTTTCACCGCGGAGGCCTTGAAGATCTATTACGAACGAATACACAACGAGAGAACGCGCCATGACCAACACACATGCAAAAGAGGGAGCCCGGAATTAGTAGGTTCACGTGTGAGGCCACGGAGTATGGTTGATATTGTTGCACACATCACAAACGCGTGTTATCTATCTTATTTTAGGTTTTAGTCAAGTGAATGTCCGTTGCTTGGCACGACCAAAATATTTGTATGTTTGGTGTTGGTGCATGTTGGTCGGTGGTGTGGTGACATGGTGTTCACTTGGTTACTTTCAATTAGTTTGTATGTTTGTTTCGTTGGGAGAAGAAACAGCTCAGAGAAAAATCTCGCACCTTTTTCGTGCCGACTTGCACAAATGGGCTGTGGTGAGATGAGCCTGTTTCTTCCCCCTCTGTCTCCAGCGCCTCCCGGATGTCGGCGTCGTCGTCGTTCCCACCACCATCACTTTGCCGCTCTCCCTGGCCGGGGATCTCCTCCACGTCACACGCGTCGTTGCTGTCTTCGACCCGCACGCCGGGCATATCTTTGTCGGGCCTGGAGGAGACGTGAGGGGAATGGCGAGGCAATTGTATTATTCACATTGTGACCGTTAATAAAAATCAACACGGTGAGGTGACAGGGCTGCAAATGCAGTAGGGACATCGTAGAGGGCGCCCAAAACCCATCTGGCACTTGATTGTTGGCGTCATCCATAACATAGCACGTAGGCGTGGTTCGACCTTCCCACAAAATCTACCCTTGTACGTGCACGTTCGAATCGGCGACGGACGGACCAGAGACCACTCACAAAACTTACGGCGGGAAAAAGGGTGAATGCTTACCCGAAAGGAAAGAACAGGGTGATGCTCTCGTCCTTCAAGTCGTCGAAGGTGGCATGTGTCACGCTGGCGTACTCCTCATGGTCCTGTAGAACACTAATCGCGATTCTCCGCCCCTCGTTCCAGCATGCAAACAGCTTCAAGCCCCGCACGTCGCAGCCCCCGAGTGGTCCAGCTTCCTCCCAACTCCTGACGTTCGTGTGGTCGATCTCGCCGGTAACGGCCAGTCTCAAGCGCCGAGATGTCATGGCCCAGCCCGGGTGCTTGGAGTATAGTTCCTCTAGCGCGACAGCAGCGCCCAGACGGTCCCCGAGTTCCTTCCCGTCGACGTTGTTGGCGTGTGTCAGGGTTCGCACCACCGCAAAAAGGTTCTCAAGTGCATCTGTGCCAATCTGCCAGAGGAACACCGGCGTTGCCGGGCAGTGCTCCTGCACTTTCAGCACGACGGCGAAGATGCCGCGAATCGTCGCTTGCAAGTCGTGGTACAGCTGCCCCGTCATGGCAGCAGTCCGGAGAGAACGGACCAGAATGAGCAGCAAATGCGCGACGCACGACAGCCCTTCTAGAAGCTCTCCCACAGTTTTCGAAGGGTCGCACAACACGGCGAGTAGCTTTTCCGCAATACCCGCTTTGACCTACGCCGGGAGCACAGTTCGGGCACGATTTCGGGCAAAGAGAAAATGGGTAAGAAGCCTCAGCAGGGTTATCGTTGAGAGCGACACAAATGTTGGATGGAACAGCAACACGTAAACGACTCTTTATAAACACCTTCCCGCTTTGAATCGGCTACACGATCAGCCTGAACCCACACGCCTACAACACTCAATTACACGAGATTTTCTCTGGTGCCAAATATGAGGAAGAGAATAGGCTGTCGTGAGGCTGGGTGCTCGAAACATTTAAAATGCTCACCTTCAGATCGCGGTGTAGCGCGGCCAACGCCGGCTTCCCTACCAACTCGTCCAGCCGGCCCTGATCGGCTTTCGCAACTTCCACTTGCTTCGCTTGCAGTTTTAGCGCGAGCCCGACGTTTTGCCTAAGTACGGATAAAACAATACAGCACGAAAAGGCGACACATTGATGAAAAACGTTACACATGCTGGACATCTGGCAGACTTGCCGCATACAACCCACCAACACGAAATGCCGAATCGACCACCTATTCTACTCGACGAAATATTACGTACCTGTCGTCCGGGTTGAGCCATGTCCTGTATGTCTCTTTCGGTTTGCAGTCGTACCACTTGAAGAGCTCCGGAAAGCTGTCGCAGTTGAGCGCAAGTGCATCCGCCGATATCTTCACCCCTTTGTTCGAAATGTCTCTTGTGCGAAGTCGCTTCACATTGTGCTTCAGATCGAAGCACTGCACCACGCCGTCAACGCCAGTGGTGTTGTCGACGAGGTCGAAATCAGCGAACACCTTGGAGTTAACACTGCTGGTGAAGTCGTGGAGCAACCGGCGCCTCACGCCATCCCCATCCGAAGCCACGAGTACGATGGGGCCGATAGTGTCAGCGAATCGGTCCTTCCACACACCCAGTATCTGCGTCAACGTGCGAGGCGGAATATCATGATGCTTGTTGTTCAAATACACTATGTATTCATTGCCGGTCGCCCCGGTGGTCTAGGTGTAACCTCGAAGCCTCTAGCCCGCAAAGTCGTGAGTTCGACTCTCCATGGGGTGAAAAATTTGCAAATTTGCGCGGTGAAAGCGATAGAAAGCTAAAAAGCTCGTGAGTGCCAAACTTCGACATTAGCACCATTGACGAGGGAAAGGGACGGCCGAACCCTTCTCGCGATAAAAATGATGGCAAGCACCGCAGGAGGAAGGTAGGAAAAAAAATAAAAATAAAAACAAGGAAAAAGCTCCAGTATTTACTCCCCTCCTGTGTGACCCCGGTTGGTTCTAGTTGTAGAAACATATACTGGAAAGTAAAGTACCTAAATACACCGCAAGTGTAGTGCGCGTCTCACATTGATCGGGAGGAATGTCGCCGAAATAAATGGGACGAAAACACAACATTCACCGAGTTGAAGGGGCAAGGTTGGGGGGGAATGGACACGAACTCAACCCTCGACTTGCCTCGACTCCTCCGCGCTGGGAAAGAGGTGTTGATGATTTCATCAACCTTTTTACACTGGATGCTTCCATCGCCACTGTTTTGGGGGAACCTTCACAAGGGAAACAGTGATATCAGCAAAGTGCCTATGAAACGCCAGCCCAGAACTAAGCTCGCTTACCGTTTCAAAGACGAATCGCTGCTGGTCAGGGTTAGACTCCTTACAGCTGGCGAACGCCACCACTGGTATTGCGTGGTGTGGACGGTGTCCAAGAGCGCAAGCGGAGATAACGGTGTGTTCGATCCCGATATGCGAGTGCCCCGTGTCGAGCTTGCGCGCCAGGTCTTCAAGGTTGTCAAGGTCACCAAACTTGGTGCTCGTCGCGGGAGTGTGCTGCACGCACAACCCCAAAATCTGATTTCAAACAATGGAGGGACACAACCGGATGTGATGTGGGAAATAGAGTCACTTTTGGATCAAGGTAACTCTTGTTCGGCACATCGCCAGAGTCATACTGCATATGAGGGCTACTTTAAACTTGAGACACCTCCCTATTCTTCGTGGAACTATGGAAAGCGAAGTTTCGAAGTTCGAAATACGCACCTCATCCGTTCGACCGTAGTATCTTGCACGGGGCTCCGTTGCAATCTCGTCAATCTGCAGAATGACTACTCTCTTCTCGCCAACGTACAGCCTCGCAAAGCGCTCGAGGTTCGCCGTGACTGCCGCCACCAGGCACGCCTTCTCAAGCGAAGCGCACACGACAAATACCATCTGCAAAGATGGGAATGAATAACGAGCGTTGCAGACAAGATCGACGGCGTCAGAGCAGCGAGCGCAAAAGGGAAACCGACAAGAACACGTGTAGCTTGATCGCACTTCAAACGACTTAAACTTCTGTTTAATGGTTGTGTGATCCTAAATGTCCCACTCCCTGTCTCTCACCGAACGCTCCCTGATCTTCGCGTACACCGTCGATGCCCCCGGAAATGCTGCTGCCTTGTGCAACGCATGCAGTGGTGCTTGTCCTCCGAGCCGCATGGAGAGGATAGCCAAGTCAAACTCGTCCTGAACCCTTTGGCGCTGTACGTGCCATTTACCGCCTGCTCTAACCTATGCAAGATACCATTCGTGGACAAGCCGTCTCGCCGGGCTTGGCCCATCAACCTTCGAACGCCCCCAACGTCGTGGTCCGCCAAGTAAATGAAGAATCTCTTGGCGAGTGCCACACGACCATGGGAAACAAGGCACTTCCTAGTTTGGTTCAGCGTGAACAGTTTCTGCACTTCAAACCTGCCTTTCCATTGATTCGACCTCCCTCGCCGCTGGTGAGGAGTCAAAAAGTCAAGCTTGAAGTTCCTTAACCTCTCGTCCTCTGGCTCCCACCCTGATCGTTCAACCATATCTGTTCGAAGACGGAAGGGGAGCAGAGGACAACATCTTGATGGGAAAAAGTACGTGTGGTGGAGAGAGGCCACGACAACAACCCACGGGTTTGTTGGCACAATTAATGGCTCTTGACTCTTGCGCTCTCTAATGGTGGAAATCTAAGCGTCCTCACCCCTGTATGCCTTCGTGAACTTGATGTTCAAACACGGTTCGCATGTGCCTCCTGGTTGTTCCACTGTTCCTGCACACCCTGGGCTCAGAATTCCGCGGGAGGTGGTTGCCCCTGCATGAACACATATGCGGTTCGGGTATAATCGAGCCTCCCACGACACTCCCTGGTTGCCAGCACCATGGAGAGTTGATGGGTAGTGCTGGAGAACAGGCTCCCGGACACCCGTAGACATTCCCGCGCACAAAATCGGAGCGTGGACACACGTCATATCGGTGGGACCATGCTCGTCTGCAGCGTCGGGAAATACTCCATCCACCTCACTACCCGCGCCCTCACAATCCTCAAGCCCCTTCACAACGCCCGTCGCAACCACCTCAGCGTCACTTCCCTCGGCCGCAACACCCTCACGCCCGCCGGCGCTTCCCGTCGCAACCACCTCAACGTCACTGCTCGCGCCCACGCTGCTGCCGTCCCTCGCCACCGGCGACTCCTTCGCTCCGTCCGTGGTGCTCACCCGTTGGAAAAAAATCAGCATGGTGCGCCCCTTCCCTGCAGCAGCTCTCCTGTCGATGTGTGCAAGTTTGATTGATCAACCGCTGTCAGACCGAAGACAATTTTTGGCCGTGTGTGGTGTTCCACATACTTTTATCAAGGCAGCCCCTCTGGTTGATACATTGCACGAAGTACGTGCAGGGGTGATGAACAAATCACCAGTACGGAAGTAAGCGCCCTAAACAACCCTAAACTGTGTAAACGTGGATGCAACAAGCGACAGCTTCCCTCACTTGTGTTCCTGCGAATCCTCATGCTGCCGCACGTGGGTCCGGGTCAATGCCGCTACACTGGGTCCGAAGTCGTGCTTGCACGTCTTGCAAACCCAGTTGCCTCTGCTGTTCTTCCCGGCGATTTTTGCCAAAGGCAAACATGCCCTGCTCGCATGCGAAGGGTGTCAAATTTGAAAGGGGAAGGGGACGCGGGTATAACGCCAACTATGCGAAGGCAGCGATATGTTGGCACACAGCAGTAGTGGACTACTGCTGGGGCTGCATTTCATTCGGAGTTTAGGAGAAAACTTTATTGTGCCGCGTCTGCTACTGCTGCTGAGGCTTCTGCGACTGCTGCTGCCAACTACACAGGAGGCAGCACGACACACGCGGCGGGCAGCTGTACAACACTACACACGCAGTTGCACAGCAGTATGAGGAGTGTGAATTTATATCGCCGCATTTTTCTGCGAACATGTATCAACCGAACTGAGTCTTTATTCTTCCTGCTGCTGCGACAATGGCTGCGAGGCACACGATATGCTCCTATAGTCCTCATTTCTCTGCACTCACTCTCTGTGCTCATCCGAAGTCTCGTGCGCAATGGCTCTGCCCTCGTCCTTTCCTGAACCGTCGCCGAAGTTGTGCCCGCAGCAGCAAATGAACTCTGAGCCATCCGCTGGCTTTCCGCAGACGCGTTCTAGCCAAGCAACCTTATCGAAGGGGGCCTTGGATAGGGTTCCCTCCACCACGCAGACAGAGCTCATCGTGATAACTCTCTCCCTCTCTCTCTGTCTCTTCAACGGTCGGCGCCTGTCCGCTCTTAGGGAGCTGCGTGGACTGTAGTACCCCCCTAGGCTGTGCCCCCCTTGGAAAAATATAGGATTTCGTAGAGGGATGTTTTATATAGGAGATTGTGTGGCGTTTTGAGGGGGGGTGGGTCCGTCGTACCCCCCCTCCACCCTTGAGAGGTCCAAAATAAAGTTTTGGGTGTGTGGTGTCGAAAACGTTTTTTTTGTGCACCCTTGCTCGTACCTACTCTAAGTGTAAGACACAATATGCTGACTTTTAATCCAACAACGCTAACAGTACACTAATAATCGTTGCTGGCACCTGAGTATCTCGGAATGGTGCGTGTTAATGGACCATCTCCGCCGTAGTTTATCGCAATAATATCTGCTGCTGTCTATGTTGGGTCAACGCCTGTCCTAGTTGTATGTTTCGTTTAGTATGCTCGTTTTGACCTATCTGAATTCGTCTTGTGTGGCACGTTCGTCCGCACCCTTGATGGATTTATACCATATTTGTCACCTGGAATCAGCATGTACCGATTTATGTATTCGCTCCTGTATCCTATTGCATGCTGTTGATTATGACCATATTCCCTTTTAGAGGGGCTGAATGCTCCCTCTTTAATTTTATTATTTACGCTATTCTTCTCATGCGGGTGCGTTGGCGCATGCCTGGCCGCCCTTATGACGTACTGGTATGGGTCTGTCTGAGCCAGGGGGGGGGGGCGTGTTGCTGTCTCCCTCCAGCAGGGATATAGGAGTCAGGTACCTCTAGTCGTTACTGAACTGTTGCGCTGGTATATAATGAGCATGCACACACTCGTGAACCGCGCACATGAACACATTGCTGCTAGCTGCGTCCAAGCTATCATGCGGAAGGAAATGAAAATCTGAAGATATTACGGACAGTTTTCAAATACAGGAAATGGATCCTGTCACAGGACACCGTGGCCGACGCGGCGAGTGGTTGGACAAGTCACATAACGATCCTGACCGCACATAACTATGAACGGACATCCATTTAAGGGTTAGATTGCTAAGCAGAACGTTCCGTGTGCTATAACAAGCCCACTTTTACATAAATCGCCCGTGCAATGAGGGCACATATATTTACGTGCATTATTGACGATACCGAGTCCTCTTGACCGGGCGAAGAATGCCTCAAAATATTTACATCGTGGGTTTTCTCCCCAACATAGATTATGGGGTACAAGTGCGCGGTCGGGTATTGCCTGCAGCGTGATGTGCCCGTGCACGCAAAAAATAGTGCCAGCATGTTTCAAAAATAAAAGGCACTTAAATTGTGGACATCCAATTTTGAAAGCTGTCCAGTGTTGATTTGATGGCTCATGAAGGTGGCACAATCGTTCGCCCTTAACGGCGGACAGACCAACGACGACGACAAACGTCATCATCCTCAAACTGTACACCCCTACACTGAGTGCGGTCACCTCACCTGTTAGATTTTCTGATAAAGTTTCTGATATTTTGTGAAAGACGTAGTGTGGCTTGTTGTTGTAGGGTTACGATACAAGACACCATTTTGACAGAGGGCGGGTGTACTTCACCTTCACCCATGTCCGTATTCGTAGACCATAGGGAGCACTTCCCTCATAGTTTTCTGTCCCTAAACAAAAGCCAATCACGTTGATCGCCAGACGCTCTGAACAAGGCACAGGCCGATACACAACTGCTCGGTATCGTTTCCGTTCGTCGCAATTACCGCAAAGAAAAACAAAAAGTGCAATATGGATACGCTGCTCACCACCACCTTTTGAGGTATCAACCGTTTATCTCGATAGCACATCTAGGCAGCACCAACATTATATACTGGTGAGGAAATACCGTTGTGCGACATTTGCTCATACTGTGTACCTCAAAAACAATCTGCGTTCAGTTTCGCGGGTGGGAGAATGGCAGCCACGGTTTGAAGCGCGGACGAGTTTGGATTCGATTTTCGTCGGAATATAAGTTGCCGCCGTAGTGCACTCTCGTCTTACGCCGCTACTATGGATTATATCAAATTGAAGTGCCGTCATATCAAGCCACATGTGGACGGCAATGTTACACAAGGACAATACACTGGATTATATACGCTTTAGATACCTTTATACTCTTGTTCGCGGCCGTCTCCACCATTTCCCATATGGACGTTCCATCTCTTGCGAAACCAGTGAAACGCCAGTGACCGTGGGTACCTCGCGATACACAGGAATGTGTGGCGTTACTATGTGTTTCTTTTTGTGGAATTCACGCCGAGGGTCGCCGCTGCAGGCTGCATAATCGCTCTTGCTACTGCAAACTTCACGATTTGGGGCAAGTGTGGGTGCTGTACATCCACCATCGCCTCCAACAGCTGGATAGGCGGGCTCGCCCACAGGCGTTTCTGCTGCGCACTGGGCAGCACTACTGCCTACTGGGGGTGGAACAGCGTAGCTCGCAACGTGTGAATTCACAGCCGGTTTTCCTACTCAGAGATCGACTGTCTGCCTCGCTTCTACTTACTCAACATATGGCTTCGCTTCTGGCAGCCGAGCAGACGGGGTGTTCATCTCTAGGTGGTGGACAGTCTGGGTGGTCCCCGAGGATTGGGCAGTCTGTTTTGGTACTAAAGGATGGACACCTGGCCTGGCTACCGAAAGCGGAACAGTCATGCTTGCCACCACTGGTTGAACAGACCCACCAACAAATAGGAATTTAATTTTTCGGGCCGCTGCGTCTGAGTAGACCTCCGGTCCTGGAATTCGCTGCTCCGAAGATGGGCTTTTGAACGAAGCCGGGACACTGCACTCAAGCCCCACCCTGGGGTCAAGCAAACTAGTGTGTCGGCGGTGGTGTCATCGACGCGCCACTGACAGGATTGTTCTGGGTATTCATATCAATGCAATTGTACACATACTTTTGTATTGAACCGTTGATGAATTATCAAGCGAATACTACTGTAATACCAATTGTGCTTGAAGTATGGCGAGCGTTACCGCCGCAACGGGCACGGCACTAATGGGTCGAAGTAAATTGATGATTGATGTGCTCACAACGGTGGGCATGACGTCGATGGGATGATTGCGTTGACCGTATCCATGATTCCATTAAACACGCGACGCAATTGATAGTAGATGCCTGGGCACAGATAAGCGGTTGTCACCAACCGATAGAATCTTCGCCAAGTTCAGCGGCAGGAGTATACGCATTTATGGATACAACACGTGCTGACACAGATGGCAGTCTTGAGAACCGGACGCCGAGACGGCGAGAGAGCATGCCAAAACAATAAAAAACGGACGAAAGGCTGACTACAAGTAAAATACATATGTTATATATAATATACGTATCAGAGGAACGAGAAGCGAGTGATGACAGCGAGGACTCACGATTAAGAATATAACGGTTTGATTAAACCATGATGCGTATGTGCGGAGAACAGTCAGATGAGACCTGGGTCAGTAACTCGAAGGTAGCACAGTGAGTCGCACCACAAAGACAAGCTTCATGCGAGGAGAGACACTGCAGTTTGATGAAAAACGCTACGTGGGAAGGACTTTCCCATGACACGGAGGGGCGGGGGGACCTGGCGTCTATTGAACCATTCTCTTACTCTCTGGAAGATAATATAGAGACAGTACAATTGTGTACTACACCTAATCGCTTTGTATGGAGTAGCTAATACTGATGTATATTGACAACCGCACTACTGGCAACGCTACCATTGCTAGTTGCTACCACTAAACCTGCTACCTACAAGTACTGGCGGATGGAAACCACGACCGGTAGCACGACGACTACTACTATTATCTCGGCTACTATGCTCTTCCATTGTTTGAGCTAACGTGTGTAGTACATCTCATGGGAACGAATGTGTTTTATCTTTTGAAATACATTGTACTCATCGTTGTCTGAGGCGTAGAAGAGAGTCTTCCGCCCGGCCTGATACCTGATTATCTCGATCACCCAATGCGACCGTCGTTCGCGTTTATCTCTCTGCCCTGTACTAAGGGCCCACAGTTGTCTCGGATGACCAAGCCTGCTAATGGAGGGTAATGTTTCACTCCTGGAATATAACTCAAGCAAACATAAGTATGAAAAAACCAAGTATTCCGGAACCCCGGCGACGTTCGATCCCTACTCGCCTTTTCAAAACCAAAACTGGGAAGGCTGGGGCGGCAGAACAAGGGCTCTAACCCCTGGCTTGGCTTCCCAACCCAGCGACTACTTCACGTCTACCCACACGGCAGGTGTGGTTGCCCTCTCCCGTTAATGCGTTTGCTTCAGTGCGGGATTTATAGATGGTTGCCGGGACCGGGGGGGAAGCACAGGCATTACCGCAAGTGGCAAGTTGCTACGCTCAGCTTTTGTCCGTGCACAAGGGTCAGTTCGTGTGCATGAAAGCTCTAGAAAAGGCCGTTCCACCTGTAGATCTCGGCCAGGTAGCAGCTTGGTTCGGGAGCGTAAAGAAATTTGCACATACTGACCTGCTTGTAATTAGTTTTCCTCACGCAGTGCCGGTAGAGGTAGGCGGCGCCGGAGATGTAACCGCCGGCTTGCGGTATGGAAACCATAGTTTGATTGGCCAGTACGAGGACAACATAGGATCTAAGATAGCCAAGGACGTACGACTCGGTCGCACCTTTGATTTTCCTCAGGGAAGAGGCGAATCAGATATCTGGTCTGCCCGTGCCACCTCTGGGAGTGGCAATTTCCACATCGAAATTCATAACTATCTATGACCTGACCCTTTTCACGTCAGTACCGGGTCTCAACGCCGACACCGAGTTTTCGTCGGGCCCTGCATTTAGGTTAACACACGTTTTGGGACGGACAATCTAATGTATATTGCTCTTGCGTCGCCCCTCGGCACCCCTTACTTCGATCCCATTGAGCAAGATGGACGTGAAGGATGCCTATCGACAAATCCCCGTATAATGATCTCATTGCCCCCACTTCGAGTACGCGTTCCACGGTTTGGTCGCAGTCGATAGGTGCCTTTAGTTTGGATGACGAAATAGCCCAGGGTTCCTGTGTTTGTTTTTGGCCGCCCTGGAACACTCTCATGTCCATACATTTTTTCATGACGCGGTCGTTACCTCTGTCTGTTGGGCGGCTACAAGCAGCGTGCGAGTCAACACGCCGGCGGAATAGGAGGCGCCCGTTTCCTTGCACCCTGCGTACCGGACCCCACGGGAGGACGGTGGCGGACCAACGAAGCCGTTTTTCACCCGGATATATGTAGACGATGCGGTTTCGATTGAGCCACAGTGTTTGTTTTGGAGCGAACGGTGTTAGCGGGCGTCGCAGAGCCCGGGATTCGATAATTATGGTCTCCTAGGTGCGAGAAAATCAGGGAGCCGCCCCTGGTGGCTCCGGCCAAGGTGTCCTCGTGGCACACGCGGCTCGAGGTGTTGGGGTGGGTGCTTGATACGGTTACAATGATAATTTCTTTACCGCAGTCTAAACCAAGACAGCTGCGCGAGCTACTCGCAAAGTTGCCAGGGGACCGTCGAATCGCGTCGGAATCGGAGTTGCGTTCGTTGAACGGAAAAGCGTTGCACTTCTGCGATTTTTGTGCGGCCGGAAATATGTTTCGTGCGGCGCATGCTTGACCAGTTGGGTATGCCCCCGGTGAAGGCCTGGGACGAGCGATTCCAGGGAGGGGGGGAGGGGGGTGGCGGGGGCTCAGCCGCTGTCGGTTCGCTCATGCGTCCTCCGTGTCCCCGAGTTCTGTGACGACCTTTCTTCCTGGCGTTTGATAATAGAGGCGATGTGCCGTGGGGGGGCAGGTACAATAGACGCCCCATTATATAGCTTGTATTCGAAGCCCCACTCGCGCACGCTCATCAGCGATGCTTCTGGGGACGCGGTGGGCGGGGTTAGTTTGGAAACGGGACTGTGGTGGTTGGTCGATATTGACGACGACACACGGGATCGCCTTCGGACCCACGTGCAAGGGAGAGATGATTCGTCTGTTAGTGTGTTGGAACTGCTCGCTATGATTGTAACGACGTGAGCGTTCACAATCGACGTGTAGAAAGCACCCCAATACGTAGGCGAGATTATCCGAATGCGAGGCGACAATGAGTCGGCCGTCCATTGGGTAGCCGCTGTAGAAGAGAACGTGAACCACGAGCGAGTGCGCTTATGCGGATGCTCGGTTGTCTAGAGATGCGAAGTGGTTGGTGCTTTCGAGAAAAACACGTGCGTGGCGTTGCGAATATTTCGGAGGACAATGTGTCACGTTCAGACCGTTACACCATCGCTCCCAACCTGTGCGCGCTTTCTTCCGACATCGATTGACAAGGATGGCGCCTGGGCAATGCGGGGGTGGATATCTGTACCGACATCGTGGCCTCCAGTACGTCGGTGGTTCAGTTGCTGGCTCGACTAGGCGCACGTACGCGTCTGGTGGCCGGTCTTGGCGCAAAATCGCAGTTAGATGGGGTGCCCGGAATACTTAGAGTCGGGCGATTCTGATAGCAACAAGGCTTGGGCGTTGATTAGGTTTCCTTCGTGGTGTTACGCGTCAGAACGTATCCTGACGAATACAAGTTCTGGGAAAATGGCTGCTGTACAGTATTTTTATGAGTTTAACATAGGAGTGGAGCTGCCAGCAAGACCCCCCTGGTCCAGTACGCGCTCAAAGGTATTTCATGATATCCCGTAGCAGCGGGAACGCCCGGCCGCGTTCACCTTCCGGTCTCATTGGGCATTCGTTCGACAGGGGAGACTCTCGTCCTTCCATGGGGTCCGGAGAAAAAGCGTTATGGTTGTGCTTATGTCTGAGTAACTTTCGGTTGGCGAGATCGGACGTTATTTTCGCCGCCGATTCCGGGCGACACACGCTGCGAAATGCCCGACTCGAGGTGACGTCGCGGTTCACGCCGATTGCATGCAGTTCGAACACCTTAATGACGACAGGCTGGCAAAATAGAAGTGCGCTTTAAAGGTGATAAGGGGAAAACAGGAACAGGTTGGCAGTGTACACGTGTAGACAAAGACCGAGGTTCGCGGTTCGAAGTCGTCCTTTAGAGGTCGACGGCGGTATCGTCACCCTTGAGTTGGAGTTGACATCATTCTTCCCTGGTCTTCCCGACCACGCCCCATTCTCCTCGTATCGTTATGGCAAGTCCGTGAATATGATAAGGTAGGGTCGCGCTCTTCGAGCAACCAAGGAGTTAGTGGCGAAGTCAGGTCGTAACCCAAATGAGTTTGCCCTACACTCGTTGGCTATCGGTGAAGCAAGTATTTTCACGGCCAGAAGGGACATATCGGAACCAGTGGTTCAGAACGAAAGGAGGTGGAGGTCCGACGTGTACAAAGTGCATACGAGTAATAAGGTAGAGGGTTCGAGACACGTCTCGCGTAAGCTGGTGGTGGCTAGAAACGGGAAGGAGGGACAGCCGGGGGAAAGGACAGTCTGGAGTAGAAAACGGTAACTACAGTAGTGCCCGACAACAGTAGTCTCAATTTTCCCTGGAGTTGGAGGAGTCGAATGGTTTCGTACCATTCGCGTGCTTGGTACAGGAACCCGAGACAACTGTACACGGTAATATAGTAGGGAGAGAGAAACGTTTAAAAATATGGGCGAGGTACGCAGGAGGTCGCAGGAGGCTGCGATGGGTGTATCTGAATCTAGTTTAGCGGGGTTTCACTATCCCCAAACCGAAAAAAACAAATAATGATATGCAATTCGAAACATAATTAATGAAGGATAGATTTTCCGTAAACGGAGTGACGGTCTCCGGAGATGATGAAGTTTCCGGTAAGCGCGGTATATTTGTACAATTTTATTAGGCTTGATTCATCGGGGATTGGGGTCAGATTGTAGGGCGTGGATATACGAGAGCACGTGTTCACTCTCGGACCAGAACCCACAGATAGGCCCAGCAAACCCACGCAGGGAGCGAGGTTTTTGCTGAAAACATCAACAGATTCAGGTAGTTGATGGATTGGTCGACCAAGCCAGACATCTTGGCCTCTTCCTCCTACCCGCCCGCTTCCCGATTGTATTGTTTCGACGGGGGTGGGGGGGTGGGGGCGATTGTAGAAAGCCGGGGTTCCATACTTAGTTATTTCAGTTTGATTGGAGGAGTCGAATGGTATGGTACCAATGGGATGCTTGGTAATCCGAGATAACTGTAGACGGTAGTACAGTAGTTAGGAACCCGCCTTGTGTTTTAGTAGGGAGAGGGAAACGTTAGAAGGCATGGCCGGGGTACGCAGGAGCTCGCAGGTGGCTGCAATGGGTGTAGCTTAGGGCGTTTCCTCTCTCCGAATACCCAGAAAAACAACAATGACATGTCATTTGAAAGATAATCAACAAGCGAACCACGTTTATGTATATATTTGAACGAGTTTGTCCTGTTCTTTGCGTGCAGGCATAACATCCCGTAAAAAAAGAAACCAGCGACGCACCCGTACCGCAGAATAAACTTCGGGGAGAAAAAAGAAACGCTATAATATAGTTCGGGAAATGTTTGGCCCGCGGGCCAGAGGACTGCATACCGTCAATAAGTAACAATGCGGCTACTTTACACGGGCAAAAAAGGTAAGTTTGCGCTGTTATTGCACAAATAATGTTTTTTCCGGACGGTCTAACCATGAAATTAGTGTCTGTCTACAGGCTAAGTTCGTCAATTGACGTGTCCAACTAGCCGTCCCGTCGGCCACGGTGTCGTCTGACAGGAACACTGGTCAGCCTGAAAAATCGTTCCTCCCAGGTCAAATTGCGTTGCCCGCACACACAATCGGTACCATAGCGAAGCCTTCTTTAAGCCCGGAATCCCTATCAAACTCAGCCGTCGTGTGCATTTACGTGCGCCCGTTCGCCTGGTGTGCGATCGCGAGAGTCAGTCAGGAGTGGTTGCCACCCGATTCTAACAGACTCTGCCGCGTTTTATGCAAGGATGCCGAGACCGAGCTGGGCGTGGATGTCAAACCCAAGGTGTCACCGGCGAACCAGTCGTTGGACATGGCCGACCCTGTAGGGTAGAGATATGTCGGGATGCAAAAAACATGTCTATGATATGGTGACATCGCGTCCGCCTAAAACCGGACATAAAATGGCACCTGAGTCTTATTTGTCCGGTATTTATTACTCTCAGTGACGTATATCAGCCACAACAACTGTCAGCATGGTACGATTCCGCGTGACTTTGCGAAGATGCAGCTTAAATACGATAAACTACTTACACGGAATGTAGCATGTCTTGCCATTTTAATATAGATGGCGCGGGGGTGGCTGCTTCCTAAGAGATGTTTTTTAAAAATCGAATCACCACAGAAGAAGCAGCGGTTGTTGTGTTGCACTGCTGCATCCAGTGTTCACGCTCGCCAGGCCGAACATACCGGGTCGCACATACCAGGTACCAGACAACACATGTATACGTCAAGTACTGGAACGTAAGCTGTGTTCGCCGATGCAGCGAAAAAAGGCGGACCATACGATTTCATAACAAATATGCATACAAAACCACAAAAACAGACCATACTCGTACAATCAGCAAAATTTACGTGACGCAACGCGAGGTAATCACCATCATCCCAGACTTGTCAGGATGATGATGATATACAGTTGGTTGATGAACGTAGGAGCTGCGTAATCAGGTAAAAAGGCACGAATGAATGCCCGGTACCGGTATTGAAACATACGTACGACTTACTTCAAATCATCACGTATCGTGGAACCGGCACACGAATTTATGAAACCGTAAAGCGCCGACAACGTTACCTGCAGTCTGTAGTTTTCGTCTTTAAACATCGTCAGCCGAGGTAAGACATATCGCGGATCGGATGTAGTGGGTTCGTCGTGGGTTGAGTATATGTCGAGTCTTCTCACGATAAAAATGCACGGCATGAACCGTAGTACTGTAGTGGCTATGATAGAGCTCGAAGGTATCTGTTCGTGTGTACATGCCGGGTCGTGCACACCAGACAACAACATATATGCGTCAAGTACTCACTCGTACGTATATTAGACGGGGATATATAAAATATGTAGTTAATACCAGGCGGTGGTACTGCAACCCTGGTATCTGGTACGCTAAATGTATGAAGGTTTGGACGAAGACCGTAGGACACAAACGCGGTTGATACCAATGCGTATCATACCAGAAATATACAAATTTTCAAGTTTGACCTCGATCGACAAACTAAACGACAGCGTCACCAAATCCGAACGGATAGCGCCCGTTAGGGGCTCCGACGCAACCTAGTGTCATCGTTCTCAGACCCTGGTCAATGGTATGTGCAGGGTGCCGACCAGGCGTCCGATCAAAATGTATTTGGCAGCTGATAAGTTCGACAAAAACTCTCCGATCATAAGAAATGGGCAATTTTTGGAGATTTGGACGAAGACCGTAGAACGCCACAAACAACCGCTCGCCACCTGGACTACGGATCGCAATGATACCTTCAAGGCCGGTATGTATATTTGCCGGCCCTGACAGGTACGAAGTGGGTTAGTCGTGGGCTAAGTCTATTTGGAGTTCGACCGTCAATCGTCGCATGCCGGTCGCGTGAATGATTCCGCCGAGGTGTGTGCTGTTGTGGTCTTCTTGTGTGCTGGGTGATATCGCCCATCGCACTCGAATTTCGAAGAAACTTCCAAATCGCACCGAACAAAGTGCACGCCAAAAAGTCCACTCAAAATATCACTTGATAATGGATTTCACGAAATGACTCGATAATCGATTTAACGAAATGACTTCATTTCAGATTTGACTTTTTTTTTGCGGAATTTTAAAGCCGCGGTGGGATACCTAAGAGTACACTCTTAGAAATTGTTGCACGGCTACTTCATCAACGAATGAAATGGCGATGTTCGAAGATATTACGGGGCTGTAGGCGTTCGCAACTTACATTCACGACAAGAGTAATACGTTGCCAACAAGAGTGGAAATTGTTCGAGGTAGGCTGTTCGTGGTATGGTGGGGTCTAAGTAAATACTTTAGCGAAAGAGGGAAAATATTATAATACTGTACACCGTAATATTGTTAGCATTGACAACGCAGTGAAGCTACCTGATCAAAATACGTAATTGTCGCTGGACTACAGAGTAGTTGCCGCCTGTCACGAGTTTTGACCTGCACGACAGACTTGGGACAATTATCGCTTGCGTATTGTGCAGTAGCTACTGCTCCGTTCTATTCCATGTTTGAGATGCCGGATGACAGAAATAGCCTTACAAACACACTTACTAATGGTTCTGCTACTCAGCAAATCTGAAGGACCAATAGGTGTCAAAACATGCAGAACCGCGAATAGCTAGCTCATGCCCCTTTCAAACTGACAATACCACTGGCACACATACTGGCATGAAGCAGGGACGCCCAGCCGAGTATGGGTCCTGACTTTGCTACCCTCACAGACGTCTGAACAGTACCACCTCCCCACTGAAACCGGAGTCGGGATCTCGACAGAAATACAGCCAGCCCCCATACGAAGTCCGTTGTGCGAAAACACGAACAACATGTTAAACACCCGATACGACTATGTTATAGCTATACGATGCACTAAGCATATACTTGTTCAACACCAACCATGCACTATACATGAAGTACAACTATAAGTAAACTCATGCTGCGGATCATTCAGAAACATTTTCAAGTTTGCACTCAGTTTTAACGGAGGATCGAGGGGTGCTTACGGCACAGTCCGACAGACTACGACGAGCTCTCTTGCTGGCAGTCGTTAGTACAGTGCAGATGAGACCGTCCTGCGAGGGGCCATGCTGTGGGCAGTGGGTAGGTTGCTTCCCACTGAGGCCCCACCGCGATTTTCGGCGACAACTTGCTACTTGGCATCGGCCGTCGAAACACACCACTTGACCGGTCGATATATCGTTTTTATGGTGGGAGCACACTGTGGGCCTACCGTGAGTCAGTGCGCCCCAACTAGGCGCTTTAGTGCAGAACTCATGTGAGCAACGTCGGGTACAAACATCCACCATGCCGCTATCAGCATGTTGCTTGCAGTACATCGGCGTCTTCCTTTCCTCGATGTTGAACCTCGGCCACTTCATGCAGGTGTCATGTAAGCAGCGCCTGCTCCACACATCCACCATGCCGTCCTCCGCATGTTGCTTACAGTACGCCGCCGCCTTGCCGCCCTCCACATTGAAACTCGGCTGTGTCTTGCAACTCGGGTATGAGCAGCGTCGGGTACATACGTCCACCATGCCGTCCTCGGCATGTAGCGCACAGTAAACCCCTGTTGTGCTTCCCTCGGCATTGAAACTAGGCTTCTTCATGCAGGTTTCATGACGGCAACGCCTGCTGCAGACGTCCACCATGCCGTCTTTCGCATGTTGCTTGCAGTATCCCGCCGTCTCACTGCCCGCGACGTTAAACTTCGGCTGTTTCATGCAGGTGCCATGAAAGCAGCGCCGGCTCCGAACGTCCACCATGCCGTCCTCCGCATGTTGCTCGCAGTAAACCGGCGTCTTGTTGCCCTCGAAATTGAACCTCGATCCCTTCTCACAGGTATCGTGTGTGCAACGTTTCATTATCGCCAAACACGGTGAAGGCCGCTGCAGTGAAGATATCGACGCACACCAGGGGGGGGTTACGAAACAACGAGTGTTAAGGTTTCGGGTGAGTTGTGACGCTTACTGTTCGTGGACATCTCGGCGGAAAACGATAATTGAAACGCTTTTGCTGCAACACGCTGCAAACTACAACGGTCAGACAATATTATTGACCTAATTTAGCGGGAAGCGACATTGCCTGCTACAGTCCTGAATCTTGGGACACTGAATCCTGGGCACACCTAGGAACGATTATATCCATGCACGTTTCAGGTCGAAGGAATTAAAAATATGGTTCTACGACAACCCTGTAGGAAAAAGCACTAGTGGCCCCACGGCCTGTGTAATGCTTGTGAGTACTAATATTCCCCGAAATGGTCGACGAAAACCAAGTATTTGATACGTATAGTTGGCCGCTGGCTTGGCAATGGTCCCTTGGGACACAATACACTAGAAACAGTTGCAATTGGTACACAGCACGTTCCGGTTCCATTTAGTTGGGACGAGTAGAGATCACCACAACCTATGATAAATATTGAAAACAAACAAGCCATTTCTTTGCAGAGTCATCACATACTTTCGAAAGGAAATGTAGCTGGAAATACCTGACGTTTTCCGTCACTGATTTGCAAGCAATTATCGTGCAACCGCCATCCATCCATCCATATTTTGGTTACTGTTGAGAGTGAGGCGACAATCCCAAATATCTCGGTTACTGCTTCTGTTTTGCCTGCTGTCTGCCGATCTACTGCTCCCTCGTCTCCATACTGCCCTCGTAGCCGTGTGCAATTTTGGCACCATTGATTCCATGTACAAACTTTCATACTTGGGATATCGCTATCGAATGAGCCGCTTAGGCCACTTGCGCTTTTGCTGGCGTCGTTGAACGCATAAAAGGCAGGAACTGTAAACGAAGTATCTGTGAGAACCTTCCTTCAAGTCCGTACTAGGGGAGAGCCGGACGTCTTCCATATTATAGCGCTGTAAAATGTGTATCGCCAACACCATTGTGTATGTGTAATCCAGTCCACTGTCAACACGCTAGAACGCGTAAGGGATATTGGCAAAGTAAATAATGAGGTGTAAATCGAGCCACGCATTAGAAGTAAAAAATGTAGGCAATGCACTTTATGTACTGCCACAACCTCATCGGGGTTGTTGGTACCTTGTCGCTCCAACCCTTGCAGACACTGGTATACGGCAAGATATTACCGAATCTATGTTTTTATGGCAAAACTCAACCACTATCCAATCGATAATATATTGAGATTCAAGTATTTTTGTGACACATCCATCCTGTAAGGGATCTGTGAAGTTCAAGTCATGATTTGTTCGGGAACTCAATCAGACGTGCTAGTCATTGTGATGCATTCCAGTGCTCCGCTGGTTTTGAGGATCACAGTTTGGGTTTTGCCATGATAGTGGTCGGTTATATTCCTATCGAGTCCTTCGATATCCTGTAAACACGAGTACATGCCGTTCCGTGCGCTTAAGGTGTGGTTTTCTGCACGAACGTCAGATTCTGAACCTCATAACGACCACACCCCCCACACGTCAATGCCGATAGGCTGCTGTTAGGCGTTGTCTGTAGCGTGTGGGTAGTTGCTAGTTGACTGTCTAGGTATCGTTTGATTAACTCGTCCACCAAATTCCGAACGACGATGAAACATCGCAAGTTCGTATTTCTGAACTCAGCGATCACATTGGGTCACACACTGGCGGGATTTCGACTACAGGAAATAGCTGTCGCCGTTATTGTCCAACATATTGAAATTATGAACTTAATGATGGCGTGCTGTTCATCTCAGAACCACGCGCACTTGACGGAAGCCTTTACGATACCGGTTATGCACCATGCAAACAACTTTGTGATATTCAAGTGAAAATACGCGAGTAAAATCGAATGGAGCGGTTGATGGACTATTGTGTGCCGTCCGAAGCGTGCGTACTCGTGATGACAACATAATAGCACTTTGAAAACTCACACCGACACAACCCACCAATACGATGCCTGTTTGCCAACGCGAGCCATCCAAAGGGCTGTGACCCAAACAACTACTAACCCAACGGATTGGCATTAACTTTGCAATAGTCAACGCAATCAACGAAAACAAGTTGACATGCCACACACACATGTCTGAACCCCTTCGTTTTCTTCGAGACTATATAACACCCCGTGGTCATAAACGGTTTGACCCGGCCAGTAGTCCCGTACTCGGAATCCAGCACGTACCAGCGCTCGTTATATGTGACCTACAATGCTGAACATAGTTGAACATCCGACCTGTTACCGCATAACACGGAAGGAAGCACACCCCGGTGATAACAACTTGACGTATGAAAACAGTATAACCGGGACTACTGTTAAACAGTATGGTAGGGGTCCGTGGTATATCTAACGGATCCCCGGCGATATTCTTAATGCAAAGTAGCTCTGCAAGTAAGGGGGTGTGGTAACGAGGGGGTGTGGTATTTAGGGTGTGCCAACGAGGGCATATGGTACTGAGGGGGTGCGCCAACGGTGGTTATGGTTGCTACTTGAGGGGCGTTATTATTAGTAGACCTCGCGCATACTTCAGAGAGTGTGATGACAAGAGGGTGTGATATCAAGGGGTTTAACAGCCAATGGGATGTTACCGGCACGAAGAAGTGTGCTAAAATGTGCTACCATGTGGGACGCTCTAGTTTGAAACCAGTTTTCATTTTCCAGATCCCAAACATCCGGAATATATAAGCTACACGGCTGCAATGCCGCCGAACGGTTACAGATAAGGCGTGAGGTAGTTTATGTCCTGGCGCAACTTCGGGATTGGAATTTATTGCTGTTCCCCCAATAGGCGTCTGGAGGCGTGTTACGCGCAGCGCAACACGAGGTTTTGCGCAGCGCAACCTGTTTGCCGCTGGCGAAACAACTATTGGGGTTGTCCATCCCGTGCTAAAGAAATTGGAGACACCTTTTTTGTTATTCCTTTAGTAAAAACTGTATGAGGTGTCTATACGTCTATGCAATATGTCAACTGGTTTTCGGGCGAATATAAACGCAATTGTAAAAATAAATCGCTTCCGACCGCCTTTTGGGATTGTAGGAAAGTTATACGCCTGCCGGGCATGAGTGCAACGCGCTTGCCAGGTAACGTATCGACGCACGCAGCAACCACTGGACCTCGAAATACGGTATGCTCTGAATACGGCTACCATAATAGGAATTCAATGGTGTCAAAACTACTGCAGATTGTACCTCGGAAGCTCTTGCCCCGCTGGAAAACTAACTGCTGTACGGTACTGCCATGAATACCTGAAACCTCTGTTTCTAGCCGACGCTCCGAAATATACCAATATCGGATATGGCTTTGCGCACTGGTTATTTTTCGAAAAAAAGCGAACATGGTAGGCGGTAAGTTCCGTGATGGGCCACCAACCCACTACAAGCGTCGGTTGTTGTGGCGTAGAGCACAGTAGGAGGAGTAGGAAGACATGTCGTGGGTGAATGATATACACCAGGTCGTTTGCCAATTCTGGTGTTTGATGCTGTTTTCACACGCACCTCCGTCGGGGGTGTGGTATTCAGCATACCCCTGGTGATCTGGCGACGATGATTTCAAACCATATATAACCGGGCGTTCTCATTTAGGGGTGTGTGGTATGTAGAGGCGGGGGGGGCATTCGTCTATGCCATACGGCAAGCACGGATAACCCCGTTGTGCATGGAACTCATAGAGCGTCTCAACTCATGATCGGCCATGGGTATCAAAACACACGTATTTAGCGCAGGCCGTCGTCAGTGGATTACGAAATTCACCAACAGGAACAATAGACACCTTGTCCACACGCTGTACAAATACACGCCTAAATACGCTCCCAACGGTGATATACCTACTACAGTGTAAAAACATCTAGTTTCCGCAAGCAAGACATATCGACTTTATCTTCAGGCGTGCGGTAGTTGGTGTGATGCTGTCATGGATGTAGTTGTAAGGAGGCTCGATGGATCACTCCGGCAACATGTGAAGTATATATTCAACGACACGTGACCACGTTTTAGACATGCGCACAGTACTACCAGGCATGCCTTCAATACTGTGCGATTTATCCTTTCCTGCGGGTGTAAGCGGCATCAACAAATACCCCATGCAAGAAAGCAGTGACTCGACAACAAAAACAAACTGCGAGGGACTTCCCGCGCATAGAGCATGCCGCAGAATATACAACGCTCATCTAAAGCTTTTCTACCAACACATACCAGTATCAAATATCGGGTATTGGGTATACATGCTTTGTTTTCTCTTCAAAATGTAGGAACTTGTTGTTTTGTGACAGTGACCCCGGGCCAACACGGCAGATATAGGTGCAAAGAGGTATCTCACTATGTTGTCTTTCATTCCACATTTCCTAATAGGCTAACATATATATACAAGGGTTTGCGGCTGACACCGCCTGATCATCGAATCGAACCCAAGACCTTGGTAGTGGCTGCCAGTGGGAGGACGCCTACTTGCTGTTGAATGACTAATACGTAGAGGATGTGATTACGGATTTCCTTCACCATTCTCATACCTGGTAGTACACACCAGACAGGGTAGCAGCACGCCGCAGTGGGGAGGCGGTAGAGACATGCTGGTAGAGAGCATTCCTATTGCCGTGCGAGTAGTGGTATGTAGTGGTTGATCAATGATTTGAAACCAAGACCTTGGTACTCGTACTCGTAGTGGCTGCGAGTCTGCGTTAGAAGGACGCCTACTTCATGTTCTAAAAAATGGGTACGTATATATTTAACAACAAAAGCATTGTTCACGTACAACGTATATGCGTACCTGGTATCATAAAAAAAAACGTACGTACTGCTGTTAGTTCTAAAACGAACGTTCCGAGAAATTAAAAGTAGTACGAGTGAAACAGTAAAACGTCGCGAAGTGATAGCGAAATTTCGATTAGCGTATGGCGCGACTCTACGAAGGTAGGAGGTGAACGGAGCTAATGGTGGCAACGTATTCGACGGCGATAGATGAACCAGTGAGCAGAATACAGGGGGGGGGGGGGCAGGTGGCAGCGACACGACTCCGCTGGCGGGACTGTCAGTTAAGGAATCCATGATGCAGCCCGCAGATGACGGAGCTAACATGGTCGCACCGTATTCGACGGCGATAGATTAATGGTGGCACCATATTCGACAGCATAGATGAACCAGTGAGCAGAACGGCAAACGGCTTCTTGCTAACGACAATCGTAGACGTCAATAGGACTTTGTTTTATCATTTCATCAATCCATCTCGTATGTAATATAAGTATGTACAATACGGCGTGGTGTCCATCTGGACAAGTCAACGATTAAGTCTACTGTAGCTAGCTGGTCAGTGCTCCTATACGCCCCTATCCCAGACCCCAGACCACACCTGCACCTGCCTATGCCGACTATGACTGTCCTCCGGATAATAGTAATTCCAATGCACAGCGGTTTTAACGAGTGTTCTTCCGTCGGCGAAGTTTCCATCACCGCGAGCGGGAGCGAGCGTATTGGCAACGTTAGATGTTAATCGATGAGAAGAGCGAACTCTCAACCCTACGTAGCGATGTAACAAAGAGGGAAGGCCCTGGGGTGAAAATACTCGGAGGACTGCCTAGTTTAAAGCCAGATGGGTACTGAGTACGCTATAAAATATAAAGGGAAACGTCAAAGAAGAGACCTGTTTTGGGGGGCTTTTCATGATGGCATCTCGCGTATTCCCAGCGTGTCGAACATTGGTGTATATTCAAAAACCCAAACTAAAGTCGAACTGAAGCGCTGATGGTGGCGAACAAGCAACAGTCACCTATATCAACAAAAATCTTTGGAAATGCATACCGTCTTTCGTAGATATTTCTTGTCCGGACCCCCCTATTATCCCAGCTACGCAGTGTGCAACATTCGTGTACGGTAAGCTACACCGTCAGCACCTGTGCTACCGTTTATGTGTGCACTGGATGTATACCGAGTATGTGGGTGAATGCTATACCTGCAAGGGCCGATTTGAACGAGACATAAAAACTTGCAAATAAATTTGGCAAGGTTTTGAGAATTTTGTTTTAAAATCTCCGAGTTGCAACTCCAAGAAACTAGGAATGGCAAATACGAATTTCTATGAGCTTGCAAACAAAGGACTGCGACAACCTCCAATCTGAAGTAGAGTAAAATCATAACTTGGTATTTTCGCAAGTCAAATTTTCCATAAACCTTTGTTTGCCCTTTTCACAAACAACTTGCCAAACACGTGTCGATAAATAGAGCACTACACCATTCGCACTCTCCGCGAGCAGCGTGTAGAGTGCTATTAATACCAACTCTTGGCATCACATCTGACCCCATCCAACGCCACAACGCTCATTTTTACATACCAGTACTACTTAGCATACCACGCAACCCGGTCGAAGCCCCTAATATATAGGTAATATACAGTGACCCCTTGAATATTATTTGAAGGGTCCTTTTGGTCAAAACATGCTTAGAGTACGTAGTTGAGTCTGTTGCAACGTACATATTTTCATCATTTTTAGAACAGCAGTACAATTTCTGGTACAGTAGAACCGTATCAGTACTTGGTACTAAACACGGCATAGCTGCATTTCTAATGCTCAGAACCGCTCTCGACCAACGTATAGGTTGTTCGTAATGGTCTTTACGAGGTGTTGGGGCCCTTGCATTTGCAAAGGACGGCAAGCATTGCGGGCTTGGCCTCACGGAACGAAACTGCTCGAAAGCAACAATTCGTAGCACTCCGGTGTTTCAGTTTGTTATGTAGACTCTGCTGTGGGCGTTTACAGTAGGATGCGATGGGCGGCCAAAGTAGAGACTCAGGTAGGTTCACCTACAGTACTACAGTAGTGCTCGGCGTTTTTGTCAACATTTTGAGTTAAAACCGTATCAGCAGCCCGAGAAACTCTCAATGTACACACTCTTCTATAGGTGCCAGTTGAATGGGAAGTCGTTTTCGAGTATGAGGCGTTTTTCGATATGAAACAGACGTCGGGTCGATCCGGGGCCCGGCACCAAACATTCTGCCCATAATATACGTCTTTTTAAAAGGCCATTAGGGAGTAGGCCTGAGCATTGAAACTGTCGTTTTCGGTGTCGAGTCATGAGAAATGTCGAAAATCTACCCTGAAAAGTATCGCAACTGAAAAACAAATCACTTATTTGTCACACGACAGTGCTCTTATCCTTTAGCCCGAAGGTTACTTTCGTTTGTCGTTCAATATAGCAATTTAATGTTGAGCAGGAAGGCGTAAGCCGCAAACTTGTAGTCGTGCCGATACAGTGGCGAGGGCGGGGGGCATGGTCGCAGCGCTACTACTGAAGTTACTGCTGTATTAAGAATTGACGATCAAAATCCCTTCCGAGGACAATTGATGCCATCGGCTGACAAGAGCATCAACTGTAACGACAATACGCTCTTGCGCCGACGTTTGCGTATACTCGGACGTACGTGTGATACGGTACAGGTACGAGTATACCAGATACTCATATTGTTGGAGCAACACGCCTTTCACGACCAGGCTTCTTTAATCGGCGGTTGCACGCCTACCGCTCATGACAATGCACTCGTGCGCCAACCGGTGACCACCCACAATGTTCAACTCCGATTATCCCATACAGCAGCAGTACTGGCCCACATGCAACCCTCGCATGCCGAAAACCTCTTATTTACCACCCGGTATCATAGCGCAGTACCGGCGAGGGCAAGGTGGTATAGTCGCAGCGCTACTGTAGTTACTGCTGAAACGATATAAATCCTTTCTGGAGAGACATCCTTTCTGGAGACACGTGATGCCAACGGCCGAGAACAGCATCAGTTGCAACGGCAATATGATCTTGCGCCGACCTTTGCGTATACTGGTACGCACTTAACAGGTATGATACAGTACAGGTACGAGTATACGTACCGGGTGTTTCAATATTAATAGCACGTGAGTAGAGCAAGACGCCTTCCGCCACCAGATTCTGTGCGATCGGCGACAGCGTGTCTGCAGCCCATGACACCGCACGAGTACACAAAGTCATGACCACCCACAATGTCCAACTCTGGTTAGCCCATACAGCAGCAGTGCTCGCCCACATGCAACCCTCGCGTGCAGAGAACTTCTTATTTACTCTGACCGCGCAGCAGCAGCAGCAGCAGCAGCAGGGAACTCGGCACGACGTGCGAGCGACCTGCTCCATAACGTACCATGTGCACATATATATTTCGTTGTAGCCAGTTACAAGCAGATGGCGCCGGCTCATTCAGCGTGGGTATAACGTGTGTGGGCTACAGTACCGGCCAGAACATAAGAAACCAGAAATCAAGCTTACTCTGGCTTTCTCATTTGATAAAGGGGTGTTTCTTATGAGAGGCCCGAAAGTTTATGTCAGAAGACGACAATATCCCAAAGTGCGGTTCCAGTAGCGGCTAACGACGCCGTAGCATTACTCTGCGAACAAAATAAATCGCGGAGGGTGACTCTGTTCCCCCAGTGCCACGTACACTCACAGCCTCCAACTTTTTCGGGTACATTACACAACAAAGTTCCAGCCTACGCAGGGCACAGGTAGCACCTCAACTCACATCTTGATGAAGTAGGCCCTAGCGCGCCAGATACGCAGACCCTGCTGGTAACCAACGTGGCCACGACTTCGACTGCCCCCAACATATATTTCTTGTGTGTCTGCTCGGCGAATTTTCCATGTACCGGGCCAGCTTTTAATTAATTTAATTCCGCGGGCGAAGCCCGCGAAAAATCGTGGAAACCCCGTGCTATACGTGAAACATGAGAACAGACAACAGACACATCTTTGTGATGCGATGATACGTGCGCTCTGCGGTTTCATGTGACGATTGGTGCCGACTACGAGTGTTGAACGAGTTCACTGCTACCAGCATGCCGTGTGCGGCCGTGGTAGCTGCCTGTGCAGTGAGCACACTGCTGCTCAAAAGTGCTACTCGTACGTTCTTGCAATATTTTTACGGTTGGTTTTTACAACAACAGCAATGTCCAGGAACCACTGTACAGAGTAGTCTACAAAAAAGCACATCGCGTGTGATCGCGAGAACAGGAAGTAACAAATTGTCAGGACATTGCGCTCTATATTTTTCTTCGGTTCGCGACGGACACCATATTTTCCCACAGGGAAGGAGCTCTACTATGTATATACGCACAGCAGCACATACAGCAAGATATACTGGTGTACATGCATGCCAATAATACGTGGCCGCGGTACTTACCTGGAGATAACATTGCACGCGGTATATAAGTTCACGAATCTTTGCAGAAGTCTAGACCGAGCGTGGAGGCTTAGCCTGGTAGCTTGTTGTTGATTGTAACGCGTGTACATATATACGTCAAAAGTATATTGAGAGCATTCAGTTGTTTGCTGTTGTAATGGCGCCACTCATGACACGCGAGCCTTGTTCCACCGTAAACAAACCCGATGGTGAATGCGCGCCACATGTATACATGTGCAAGGCTTACACCGGTCCTATCGCAACCCGAACGGACTGTCTCTCTAGACGCTCCCCGTTTGCCACTGAAAGGCAAACTTTGCTAGGCACTAATCTGCTGCTTCAAGCCCATACTAACCAAGACGACGCGGCTTTCGCAGTGTAGAGACACTCTGTTGTTTACTCAAAGGGTTCCAGGCCTGCTGCTGCTCAGCCGTGAACGGAATCGGCATTCTACTTCCGATCGGGTAAAGCCCCACCAACAGTCCCCCCTCTTACACTAATACTACCAGCGTCACAGCCTTCTCCACCCCCCCCGACCGTCATATCACACACCCCCTCGTCTACATCAACACCCCATGGCTTCGTCTACCTCCGCTCTATGTCCAGCACAAGCAGAAGCACAAGGGACTGATCCAACTTTAGCTTCTTGTGACGCGTTGACTCTCGGGAATATAGTGTCTTCACTGAAGGCCAACCCGAAACTGGCCGGTCAGCATTCACCATTTGCTTGGCTATCTTCTCGCAGCATCGGGTCAATGCGCTTTTCCGCCATGGGGTTGCTCCGTTGTCCGTAATGTCGCCCGCCTTCGACCCCTTTGGACGAGGTTGCACACATCGCTTTGAACCTTTGGCCGGCCGGTCGACATATTTTGTTCAGGTCTTGCGGAAGCTTCATACCAACTCTCCGCAAAGGCGAGCTTAGAATTCTCCGCAGGGGCAGGACGACTGAAAAGGGACGGTTTCCTGACCGATCACCTGCAAACGGCGCGAACCAATCCGACAGCAAGGAGGACGCATGGGATTATTATAGGGGCTTTTGGTACTCGCTCACAAATCAACACGACTGCCGCAAAAAAACATTAACACATCAAGTGCGTACGTAAAGGCTCGCAGTGCCTAGATACTTACAGAACTGGTGCAGATGTAACGTCACGGTATCATACCAAGGGAATGGGGTATCTGCCTGTTGGACAGGCATGAAAGCAGCACCTTGTCGATAAATTGCTGTGCAACCGTCCATAACTTACATTCCACACCGCGGCCTTATCGATAAGCTACTGTGCAACCATCGTCAGTCCTGACATTCGGCGCCGCGGTCTATTTGCGCCGTTTGCGGCGTCGGCGTGCTCGTCCCAGCCACCGCATTCTTACAATAACATAAAGCACGCTTACAATAGCATGTTGTTTTCAGTTGTCGAACCCATGCTACTGTAGCCTAGACATTCCACGGGGTCCCTATTACTAGCCCGGCCAAAATGACGTCATTTGATCTCGTTTAATAACCCAATGAGGGAAAATAAGGTGGAATCACCAGGTTGTAACTTCTTACAAATCGTCTATCAGTAAAACAAATAATACTTCCATGGAAGTTGTTTTCCTTCCGTCGTTTTGTTTTGACTTCCATGAACTTTTATACTTCCAGGTAATTGGATTGGAAGTTAATTAAAAGTTCACTTCCATCGAAGTAAACCATGAAAGCCAGGGCAGGAATTCACCGCCTGCTTCCAGTTGGTACACCGTCCCACCCAACGTCGGCCCATCCCGATTACCACAAGGTGGACCAATAAACTGTGTAGCGCGCAGCGCGGAAGCACACTTGACCTGTCTAGTGGCCGTTGGCCCTCTTTAAACGGAAACTTGCACGGAACCATGGAAGTGCTTTTACTTCCATCGAGGTCAAGACGGTTTACTTTCATGAAAGTTTCCACAAGAGCCAATTTACTTCCATGGAAGTAAAAAACAAACATTGAAGTAAATTTCCTTCCATGAAATGTTTCACATATAGGTCAATTTACTTCCATGAAAGTAAAAACACTTTCATGGATGTAAGATTTTACTTCCATGAAGGTGGAAAAAACGTCCAGTGAAGTAGTTGTTGACTTTCGTGGAAGTAAATGAAAAACACAAATCATGTCGTAGACCCGGGATACAGAATACAAACCAGTTCGCCAGTTCAAACAAATGCAAAAAACAAACACCGCACACAAGCTTTCGACAACGGTGAATGCGTCCAGAGGAGGTTAAGGTGTGTAAAAATAATGTTATCATCTTCCATCGACCCAACCGATACATACAAGTCGTGTTTGTGTACTGGAGTACGCTTGCACCCAGTGATGTTTGCGGTCGTGAGAGGGAACCTTTTGATTAAGCCTTGTTTGGTGCCATAGACACACACAACAGAAAACGTCGAAGCTATAGGGGCAAGTTGTCTAAACTGCTTCTTCGCTGGCGATAGCTCCAGCCCCCCGTCCCGTGTCCAGAAGTGGCCACACAGTTAAACACATAGAGTGAGTCGATAATATCACCCATCTGCTTGAAGTTACGCACAAGGTGCAGGAAGCCGCCTCACGAGCGGTTCTTAGAAGGGTCCTGCTTACTCCTCATGCGACTTGCCGAGCACTTCACGGTGATTCGTTCTTCGTGCAAGGAATGTTTGCTTGGTCAGTGAAAACCCGACGTGTTTCGCCCCGGCGTTGTGGGGGTGCGAGGCTCTATGGTATGCGACTACGGCCAACCGTGACCTGAATACGTTTCGGAGGAAAATGCGTCCAATCTCACCTTGATGGGGCACACTTTAACACCGGATGCAGCTGGTCAAGGTCTCCCATAACCGGCTTGAACTCGTCGAGGGCTCCACCTGAGATATGTCGCTTTGGTGCGTTCGTATTCGAGACGGTGCACAAGATACGCGGAGAAGACGATAAGCGGCAAGACGGTTTTGTTGATAACTCGCCACAGTAGTTGAGACCAACAAGCGCCAGTACCTCAATAAGCACGCATGGAGAAATGTATCGGGTCCGAGCGCAAAGTAAAGGGCGCGCCTGAGGCGTGCGCTGAGCGTACTCGCTCACACGGTGTGTATTCCATAGACTTCTTGTCGGCTGTAATTCAGGTAGGTTTTATTATCTTGTGCAACTCATCTTCAGCAAGACGTGCCACCAGCTGGAGAGAAAGCTCTTGTCTCAAGACTTGCCACTACAACCCAACGTATCGCTGTGCTTGCTATGAGAGAACGCGTGCGCGATTTCTCGTTGTGCGTGGACCCAACGTACGCCTACTACAACTTGTTGGCGTCACTGCGCCAGTTTGAAGCTGCGGGCGACCAGAAGGGTGAAAGACATGCGATGTGGGATGCGGACAAGTTCACCAGCTACCCTAACAGCCAATTTGACACGCATCGAATTCGTTGCGATGTACACCGCTCAACCTTCAATGAGGCCTCAACGAACCATCCCTTCGCGCCATCTGCTCAGCCCTCAACCAACCTCACCTTGACGTGCTGGCATTTTTATCGAAGGACTGCGCTTCTCGGGTAAAGTGGTATTTCGTTGAAACCCTAGTGGTTCATAATCGAGCCCCCAGTCGACACTACGGCGTTGGACATCCCCTCCATCGCTTACTCCCAGGTAGACCACCTTGATTTTTGTCACGAAGCAGCACCGGACAGAGAAAAGGGCGTCAGTTAAACGTGCGCTTACCTCCTATCTTGGCTGACTTGAGTAGCTGACATGACAACATGATAACCGTTGTCGAGCAATACGAACATTATACATCCGTACATAGCAAACAGCAGCCGCGGCAGCTAATTTGAAACGCAACCGACACAGCTACGTACTACTGCCTTACTACTGCCTGTACAGCATTAACCACAGCTTTTACCTGCCACTGCCGATGCATCAAGTTCGCGTTGATACTGCTGTAATACCAGTACCGCCTACGTACGTACATGGTGTGACTTTAACATGTGCAGTAGAAAGCCGCAGACCGCAGCACCTGTAGCAGCCGCAGCAATCTCAACCAATCGATATTTTGTAGCTCCCACTACACTAACAGCAGTGGCGTACCTGGGTCACCGCTGCTGTCTGCTGTCCCGTGCCGGTACATGACGTGAGAGGTGTTGTCAACAATACGTATGTACTGCTGTAGAACACGAACAACCGGAGCCAATGTAGCCAAGGCAAGCAACACAGCTCCTACTACCGGCAGCAGCAACCGCAGTGTTTCCTTCTACTGCTGCTGCTTCATGGGTAGCGTTGTTGGTGCCGTTCCTATTGGCTTGGCTGCAACACGCTGGTTACTGCTGTTTGTGCTCTACCGGCAGCAGCAACCGCAGAGGGTTTCCTTCCACTGCTGCTGCTTCATGGGTAGCGTTGTGGTTGCCGTTCCGATTGGCTTGGCTGCAACACGCTGGTTACCAAGTGGTTACTGCTGTTTGTGCTCTCAACGTCAGCACTGCTGCTGCTGCTGTAGTATGCGGCCCCACAAACGCACCCAGAACGCAGCGAAACGACGAGTACGGGACAACGACACCCAACCAGCCAACCAAACGAAGGTACTCGTGTAAACCCCACAGCCCAACTCACGCTGATGCAACATGTTGCGGGCCTAGCAGCTCCGTGGCCTTGCAGCTCCGTGTACAGCACACAACACGTACTCGCCCGCTCAGGCCAAGGTCGTGTTGTAGCGTGCTCAGGTGTGCTGCTGGCTGTCGTAGCAGGAGGTCGCCCTCACCAAAAAAACAGTATCATGGGAGCCCAACGGTACGCGTAGATTGAGCCCCAGCTTATGAGAGTCTATGGGTGCGTGTAGAGGGAGATCCAGGTGTTTGAAATGCCGGGTGTTTTGCGTGAGAAGAGCGATGCAATGCAAAGCAAGTGCGGCGCGATGCAAAGCAAAATAACGTTTCTTGATTGGCCAGTGCAAAGCAAAAATGGGTTTCCATTCATTGGGTGCATTACGATGNATACCGGTACGTATGAACCACGTACGTACGTACTACGTACAAAAGCTGGGCATACATGATGAATACCAGGCATAGCTGCAAGCCACGTACAACACTTCTACCAGCAAGGCGGTGGGGAGTGGACCGATCCGTGCCCGACCCAGCTGGCAACCCCGTGTATGCGTGTCCGTGGAATATGGTTTGAATCGCGTCGCCAGGAAGCGGAGTGGGTCAGACGGTCGTTCGTGTGTGTGATGCTTAGCACAATCAATTGTCGTTTTCTCCACGTGCATGGTCTTTGGCTGGTGCCATGGGTAAGTCCGAGTGAATTATCCACGATTATATTACGAGTGTTTTTATCCGAATTCTAACCCAAAATGAAACGATAAAACAAGTTAGGCCGCTCGACATCATTCTGCTCGACATCTTGACATAATCGCAAACGCACACGGAGCATTTACCATTGATGGTGATTTGAATGCACTACATATTATACAGCCTTACACGTGCAAAAAAAGTGCTTGTCGACAAACTTATCAATATTAAGCTTACGGCGGAGAGCGGGTAGGGATGGCTGCTCCCCGCCCAGCCTACATACTTGGCGTCTGAATCAACGATTTCCTCTCGCTCGATTGGATTATTGATGGTATAGAAGCGCCAGGTAGCGGACTGCGTCAGACGTATTCCACTACAGCAGCAGCATCAGTAGTACAGACAGACACAGCAGTAGTTCCTATTGTTTTTGTTCTGTAAGTACATATATTTGCAGCAGGACGAAGGGAGTAAACTCCAATGACACAGAAGATGACAAACACAGCAGACGTAGTAGCAAGAGAAGTACATATATTCCATAATTGTATGGTTGATTGCGGATTGAATGAGTATTACTATCACCAAGTTTTACAGGCAGGAGGGGCAGCGGGGACCCGCCCAACCGACATACCCCGTGCGTGAACCAAGGATGGCCTCATCTCGTGTATTTTGTTTGGATGGAATCGCCTAGCGGCGGAGTGGGTGAGTCAAACTCGAAGAAGTGTCACTCGCAACCCCTCTGCATGCTATGCTATTACAATACCACGGAATACCCCCCCGTTGGAGACATGCAAACATATTCCGTCGAAAGCCAGTTAGATTTGTTTTCCTCGGTTTTAGGACGATCAATTTAAAGATGGCAGAAAATATACTGCGAAGAGCACGTCCAACTTACGCCCATGCAGCTCCCCTGCAGGTTCCTAAAGTACACGCGTCTTATCTTAACACCCCCTTGATTTCAACTTCTGTACTGGACGCTGTTCCGAGCGATGATCTCAGCTTACGTTGGTTGCAATCGCCCAAAACAAAATAATACCCCAGAAGCCTTTCATGTCTTCCCAAGTGCGCCACTGTCTGGTTATCTAATGCAGTATTCAAATTTCGATACCAAAAAGAGCAAGTTGATATCAAGCTTAGTTTTTTATGTTAATCAAGTGATTTGATGAAGTTTGAAACCAAGCTATATTCATATACCAGTAATCAAGGATTTGATAAAAATAGATATTAAGCGATTCAGACCAAACGTTTTGGTACCACTTTGTGGCTCGCTTGTCGCTATTCTAGCTACACAATACCGAAGAAAATGTGTGTACCCCTCGTAGGTCTACTATGTTCTCAAACTTGGAAAATCCCACAAAAAGGTGTGTCTCGCCACTATCTGACCTTTGAGATAGTTGCAGGCACAACACGCCACCGTCCTATTGCCTGTTTTCTTTTGTTTAGCAAATTTGTATACGAGTTTATATGCCCTGGCACTATATATAAGAACAATATGGTAATTATGTACATATGGCGTACACAGGGTACTCTATACGAGAACGATACGTGTGTGTGTTTTCACATTAAACCTTCGTTTTTACCCGTCGACATCCAGCACACCCAGTGTCCGTGCCTATTCTTCATCCTTAAAAGGTACCAGTTCTGTGGTCACCAAACTACGACACGAAGATACTACACTCAGTGCAGTAAGCAGAGCAGACAATGCAATGTCATATACGACAGGCAAGACCTACCCTGCTAGCAATCCAGGTGCATGCAAGAGATAAAATAGAAAAAAAAGAAGAAAAGCGAAAAGGAAAAAAATATAAAAAGTAAACATACTGAAGCAAATCAACAATCAAGCAACCAAACAAAAGCATGACAAATACAAGAAAGAAAGTGTCGTGCTTCTCTCAGAGGAGATGCGACATCCAATAAAAAATCCAATTAAAATGAAACGAAATGAAATGGTCCAAACAAACAGCGCCAACAGAGCAAGACTAAGAACGGCAGGAAATGACAGGCAGCCGGAGCACACCAAAAGCACCTTCCAGCCAGCCGAGGCAGGTTTGTGCCCGTAGTACAGGCAGGTTCTACCAGCTAGTCGGTCTGGTACCTACTCTGTTTTCCGTCTCTTTCCTGCTTTCGTCCCCCGCTGTTTCCCTACGAACCCCCCCACCCTCCGTCTCCATTCACTTGGGCGCCACCCATACAACGGACACGTGGCACTTCCTACTCAGTTCCGTTTCGTTCTCGTGCCACACACGAGAGTCCAGGAAATGGAACAGTATATAGCAAAAGTACGTGCAATATTTTGAATAGATACACCACGACTAACCCACTTGGTACCGGGCAAAGCCAGCAAATATGCATAACGGCCTCGAAGGTACCGATGTGATCCGTAATCTGAAGGGTGAACGGTTGCTCACGGCGTCCTACCCTCTTCTTCCAAAAGCCTTCAAAAATAGATATACATTTTGCATCGGAGGCTGATGCAGATTTGTTGTTGTCTGTTTTCAGCACATCAGTGCCAAATGTGTTTTGATCAGACGGCTAATCGGCACCCCCCACACATCATCGACCGGGGTACGACAAATGTGCCACTAGGGTGGGTTGGGATCCCCCAACCAGCGCGATGCATTTCGGGTCCAAGCCTTAATCCATATCTCGTCGATCGATGTCAAACTGGTGAAGTGTTTTTCTTTTTTGCGATTGGCGAGAGGTCGAGACTTTTTGTTGTCTGTTTTCTTCAAATCAGCGACCAATGGTAACGAATCGATGGATTCATTTATAACATGTGGAATTTCAACCATGTAGAGTTTGTGGAGCTCAATGGTGGACACGGTGCTTATGGGCTTCATGGCTTCCACGAGGGACAGCAGGTATCTATCAGCGACCTAAGGCCGCGGAACAACAGGGCGTACACCCACACACGATAGCAACCACGATAGATATCAGTTACCAGGATTCGCACTGCTAGGTGTGTGTAGGTACTGGTACGATCAACACCCACGATGAAAAACAGGTATCAACCAACACACCGTACGCCGCAAAACTCAATGTTGTTTACGCACACACGATATAAATTTCGAGTGATACTCTATGGCCGGACTCATACTGCCAGGCATGTGCAGGTATAAGTACGTAAGACACCCACTGCTATTGCATTGTGCGTTTGGTCTATCTTGTCCTTCTCGTAACGGATGCTGATTGCACGAATATTCATATCTGATCTGTGGAATAATTACGTATGGCCCGCCTTTCGCTGCATCGGCTGACCCGGCTTCGTGAAAACTATACATATCTTCAATTCCTGCATATTCGTATGTATGATGCGCTTTTCGCTCTGAGCTGGTGCAGCAGGGCATTGGCGGATAAATCCACGGCTCTGCAATCCCGACACGTGTCCAGTAATATTTATGTGTTTTATATAGTTCTTATGATGCTAAAAAAACAATACTTTAATCAAGTGATCTTTGATGCCCAATTTATCATAGCAACTTATTGTGGAGCAAATGAAAATAAAACAAATCTCACACACACATTCAAAACGCACGCTTCTCCCTACGCCGGCATGCCCGGTATCGTCTTGTTACGTCGCAGGTTGTCATACTGAAGTACAACTCGTATGTAGGTGCGCCATGCTTGTCGTCGTGGCCACAGCGATTCGCGGCTGCTTTACGTACGCACGAGTAATGCAGCAGTGCGGTTCCTACTTTCAATATTTTCTGAGATTGTATCGTTCATCCTCGCTCTGGTCGTACTCGTATAATATGATACGTACGCCGTCCCGAGTTTGCGAAGCTTGGTCGTCCCGAGTTTGCGAAGCTTGGTCGTGTTGCGTGGCCTACTTACCAGGTCCCAGGGGTGGTCCTCGGAAAAGCAAGCATACGTATCTCACCTGATACCAGGTACCAGGTAGCAGGTACCAGAGAGCACCAACAACCACCCTCAAGTCAAGCACCGCCACCACCACCACCAACACCACCAGCTGAGCACCAGCAGCAGCAGACACTTGTCGATGGTGGTGGTGGTGGTGATGGTGGTGGTTCTGTGTCCTGGTTATGGTTTTACAAGAAATCTCGATCACTCTCGGATGGCAAGAAATTGACCATTTTTCAGATGTGACATCGATCTATCGTACGCGTAAAGTACGTGCTGTACAAATCCAACGACTGATTCTTGAAATCTAAACGAGGAGCACTCGTTTAGAGGGCTCCGACCCACTCTGGGGTAACAGTATTCAACCACAGCACTCCATTCCCCATGCGATAGCATCGACGATGTTGTACGGCAGTGTGTACGTGCGTTCAATGTGTCTACTACTGTACGACGTACGTACATATCCAGCAATCAATCAATGCTGCAGAGTAGTACTTGTGCCCTATTCTATTTTTCACGAACAAATCGGCATGCGTGCATGCACGAGTCAAATCATCTCGATCATCAGAACAGCCACAGTTTCGCGAGAGATTTTGCGAGCCCCCTTCGCGATGACCGCGAGAAAACCGACAACAAAAACAACGTGCTCTCCGGAAGTAGCCAGCCCCCCGCTTTGATTCGGAGTCAATCCCCATCGTTTACATTTTCTCCGCCACATATTTGTACTCCTATTAAGAACGTTCGCCACCTTCGCCGTCAATTTGTTTTGCTTTTTATTCCGATTGTTTATTTCGACCCTTCATCTTCTCCATTGTTATGACTACTTGATTCAATCTGGTCCTACTGCTGTGGGGGCGGGAGGGCCACTTATTCCCTATTATCAATATGATAGTCCTTAAAGTTTTGTCCAAAGGGGGCTCTCCACGTCGTTAGCATTCGTGCTGCTCTCCACTTCATAGTCGACATCGTGCGACCGTCCCTCCTCTTCCAGGAATCGACTGAAAGATGCAACACCGGCCATTTCTCCCTTACCCTACCCCCTCTACACGCCTGCGCCCGCCAGCGCTCACGTCGGCCATGCTCGCGCTTGTGATCTAGACAAAATCCCGGGTTCTCAGCTCAAGCTCTGGGGCTCTCCGACAAACGAAACAGTGACGTTTTCTGACGTTCTATTCGTAATCTCAACAAACATGGACGGCGGTTATGTGCCAGGAGGTCGAAACATGTCCTATATTTCAACCTTGCGGTCGTCCCCAGAGTTTCCACCCTGGGGCGGCGCCCGCAGGGCGGTCGACCCTTCGAAGGCACCGGAGGCCCGAGAGCACGCCTCCGAAGAGATCAAGATATAATATTGTTCCTGTGGCATGGTGTTGCATTAAAACACTGAGAGGGCGAACAGGGTTCGCAGATTGTGGAGATACCCCCCGTAGATTCCGATGTCGAGCCTCCGCACGAGTGCGTTCGGCGCCGAGCGAGAGTATTGTCGTCCCCGGCTGCTACTGTAGAAGCGGACACGCGCGCCGGTAAAATAGCCGCGCCAGAAGGCCTTTACATGCGGGAGTGATCCAGAGAGGAAGCAAAGTGCGGGATCAATTTACCCACTATCATAGTTGTATCAATAAAAATGAGACACAATAATTGCATATTTTAGTAGGTAGCTTCTGGGCCTTCTATCTGCAAATCCGGATGTTGTGACCGTGCGAGTGCGCAAGATTGCACATCGGACAGCGCCAGCTCTTCGACAGCAACGCACAGGCCCGTCATACGACTCACACCCCCAATCCAACTACAAAAAGGTTCTGGGTGCAGCATGAACACGCAGGTATCACCTTGCATAAGCAGCGATGTCGGCGACGGTGAGGGGTATCCCGCATTGGCTCAAACGGCACGTGCGTACCATGCGTGTGAACTAGATAACGAATGATCGACCTTCGCACTTTTACCAGACTGCATCGAGAACATACACGAATCACACCGCAACATAAATATAAACAAACACCGCACGACCCGGCCCACAGACCATCGTACCAACGCCATCCCAAACAAAAGGTCGACTGGCGGGAGGCAAGGGTTCACACGATTGCCACCAGCCCGGTGCACGCTGCGCTGCGGTCAAAAATCGAAGCGCGGGAGTGCTCTCTTGTTCAGCCTGCAGCCGGCCTGAAAAAACGTTTAGGACAACATGGTTCCCTTTGTAGATGGCACACATCGCCGGAGCTATGTAAGGTGCACCATCTACCCATGCCCCTCCCGCACTCATTTTTTCCGAGCGTCGCCTATATTATCTCGGCTGCTCGAGGGCAGGGCCTGTAGTGCTACTGTTGTTCTGTGTTTTTGCGCATTTTAACCGCAAGCACATGCGTAACACGGGAGCGAGAAACTCGCATTTTTTATCCGATTTTCAACAGCATGTCCGTCCTCGAATTTCAGTATGTAGTGAATTCTGAGCGGCTCAGTAAACTCGTGACACTCAGTCTGCAGATGTTGTCCTTTAATTTCGAGGGGTTCAATCATACATCGATTCTCCCGTCTGAAACTGCTATGCCGACTTTTCCACGTAACAAGGAATGTGGCTTCACTATGCCGAATATTCAATTTCCTCATTATTCCTTTTGCACAGACCTAAACCAGAGGTGCAGGAACCCTACGAAGACCCTAGAACCATACAACAGCAAACACTGGCCGGAAATCTTGACCCTTGCCCAGCTAAAACACACGAGACGAGGAAGGCGCACAAGGGAAGGTAAGTCGTTCTGCAAACTTTACTAAGTTCGGCGTAGACTTCCCCTGGTTTCCATAACTTGCCAACGCGACGCCACTGACTACAGCAGCTGCTGTATAGCGTGCTTCCTGCACCGTGCACACGCACGGTAGTTGTGGGCCCAAATAGGACTGTACGTATTCTGTAGTTATATGTAATACAAAGTTCCCCACGGAACGTGCTTAGGGGAGTGGCGACAAAACGATTTGAAATATACAGCACGTGATATAATGTCATACGAATATTGTATCATAGCACGACGTTATGAAATATACGCGTTGTTGTGTAGGGGCTAAACACTGACCTGATTGCAGTTCGGGGGGTCGAAACTAACTTGGTTTTTGTGGAGGAGCGAAACGACTTATTTTTAGAGTGGGATACCAAATTGACTACATTTCTGAGTATGTCGTCGCAAAATACTTGATTTTTGGGTGAGGGGCGAAAATTACTTGTTTTAGTTGGGGTTTAGATTGACTTGAGCTATCTATGGTTGGTCAACGTTCATTTGTTATGTTGTGTGTGCCTGGTCGATGTTGACTTCTTTGTGAGGTAGGTGTAAATTACCTTGATTTCAGAGGACGTATCGCAGTCCACTTGGTTTTGGTGCGGTGTTTGAAATGGACTTAGTTCTACGTCGTGTCGTGATGGAAATAGACGAGGTTTTTGTGCTAGCTACAAAATACTTGGTTCTAGTGTGTGGATCGAAATCTACTCAGTTCAAGTGTGGTACTTAGTCATTGTGGTAGAAATCAACTTACTTTTGATGTCGGGGCATCCAAATTGTCTTGTTTTCAAAAGGGCGATCGCCATTGAGTTGGTTTCAGGCTTTTTTCCAGAATTAATTGCGTTTTGTTTGGGGTTATGATCGAAATTGCCTTTTTTTTCTGTGTCGGGGATACTAACATCGATGCTTACTGCTTTTGGTGTGCGGGCTAAAAACAAAAATATTTGGTTTTGGTGTGCAGAGTTGGAAGGCGCACCGTGCACCTCCAACCAGTAAGTCGGTGTTGGAAGGACGATTCGACGAGTTTGATAAATAGGGCGTTTTTTCAATGTTGGCCGGAGCATTTCGCATAAATTTGCCTCGTTGTATGTCTTAGTCCAGTGGTGTAAATACATAAAGTTTGCAGCGCCTTTTTATGTCGACTGTGAACCGCCTGCGCTCTCGGCTTCGTATTATGATCGCTCCGTTACGTTGTTGCTGCTGCTTCTGCTGCGAATTGCGGCAAAGCCTAGCAACATAAGGTGCAGAGACCCCCAGCTCTACAGGCTGCAGTCTCTGCTGAATAAGGCATATATTTAGTACAAGAGTAGGGGCCCAGAGCAATACATCTCGAAAAAAAACACAGGAAGCGCATGATCTTGTTTTTTTCTGCTGGCGGACGGCCTGCGTGTATATATATAGCATTGTATCCAGCTGGTTGTAGCACGCACTCTGCAGTCTGCTGTCTGTGGTGTCTGGGTTACGTACACAATACACAACAAAAACTTTAAAACAAATGACAACAAGGTCGGCATGAACTCGCCGAATATTGAACTCTCTCCTTCGAATATAATATCGAGCATCGTGACCAATCTACCGTATAACCCAAGATCAATGCTATCATGTACCTATTAGTACTGTTCGCGGCGCGCGGTAGACGCGCGACTATTATTATGAACAGCACAGCGGCAGAAGAGAGAGCGGTGGTGATTTTTTATTACTCGATGCCCGAGCGAAGGCCCTGACAAAAAACCTGTTAACAGCCATAGCAGGAAACGGTGCGTCTGAAGCACGCGCTTCGTGTCGCCCGTTGCTGCGTGTAGTGCTAGGCGAGGTTGTAGCGGATGTTGTGGTTTTCGCATGCGGTCTGATTGTAGCCTTTTCGTCCACAGTCAGTGTACATCTGCCACACACAGCAGAAGGACTGGAAGGTAGACGGTTGCTTACGGACCGTAGGCGCCGATAATCGCTATTGGTAATAGCCACAGCAGTACAGCGCTGATTTTTCCCTTTCACACACGCACGAGGTTGCCTGCTGGTGCTTATGAGCAGTAGCGTTGTAATATTATGTTCTCAGCATATTATGTTGTCTGCCTGTGGTTCAATGGTTTGCTGGGCTTCGTGCTCATGATCTCGTGACGGGGCTAATATTTAAGCTTACGTCTGTGTTGCTAGGCTGGGTTGTAACGTATGTTGTGGTGTTTGCATGCTCTTTGATCCGGACCTTTCCGTCCATAGCCTGTGTGTATATGCCACACACAACAGGAGCACATAAAAGTAGACGGCTGCATGCGGATCGCAGGCTGCCTTAATAACAACAAAAAATCATGGACGTAGCAGTACACCGCAGATCGGCGTGTGACTTACGCACTCTTTTGCCTGCCGGTGCTTATTACCGGCAGCGTCCTACGTTGTGTTCTGTGCATGTACTGTTGTCTACCCGTAGTCCACCGGTTTGTCAGGGCAGTCTCCTCATGAACTTGTGAGAGGGCGAAAAGTAGACACATATAATATTTATGGCTAAGTACAAACTAAGGCCGCATACAGAGCACCGGGGGAATCCTTGTAGTCACTCGCGCTAATAAAAACCTTTAGACGCATTGTATGCGTGATGCAGTGCTCGGATCGAGCACAAACCTCGTCTAACGTGTCCGGACAGGCTTGCCGGGTCGACGTACTTAGCGTTTTGCCGAAAGATTATCCTACAAAGATATAGGTTCGAAACAAGAAGGATCCTTCAGGAACATAACTACACATGCACGATAATTTGTAACACAAACTGAGTGCAACAGCATCATAGTCCCATGACCCACATGGTTGTCAAAGCATTTTTTTGTGTTCCTATCTGATCTACGACTCTCTTCATTCAAACCGTACTTAAAAGTGCCTTGAGCAAACAAACAGCGGTACAGTGTCCGAAGATTGAACGGTGTGACAGGCAGTAAGCCTCCCCGCCGAGTTCGATCAGTGTATACGTGGGGCCATTGTAGTGCAGCGCGTGGCTTCGAAGGCTGTTCAATCGCCACTTACCACCAACATATCCACATGCTGTACAAGTGATAGCTCAACCTGTACGTAAAACATCCTACCTGTCACATACTCGCCACATGCTGTTACTCAGGTATTCCAACGGCCGTCGCCACTTCCCCGTGTCCGGCGATAATGCGGCGTTGCTCACGCGATGGCTGCGTGAAGTGGGGGGGCTTCGCTGTTGAAAGTATTAAGGGGGCGTACTGCAAGCAACACGCGGAGCACGGTATGGTGAGTATCGACAGAAGGCTGTGCGTATATGACTCCTGCAAGAAGCGACCGAGATTCGCTGTCAAAGGCAGCAAGTCGCCTGCGTACTGCATGCAACATGCTAATAACAGCATGGTGAAGGCTTGCAGCAAGCGTTGCTCGTATGACACCTGTATGAAGCAGCCGAGTTTCAATGTCGAGGGAAGCAAGACAGCGGTGTACTGCAAGCAGCATGCCGCGGATGACATGGTGAACGTTTGTAACAGGCGTTGCTCACATGACACATGCATGAAGCAGCCGAAATTCAATGTTGAGGGCAGCAAGACGGCGGTGTACTGCAAGGAGCATGCAGCGGATGACATGGTGGACGTCGTCACCCGGCGGTGCTCATATGACACCTGCATGAAGAATCCGAGTTTTAATGTCAAGGGCAGCAAGACGGCGGTGTACTGCAAACAGCATGCAGCGGATGACATGGTGAACATCGTCACCCGGCGTTGCTTACATAAGAGCTGCATGACTATACCGATTTTCAATGTCGAGGGCAGCAAGACGGCAGTGTACTGCAAGCAGCATGCTGAGGACGGCATGGTGAATGTAATCAGCCGGCGTTGCTCATATGACACCTGCATGAAGCAGCCGATATTCAATGTCGATGGCAGCAAGACGCCGATTTACTGCAAACAGCATGCAGCGGATGACATGGTGGACGTCGTCACCCGGCGTTGCTCACATGAAAACTGCATGAAAAGGCCGGTTTTTAATGTCGAGGGCAGCATATCGGCGGTGTACTGCAAGCTTCATGCGGAGAACGGCATGGTGAACGTTGGCAGAAAGCGTTGCTTATATGACACCTGCGTGAAGCAGCCGAGCTTCAATATCGAGGGCAGCAAAAAGGCAGTGTACTGCAAGCTACACGCAGAGGATGGCATGGTGAACGTTCGCGAGAAGCGTTGCTCATATGATCCTTGCACCAGGGCACCGATCTGGGGTGTACTAACTGGCGATATGGCAACAGTGTGTTCCGACCATAAAAGCGAAACTTTGGTAGACCAATTGATCAGTTTTCGTCTCAAGTGCCAAGTGGGGAATTGCGGCCGAATGTCAAGGTGGGGACTCGGTGGAAAGCAGCCTACCCACTGCCACCAGCACGGCCCCTCCCAGGACGGCTTCGTCTGCGTCGGAAAGATGCCCGCCAGCAAGAGAGCTCGTCGTAGTGTGTCGAACCGTTCCGTGAGCCCCCCCCGATTTCACCTAAAAACTGAGTGCACGTTTTGATATGATTCCGAGCCATCCGCATAATCGGTGTGAGGAGCTACAGGAGGTTAGATACTATACGTGGTACAACTGTGCAGTCATTATACCAGGAATATGCTGCAAGTTCGTGACGTTTGCGCCCAATACGCTTGTCGTCATGTCATCTCCGGCTGTCTCGGTGCTTATACCCCAAGGACTCTTTCTAGGGTGAGACAATGCCGTTTATACTGCGAGGAGGAAACCCTAGGCTACACCAAGGATCGTTAAGGCGCCTTAACTTTATGCCAGTTTGAAAGGGACTTGTGCTGGCTGTTTACCATTCTGCATTTCTCCACAGCTCAAGGTACTCGAGGTATGATAGGAGATACGAAGGCATCGCAGAACCCGTCCGCTGCAAAGGATGTGCTTTAGATGTTGCCAAGAACAGTGTGAAGGTTAATATTCATATTTCTGTTGTTTTCAGGCAGAAGCATTTGACCGTACAGCGTAGTCGGTACTTAACATGACAATATAACTTACATGGTGCCAACCCTGACTTGTAGATCGGAACCGGATTTGACCGGGACTACATTTGTGTCGAGCGTTGGACAAATAACCCGATGAGAAATATTAGTATCGGCATCAAGACTATAAGGGTATTAACTTATCTATGCGGTTCATGTTTATACGTTCATCGGATGTAGTTGGCATGGCAGTTTTGCACCCATTGTAACAAAAACGTCGAACTTGTCGAATAGCTCGCTGATAGACGTCCTCGTAACCCGTGATACGATAGAGATGGCATTGTGTTTTCGCGAGACCCGTTGAGACTGACTGACCGCTTTTCTGATGAACTACTGGAAACGCCATTCCAATTGTGTAATTCTACAGGAGTATTTGTACCAAGGGTGCTCTTAGGTCATGAGATGGCTCGTCTTGATATACATTTCGTAACGTATTGTGTATGATATCGACCTCCTCCAGCAGGTAGCCTCGTAAACAAATGCGAATACCCCAACCGTAGCGCGCGTCTCGTTCAACAGTAGCAAAGCGCTTTGAAACGGCAAGGTACCGTACGTTGTTCACTGTAGCACTGACCGTGAACGTGCACAAGCGGGTACATGTCTGGAAAAGGAGAGCACGTGACCTGCCTTAAACTCGTACTATCACCTACCACATGAATACCATATCAACTCATCATTCATGGTGTAGAATGTGGGTATTCGACGTACCGCTCTACTTCGCCGACAATGCATTAGGTGCCGATTTTGTCTTAGCTTGATGTTTTCTCCAATATGCCATCAATTTTCCCTTGTGAATATATACTGTATCAGAACTACATCGTCGTCGACGCGCGTCTATTTTCACTCGCTTACGTTGTGTGTGCCTCGTCTCCCACGCTATTACAATCCGTTTCTGAGGTAATTGCGGCCCTCTAGTGTTGCCTGGAAGTCTAATTATACTCCTTGGATCGACTCTTGAACAGATCAACGGCACAACTCAAGCTTGTGTACACCAGTTGACGAGTTGGGTTATTCCTACTGCCGAGAGCATATTGGTTCGACAGCCGAGTGGCGCACGTAATATTGAGGCGCTTACCTTCCCTTCTTGCTCGAAGTCTCTCCGTTGTTAAGTAGAACACATGGTGTTGGCCCTATATGACGACTTTGCCGACGACAAACGTATTCAATGGCGGGTTTTACCCTTATGGTTGATTGGAGTGAAAAAAAACGGAATTCACGTTTGCTAGCTTGCGCAGTCCTCAATAGTCCGGTTGTTTGTTGTATATCTTTCGAATTGCCTTGTCATTATCGTTTCCTGGGTCGTGGGAGAGAGAGATTCTTCCCTTCGGCCAGATACCTGTATCGCAGCCTGCTGCAACCCCCTGAGTATCTCGACCACCCAATTTTACGCTCTTTCTCTCCCCACTATAATATCAGCCGGGTCTAACTAGTACGGCCTACAGTTGTCTCGGATGACCAAGCCTCCGAATGGTACCGTACCATTCGACTCCTCTGATCTAACTCAAGTGGAAAACAATAACGAAGAGAAAAGTATTCCGGGACCCCGGCTACTTTTACCCCCCCCCCCCCCTCCGAAAGAAAAAATGGGAGGGTGGGACGGCATAAAAAGGGGGGCACAAATTCCTGGCTTGGCTGCCCACACCAGCGACTACCCCACGTGTGCTTACACTTGCAGCAGGAAGGTCGTGCTTGCTTGCGCTCGACGTGGGGATGCTGACCTGCACTTGATGCCTTTTTCGAAAGGAGTGGCTACCTGCAGGTCCCTATCAAACACCAAAACCAACCATTCTCTATCCCAGTCCCCGGTAAGGACAGGCCTCATTCTCTCTACCAATAAACTCTGTTTTGTTCGGTGAGGAGACCGTTACTTCTTGTACGTACAAAACTACCCTTTATTGTATATCTTTCGAATTGCCTTATCATTATCGTTTCCTGGGTCGTGGGAGATAGATATTATTTCCTTCGGTCAGATACCTGTATCGCAGCCTGCTGCAACCCCCTGAGGATCTCGACAACCCAATGTTACGCTCTCTCTCTCCCCACTGTAATATCGGCCCGGTTTCTAACTAGTACGGCCTACAGTTGTCTCGGATGACCAAGCCTCCGAATGGTACCGTACCATTCGACTCCTCCAACACCGAGGTAATGTGAGACTACTGTTTACCGTACTAGTAGATATTATCTACAGTACCCCAAACTGTTCCATGTCCCCGGCTGTTACCACAACGACACGAGGAAAGGGAGGCCATGGTCGGGAAACGAGGAAAACATGACACAATCTCCAACACAAGGGCAATGGCTCTGGCGACCGCCCTAAAAGACGACCTTGGCCCACGAGCCTCGTTCGAGGCCGCATGCACACGGCAACAAACTTTTCCGGATCGCGCTTATGGCCCTAAGAACGCACGGCCTTGGTCGGGCCTGTTGCCCTCGCGTGTTTCCCATCTATGTGCCGTTGGCGTGAACACCACGTCACCCCTGGCGAGACAGCGCACGGCGTGCACAACTTCCGAAACGGCGGCGAAACGTTCGTCTGTTCGCACCACTAGGAGGTACCTCAGACCTAAACACAGCCACAAAACATCTCCAGGTCCCGCGAGGGCGTCATGGTTTCCATAAAGACAAGCATAATGTGAAGACAACAACAACATACCGATCAAAACCGGTCGGCGGACCCGCCGAACCGGTCCTGCTACTAAGTGGACTTGGGCGATACCTCAGAAAGCCCACGGCACCACAGGAGCCGTGACCTGTAGCTCCAGCTCTACGTGCACTCGATAGAACTACTGCACCGTCGCCAATTTTTTGAAAATCGTATTCGACGCACAACACCACAAGGCAACACTCAATCAACATCAGGCTTCGCAACAATCCGAGCCACTCGACGCCAAAACAAAAAATTAAACCAAAGCTCCTGACAAACCATCAACACGCGAATCATACGCCGTAATGGGCGACCAGACGCGTACGTGCCCCAAGCGGGGATCGCAACTCGACCACCATCATCCTGGAGGTCGCGATGTAGGTACAGAGACCCCCGCGCGGTGCTGCTCTCGACCTTGGCTCCGCCGCCGACCGACGGAGCCCGCTCCCCCTATTCGAGCGCAAAAGGCGTGGCCGTTGGAAGTTTCGGCGTCCCAACCGACAACCGCGACTCTCCATTCACGCGTAACAGTCGCCGGTGAGGTTGTAGCTGTCGTACACTAGCTCCCTATTACGCCAGCGGAACACACTCGGTGGGTGCACGCGGTGGCGGCAAAAGAGGCGAGGTGGGAGGGGGTCACCGACGTATTTCCAACGCTGTGGGGTGGCATGAGTGGATTTTCACCCTCCGCCCTTGTAGCATTTTAGGTTTCGCCTAGTGCTCCTAAAATGTGATGCGACGATCCAACGTGTGTCTGTACAACGTAACCGTATTTCATCGACCAACACAAATATGTATTTACATACATTTTCGGTACATATCTCGCTACAATAGTGTGCCACCCTACAAGGGTCGACAAGACTATGTTCACCATGGTCTAGAGAATTAACGGCACCAGTATTAGAATGCCGTTTCACCGCAGCATGAACATTGGCAGCAAAAAAACGGTCACCCGGAAGTACCAGCACCAAAGGGCTGTCGTAATACCACGGTCAGTATCTGTGTTTATTCAACATCGGAAAAAACAATGATATCTGTGCCAGACCGCAGGACATCTAAATATATATCTGGTTGCCCCAATATATCGGATTGGCAATGTGAAGAACATCGCGGCACAAACGTTCACAGCACACGTGTCTGCCGTCGGTGCCTTTTTCTATCAGTAGTCTTCTCGCGTGTTTCCACAGTAATATCCACGATCAAAGATGAAGAAATTAATGCCAAAAATATACGGTATACCGGTATAGTGCCCTGTTAGTTTCAGATCGTAAGAAGCCCGAACCCGAATGGGTTGTCCCATGTAGGAGGTTGGCAATATGAGCCGCACGACGACGACCAATCCTCGCAGAACAAAGGTTTGTTATCGGTGCCGGCACTGCATATTCCACTTTAGTCTTGTGTTTGCGCAAGAAGCCAAAGAAGGAAACGATAACAAAATCACATACAACAATTCGTACACGTATGAGCTACCAGATTGAGACTGTAGAAAGCCCGAATCAGATTGTGTTGTTGAATCGGGAGTTGGCCACATGAGCCGCTTAGCGGCCACCCAACTTCGCAGCCCGCATAGCTGTCTTCGGTGCCAGAACGGCCTATTTGTGCAATTTGTATGTGCATGTGTGAGCAGCCCCCGCGGCCGTCCCGTCAATATTATGCATGGGGTGCCTTGGTATCACGAGCCATGTTTTATCTCTCACCACGACAGTCTCCTGTCTATTTGGAGCCGTAGGCAGGGGGGGGGGGGGTAATCATGTCGTGCACGGCCGTAGTGATATGACTATAGACCCTCGCATCCCTACAATGCCGGGGCGGAGCGCGTTGGGTTTTCACCAACCAGGCAGACATTGCTTGCACCAAGCGCGAAGCGCCGTGAGGTATTGGGCGGGTCACATGCAGGGTGAGCTGCATCCTGCTAAGAACCGCCTCTGAGGCGGACTTGCATATGGACGACAGCTTCAATGAGTTAATTTGCCTGGGGGGGGGGGGGGGGGGGGGCTATTCTGTTTAGCACCCAATGAGGGGCTGGCGATATGAGCGGCGTAGAGGCAACCCCAGTTCACATCACATGGGGCTGTCTTTGATGCCGTAACTACCTACCACTGCTCTTATCTCCTGGTGTGTTCAATACCTTGAGTAGCGAGGGGTAGACGAAATGAATACACCTAAGTACACATCGGGTACGGTGTAGTCTCCGGCGTTTTTGTTTTGTTTTGTTTTGTTATTACGGCGTGGCACCCCCCAGGTGGACTCCGTTGCTTCCCTTCCGGGGATGAAAATATGCGCAGCGACGCGGCCATCGTACTCTCAGAACATGGGGCTGTCGTTGCAGAGGGCGTATCCAGTAAGTGACCAATCATGATTAATTAGGAAAAATAAGAAAAGGTAGGCCACCACCGCCTATACCTCCATCGTTTCTGTCTTTTTGTTTCCGTCTACATGGTTCTGTCTCCGATGCTGGGGTCGCGCATGGCTCTTTCCCTCGCGTTTTCGTACAACTTGAAGGAAGGGAGATTTGGAACGGAAACTACTCCTAAATGCCCATCAGATACGGTATAGTCCCCTAACTGCTTCAAACCGCATGGAACCCCGAGTACACCGTGTTGCCCCATTGTATGACATTGTCAGCATGAGCAGCAAAGTCAACCGGCCACCGGAATATCCACAGCCCACAGGGCTGTCTCCATAACGTTGTGATTGTTGGTTTTTTGTTTCTGTTTGTTATTTTGTTTGTATGTTTGTTTGTTCGGACGCGTGCTACGATAGAGGTATAGGTATACTTGTTTCTGCTGAAACGTTTCTGAATGACCAAGAAAAGGCTCCTTAAGCTAAAAATCGCAGAAATTCGTTTTCGTGTCGCACTATTATTCACTTTGTATTTAGGCCATGGCACTGTTCATCGGGTAGCACTTTTATTTTCCTTCAAAATCAGTTTTTTTTTTGTAAGGTATAGAGCTCCTCAAGTAACCACCCTCAGAAAAAAAACAAACGTGGTGCACCTTTACCGTATCATAGCATGGGGTATTTTGTTTGATTATTATTTATTTATTTTTATACATAATTGTTATTATTGTTTTTGTTATATTTCAATTCATTTGTTAACTATGTTGTGTTGTTATATAAATATACTTCTTCATTTACTTTCCCTCGCCGGCCAGGGGTGGCCGGGACCCGCTATGGGTGCGCCCTCAACCACGCCGCCATCGTTATGGCGAATTCATGCATATTTCACCGACGACGGGGGGGGGTGGCCGAGGTCTGTATTCCCCGACTCTGTGTCCCCCCCTCCGTCCCCTCTGCCCCACACACGTCGATGTATCGTCTACCGCACAGCCCCTGGGCGAGTAATGCAGAACGCATGGGCGTCAAAGCAAAAACACACCCCGATCAGCAAAAACAAAACGCAACCCCCTTATGAGATAGTCGCTTCTGCGTCGGCCGCCCCCCTGTCCCAAATGTGCTTCTCAGACGGGGCGCCCGATCCCACGCCGATCGGCGTGGGTCGTGCGTCCCGTGGCGGGGGGTTAATCCCCCCCGCCCTACACGAATTCGAGAAACAGGGAGCGGTCAACAGCAGCAAGGCGGTACCTCGCGAGGAGTTGCGTATGAGTATGACTTTCTCGGTCAGTGTCTATGTTGGTCGCTCGGTTCTCCCCACTATACGTGCTGTGCGGTGGTAAAGGAAACAAACAAGCACACAAGTTAGTTGGGGTTGGGGGTTCCCTCCTCCCAAACAGTCGCGCATCGACCCCAACGTATGTCGCTGTTGGTCCCGGTCTATAGGTGTACCTATATGTATACCGGTGGGCCACCCGGGCCGTCTCGGTTTTTGTTTTTTCTCTCTTTCTCGTGGCGCGGGTGGTCGTACCGATATGTTTTCATAGTGCGTTTCCACCCGGGTCGTAATGCTCTCTGTCTCCACATAGAGACCGCTCCTCGCTGTCTCAACACTCTTGGCGGTCATACATCGAGTGTTTTCATCGTGCATTCCCGCCCAACTGAGGCCGGGGGGAGGTTGCTATTTTTCTCCCCCCCGTGCAGCCGCGCCTGCTGTATTTTCGCAGCGGACCTGCCCCCCCCCCTCCACACTGTCTCAACAGCAGGCGGCTCGTGCATGCATAGGAACATAAGTAAAGGACCAAATAAAACGGGTGAGGGGATATATAGGCCCCAGGCCACCCCCTGTTATTTTCTTTTACTTCGAATATACACATCTATATATATTCCTTCTTTTCACGCCGGTGGTCGTACCGATATGTTTTCATCGTGCGTTTCCACTCGGGTCGTGATGCCCTCTGTCTCCACAGAGAGCCCGCTGCTCGCTATCTCCACCGCGAGCAACTCTGGGCGATCGTGCATCGAGTGTTTTTCATCGTGCATTCCTGCCCCAACTCAAGCCGGAGGGAGGTGAATATTTACTCCCTCTAGAGCAGAAGCGCCCCCTGTATTCGCAGCGGCCCTGCTGAATATTTACTCCCGCTCGAGCAGAAGCGCCCGCTGTATTCGCAGCGGGCCTGCCCCCCCCCACTGTCTCCGCAGCGGGCGGCTCGTGCGTACATAGGCACATAATTAAAGGGAAAATAAACGGATGGGGGAATATTTAGGCCACAAGCCACCCCCCTGTTCTTTCCTTCTTTCCCTACGCAGGTGGTCGTACCGATATGTTTTCATCGTGCGTTTCCACCTGAGCCGAAGCGCTCTCCGTCTCCAACGGCGAGCCTGCTCCTTGCTGTCTTCAAAGCAAGCGGCACCGTGTCGGTCGTGCATCGATATATTATCATCGCACACAGCAGTCCTGTCTCCACCGCACCCGACACAAGATTATTATTATAGCGGCCAATACTCCGAGATATTTCTATGAGTATCATGCCTAGCACTGTCACCACAGCAAGAGACACCGTGTCGGTCGTGCATCGATATGTTTTTTTTCTCATCGCACACAGCAGTCCTGTCTCCACAGCACTCGACTCAAGATTACTTAGCGGCCAATGCTCCAAAATCTTTCCATGAATATCATGTCTAGCGCTGTCTCCACAGCAAGAGACACCGTGTCGGTCGTGCATCGATATGTTTTCATCGCACACAGCAGTCCTGTATCCACAGCACCTGACTCGAAATTATTATAGCGGCAAATACTCCGAGATATTTCAGAGTATCATGCCTAGCACTGTCTCCACAGCAAGCGACACCGTGTCGGTCGTGCATCGATTTGTTTTCATCGCACACAGCCGTCCTGTCTCCACAGCACCCCAACTCAAGTTTATTGTAGCGGCCAATACTCCGTGATATTTCCCTGAGTATCATGCCTAGCGCTTGTAGACAGACGGTACTGTATGTATGTACATATCTCCCCAAACTGGCGTTTTTCGTCATCGTTTTTTTTTTCCTTTCTTTCTCTTCGCTCTCTTTGTGTGCGTGTTTACGGACATGCAGATGTTTCAAGCATTTCGCATAAAACAATCTGGCTGTACGCAGGCGTCCTTCAAAGACCAAATGTGTATCGTACGGACGTACATACTCGTATGTGTGCGAACACCCTGGTGAACAAACAACTATTCCACCGATCGTACTCGCAGCGAACTGGCTGTACACAGGCGTCCTTCCGAAGGCAAAATGTGTATCGTAGCGACCCACATACTCGTCTGTGTGCATTCTCAGTCGCGCTCGCGACCAAGCAAGCAAACCCCTGGTTAGCAAACAACCATTCCATCGGTCGTACTCACAGCGAACGGGCTGTACACGGGCGACCTGGGACATCCCCAGGCTCAACTGGGTGGTATGAGGTGTACTCGTGTCTCGCCTTTTGTCTCCACAACCGGATCGTCCTACCCCCTTGGAGAATGTATCATAACGTGTTTTTGTTGTGATGTCCATCGACTTTCTTGCGGGGTACGTACCTGTTAGCTATTATATTAACCCTTTTAGAACCGCAGTCCCGTTTGGGGGACATATTACTTAGAATTAGAGTGGTTTGTCCCCATAACGGGACTGCAGTTCCAAAAGGGTTAACGTACATTCTCTTAAATCGGGGTACCCCCTGCTGTATAATATGTATTCGTACTACTACTGTAGAGCATAACAGGTGGGTATGTACTATAAATATTTATATTCATATGTACCATACGTACAATAAACACATTTATACTTGGTTGAAAATACCAACGTATATATACGTACTCGTACCTGAAAAAAAATGAATACGTACATAAGGGCCCGTATTAACGAAAGAAAATTTCAAATCTAATCGATTTCAAATCTAATTGTTTTTATGAATCTAATCTATTTTTTATAGATTTGAAGTGAAAATACGGCTTTGCGTCCTATCAAGTGAAATCACGTATGTTCCGTATGTTCTCGAAATGTGAATGAGATCGGGATAACGCGACATCCCACAGAACGCCCGGCTGACAAGTACCGAGGAGAGAAGCTGAGAGCGACGGCGTGCATCGTCACGTGCACGCCGCCTACAGCCTCTGTTTTATTTTGAAGGCCCAGGCTAAGAAGCTGTTACTCTCAGCTTCGCTTGGGTGGACGGAGGAAGCCCTCAAACGCCACACACCGGACAGTGACAGCGATGTAGCTATCGAAGTCTTGAGTTTTTCTTCCGTGTTTTGGGTCGATCGCTTGGTTCTCGTCGGGCTTGGCCGATCGAGCTGGTGGAAAAATTGGGCTTGCGACCGCCATGATTTTTTTTTAGGAGCCACCGCCGGGCCACGTTGTGCTATGGTCTGTAGCCGTGGGCGCGGCTATTGCTCCGGTCGCCACTCCTTGAGGTTAACGATTTATCGCCTCGTTGGTGGTTGTCGAGAACACCCCAAACAGGGACGGATCGCCTCGGGGACGTTCACCCAGTGGGAACATGCCATGCATGTTGGATAAACTCCAATCGATTCGAATCGATTCGAATCGATTAGATTAGATTTGCAAAAAAAAAAGTCTTTTTGGACTTCTTTTGATCTCCAATCTAATCTATTTTTTCTTGCCTCAAAGTACAAATGTCTTTCCGGTGATTAATGCTTTGACCAATCAGATGAAAGTCCGCGTCGAATTATGAAACAAAATTAGATTTGAAATCGATTAGATTTGAAATTTTCTTTCGTTAATACGGGCCCTAACCGGAATACGCGATATCGAAAAATACACGTATCGGATGTTTTGCTCGTTTGTGTCACCAATCGACAGAGCGTGCCGCCATGACATCATCTCGAATAAGATGTGCGTACCTGGTTTTTTTATTATGACCACCACGTACGATAAGCCACGTGACCACAGATTGCGATATGTATATACGATGCATATAATACCTGGTTATAGTACTCGTATCAGTCCCGGTATATACATCCTCGTATATTTCGTATGATATGTACTCGTATGCATGAACCAAACATACTGCTTATATTTACGAGTACACCTGATACATTGTACTGTAGTATATCATATTCATATCATATGTACCTGGTATTGTTTGTGACATATTCGTACATAGTTTTGTTTTGTTTTGTTTTGTTTTGTTTTGTTTTTCTCCGTTTTTTGTTTTTCTCTCTCTGAGAACCGTCGCCACCAGCGCCAACTCTCAACTCGACATCACATTCCGTTTTGTAAGTACGCACCCACAAAGCGACCACACGTACCACTTTGTTTTGGAGTACGACGGTTTTCCACTGTCTGCAGATCCTACCGGATGCAGCGGCCTTCTCGGAGTCTCGTGGCACTGTCTACCGTACGTCGTACGATCTCGGTGTCTCGAAACATTGTCCACCATCGTCATAAAAAGGGGGGAACAAATTCCTTGCTTGGCTGCCCAAACCAGCGACTACCCCACGTGTGCTTACACTTGCAGCAGGAAACTCGTGCCTGCCTGCGCTCGACGTGGGCATGCTGACCGGCACTCGATGCCTTTCTCGAAAGGAGTGGCTTCCTGCAGGCCCCTACCAAACACCAAAACCAACCATTCTCTATTCCAGTCCCCGGTAAGGACAGGCCTCATTCTCTCTACCAATAAACCCTGTTTTGTGTGGTGAGATTGGGTTTCAGTAGCATTGCGAGGCAGTTCGGAGTACGGGACTAGGGGACGAGTCAGCCTCCGGTAGCAGACGATTGCAGACAGAGGCACATGAAGGCTGACCTGGGCAAATGCGGTAAGCGAAGCTGACGTACGAGTACGTCAGAGCACGCACGGTTACCGAAATACTAACAATTGCAGGGGTAGATAATACGGTAGTCGGCTCGGTGCAATATCAGGGGGTACGAGTTCACAGAATCACAAGAACTAGAGTCGGGTCGCAGGAACACAGCAGCAGCAGGGCCGAGCTACACAGAGACGAGCAGGTTAGACGAGAGATGACTGAGAGGCCGGGTAGATCTAGATTAGGCGAAGAGTAACCTACGAGTAGAGTAGGGGCCGGTGATTGGACAGAGAGAGTACGCAGCGAGTGGGTACTTGAACAGTAACGTAGACTAAATGGGTTCGCTACACCAGCCCCATCGATTCAGTCTTCCTTCCAGCCTTGCTTTCCACCTGGCTTGAGATAATAAACATCATTTTCTACTTCTTTCTTCTCCTTGAACCTGACCACTGTCTACGTCTTCCTGAACCAACTAAACTCTGAAGGTCTTCCCCTTCAGTCTCGAGTGAACCGGATTACCAAGGCTACAGGTCCCTTCTCACAAGAGTGGCGTCGACGGCAGGACAAGACACAAAAAAACAGGTTTTGTAGCTTTTGCTTAGGCGTTTTCTTGACATCGGGGATGGCTAGTTAAATTCCCCGCCGGGTACACGCAGGAACTGAAAACACAGAAACTCTGCCGCATTACGAGTACTCGTACGAATTCTTGCACAAGAGGGGCCTGTGAAAAGCAGCCAAAGACTAGGGTGCGACAGGATAAGGGGTCGTGAGCAACAGCTAAATCTTAGGTGAGACGGTTTCTCGTCCGTTCAAGTCTCACCGAGAGAGCATTGGTGCCTGTAACTCGAGCCACTTACCAGATGAGTGTGAACCAGACCATCCGACGATGTTTGAACGTATTTCTGTACAGCAGGTTCGCCGTACGAGTAGTGCTATTTTCCGGCCCGCCGCGGCGTTGCAGCGCAGCTAACATGAAGAGGTGACTGAATTTTCGAGACGCCACGCATGTTGCAACCGCCTCCACGCCGACAGCTGTTTGTGTCTTGCGTCTTGTGTGTCACTGCTCACTGATACTTGTACTAGCGTATAGCAGGTATTTTCGGCTGACGCCACCCGCTGAACTTCGCGCCCCCCAAAACGTGTACGAGTATCTAGTACGTATATGAATGTGGCGCAATATGTCTCTTAATAGCATCATACGCAAGTATATCAACTTCCCATCGAGTGTGTATCCCATGAAGATAGACGCACTGCATGGGACAGCATGCCCGGGGAATGGGCAACGATGGGTTGACCAACTCGCGCTGCTTCATGTCCAATCGAAACCACTGCTGCGCACCGTTTCTGGGACAGCAAGTCAAAAGCGTGGTGGTCGCACCCGCTGCAGTACTCCCGAATAAACCGAGTGTACCAAACGCTGGAGAAATGACGGAGTACTCGCGGGCACCCGTGGTAAAAAAAAGGGTTGGTATACTCTCGAATATACCTCGAGTACCTAACAAAAAAGTGAACGAGTACTCGATCTGGAGTAGTAGTAACAAGAAAAAAGAAACGACAGAGTGCTCGAGAGTTACACCGCAGAACACCAGTAAAAAATCTGGAATGACTCAGCACTTGCGAGTTGGAAAATTCTATCCTTTGTCTTGCGTCCGGAAGAGGGTTTTTTATTTGCACATTAGGTATATCCGCTATGCAGGCCGCGGGTCGGGGCTTGGGTACTCAGTCAATGACTCGCGAGTAACACAGACAGCAATTTTGATTGACTCAGCCCCTGGAGTACCAGGTACTGAAAATAAATTACTGACTCCACCTGCAGTACACCAAATACAGGGAAAAATTACCGATCACTCGCGAGTACCTCGAGTACCGAAATAAACTGATATGACTGACTACTCCCGAGCACCTTGAGCATCTCAAGTACCAAACGCAGAAACAAATGAGTACTCGCGAGTATACCCCAATTACCAAACGCGGAAGCAATGACGGAGTGATCGCGGGTATCTTCGGTAAAAAACAAGGTGAAAGGGCTGAGTGTACAAGTGAGTATACGTGGAGTACCAAATATGAAATGAGTGAGTACTCGCAAGTATCGTGGGCAACATGAAATGACTGCGTACGTGCGAGTCACCAGAGCACTAAAAAAGCTTTAATGACTGAGCACTCGGGAGTGATATATTGTTCTTTTTATTTTCTTCTGACCGAAGGAGGTTTTTTCATTCTCACACGGGGTTTGCCGACTGGGCGGGGCGTGAGTCGGGGCTACACCCCGACGCACTCCCCGCCGCACCGACTATACAAGAGTATGTGTAGTGATAAGGACGCGTTGTAGTGCATCACATTTGAAATCGTACACTTACAGTTAGGCCATCTCTTACGGATGGGTTCTGAAAACTGAAAATTAACGTTTTCAGTTTTCAAAACCGATTGGGTCTTTTACGGGGTTGAAAGTGGGCCCATTTCCGATCAAGTTTTTCAGTTATCACTTTCAAGTCGGCCTCCACTCGGAAATGGGGCCCCATTTCCGATCGAGATCACGATTGAAACTGGCGATTGGATTTGGAATCTATGGGTTTCCACACATCGTTGGAGGCAACACGCGTACAAAATCTATGGGTTTCCACACATTGTTGGAGGCAACACGCGTACAATTGTACCACGAACAGCAGCAGTTGAGTACGAGTTGTGTCTGTTGCCAAGCAAGCAACAACACAGGTGTACTGCTGCTGCTGCTGCTGCTTGTTGTGCCACGCTCCCCGCCTGCGCGTGCCTCAGACATCACCACAATGCGATGGGATCGGATTGTGATGGTGTCGGCCACGAGAGCCTTTCAACTGCCCTTGCAGCTATGACCTGTAGGCTGCGACTAACGAGGAACACAGGCAGGGAGGAGGAAAACACAACACCCCTCCGTCGTGTTTTCCGTTGTCCCGGCCACCGCCGGGTACAACGCTTCTGCGCTGCGTGCTCCGGTGCGAAGATCACCTCGATCACCCGTAGTCCAGGGCGGCAGCGAAATAGTTTGGAGGCGCTTTCGCGTACGAGTATATACGAGTACTCGTACGAGTAGTACCGTCTTCCTCGTACTGCTGCTGCTGTACACTTTTTGTCACAACTTGCTGCCCAGATATCAGTTTCAATTCTTGGGTCATGATAAGATAGCCAACTGAAAAATTCTCAATTGGTTTTGACGCTCGAAAAAAACGTTCATTTTCAGTTTTCAGAACCCATCCGTAAGAGACTGCCTTACTATTAAATAGTAGTACCACCGCATCACAGTTATCATTGGTACTTAGTCAATGACTCACGCGAGTGCCACACACAACAATTGTGATTGAAAATGTCCCTTGAGTATGCTAGTACGAGTTGAAATGACCAATACTGTTTACCCGCGAGTACCACCTGGAGCACTGCGTACTATTTATTACGGGAGATCGTACTCAATACCTCGTACGACTTAATGTTGTTAAGTAGTAAAAAGGGGGAAATATATATATATATATATTGTTTCTTTACCATAGGGCCGGTAATTTATTATGGCCCTTCGTAATACAGTACCCTTAAATGTGTTCGAGTACTCGCGAGTTTACCTGGAGAGTACCAAATAAAGCTGAAATTAACAATTAGTCGCGAGTATCCTGAGTACGAAACGTTGATTGATCTGACTGAGTACTCGCGAGTACCTGGAGTACGAAACGCTCAAGGAACGTCGGAGTACTCGCGGGTAGAAGTCCGAGTACAACAAAGCACTGAAATAACTTAGTACCAGGTACTCGCGGGTACCAGGAGAAAACTAAAGCATAAGCGATTGAGTACTTGAGGAATCTGAGAACCAGCAACAAAAAGCTCAAATTACTGAGTATCCTAGTCGCGAGTGATATATTTTCTTATTCTTTCACTTCTTTCTCGTGACCGAAGCAACCTGATATGTTTCTATGACTCGCATACATCGTTTGTCGGCTGGGCGGGGAATAGGTTGCGGCTCCGTCCCGACTGCGGAGTGTCTGCCGCCCGCTACTGCAGCAGTTGTTTTTTGTGCTGTGCTTGCTTTGTTCGTGTTTGCCTCCTGTCTGTGCTATATATGTACCTATCTTAGTTATTTTTTCACATATGGCTATTCTTTGGTCTTCGGATATATCCCACCTCTGACCGCTTTTCCGCGCGGTTTCTTCGCTGAGGTGTGCCCCCGCCTCGCCTGCAACGACCGGCGTCGTGGATCCGCCCGCTCGGCGTCGTAGCGTTTGAGCGAGGCCTTGACGTCGAGATCTACGACGAGATCTCCAAAGAATCGTGCCCTGTGAGGGTTTTAATGCATTGCCTACCAACAGGGCCTATGTCTTAGCGTGTTTGTTTCACGTACGTGTTCTCTGGCCACCGAGCCGTGGGGGGCGTCAGCTTCCCGGACGCTGTCAAGGCCTGTGCGGGAGGCTGCGTGCTCAGATCTGGGATGCCATTGAGAACACATGCCACCCAGGCATTGTCGAGAACTACCGTCAATATTTTATTTGCCGAGAGAGAGATGATAGGGCTACTGCGCTGTACTTAAAGGTGTACGTACCATACGTATGATAGCCTACACCACCTAACACGTTTGATATGGACAGTAGCAGCTCAGATGGAGCTAGTCATGCAATGTCAACGTTGCTGCGAAGCTCCCATGACATGTACAGCAGCAGCTGGGGTCGTATCTTTTTAGCGGGCTACGTTGTGCATCTCATAATCGCATATCGCGTACTCGTATACTGTTGTTGAGGGTTTCAACATAAAATATGGCATTTGAAAACGGGGATTGAAACCCGGTTTATTTCTCCTTTTATCAGTTTTTTGTTTTGCGTTGTTGTCTTGCGGAGGAAGCGCGTACATGTATACGTGCATCGGGTATGTATCGAAGACACGTGAATATGGGTGCTACTGCTGTACTATAACAGTACCTAACACGAGTTGTGAGCAGTCCAAAGTATGTAGGTTACATATGTATGACCAGTATCAAAGAAATGCACATATCAGTTGTTGTTCCTGTTGTCGTCGTATTTCGCATGTTTCGACGATGTGCAGGCTCGCACAGTAGGCAGAGTTGTATAGCATACAATGCGCATGTTTCAGGTTTGTGACCGAGGTACATAAGAGCACACACTTATGAATACAACAGCAGCAGTATCACACGTATTACGAGTACGGTTGTCACTCTCCGGGGGGCGTTTGCAGAGCGCTCTCGACTCTTGACAGTACGTCTGATTCTCATCCATCGAAACAATGCTGCTAACATTTCCGCCATCACGCAAAGCTGCGACTGGCGGCCGTTCAGGCCTCCGCCGAAGCTTTTTGTATGCCCTATACGTTTGTCGGAGATTACCGGTTTTGCGCAGGATGGACCTTCTTCACCTTGAGCACCGCAACACAGACATAAATTTATATATAGACACACTGACTAACATGATATAAAGTTCGGTTGATTCATGAAGAAATCATACATGAATATTCCATGTCTGCACCGCAGTCGAGTCAGGTAAATTGCGGTTTATCCGAAAAACAAACTTGCTTTAAAATGCCACAAAATGGGCTAAGCACACCGTTTGGACAAAACATGAGAAATTTCGCGAACTTTCGAATTTGTTCAATACGTAATATGATCCCAGGTTTGACACAGGGTCGACTATTTGTTTCCCGTTCATTATTTCGAAATAAAGCAACAGGTTCTTCGTGTTCAAACGGTATAAAATGGGGTCCCAGATCATTTTGTTGCCTGAGGTTTATGTCACGGATTGCAACTTTCATACTGATAACCCTTACCAGGCGGGCAAATTCCAATACCAGCTCATACCCGTCTTTGTCAATGGCATGTTCTAAATGAGCCCCCCCCTCAAGAACAAGTTACGCAAATACGCGGTTCATTGACAATTATGAGGCCAAAAATGGTTCGGGACCAAAGATAATAACCCAGGAAATCTCCGCACGGAAAAACACATTCTAGAGTGATGATTTTCGTTTTTTGCAACACATACGTCCGGCACCAGGCACGTGTACCTAGACGCTGAAGATTTGCTGTAGGTGCATGGACTATGCGGTATGTGTAATATTGTCGCGGACGCATGCTACGATAAACGTGCACCATGTTCTTCCTGAGCTCCTCACTTATGGAGCGTCATACCTCACAGAGACAAATATTTTGGAGAGAAATAAAAGTGCTGCCGGATGCCAAATCTCACGACCGAAGTATTTCCTGAAACATTATTCGTCTCAAAAATTAATGTCCGACGAATTCGAGTTAAGGAGCCCAATCGCTCAGAAACAAGTTCAGCGAAAAAGTGCTCCCTCTACCGTAGCACGCGTCCGCGTAACGTGCAATAACCCGAACCTGCAACGAATAGATTTTACGTCGTTTTTCATACAAGAGTACATACCGAGTTATTCCGCCTTACTTTTGCAATGGACAACACTAGGACGTTTCATTCCCGCACGTTTATGTTGAAGATTATTTCGTGCGAAGACGTTTACACAAACCACAGCATCACAGGTTAGAGTCGCACACGCTTACCTATACCAAGGCACGCATTTATTATCGGCCAGCAAATTGCGGATCGATTGTGATTGAATCGAAATGGTCACTTGCACAAGATCTGCAGCTTGCAGTCGATGCTATAGTTAGGAACGGCCTCCCTTGAGTTGAATCGGTACGGCATGTTGATCGATGGTCCTATAACTATCACTGAAACACGCCTTATATGGTTTGCCCGCAATTGTTTTCCTTTCATGTTGGAAGTAGGCTCAACTTTTTTGCTGCCACGACGCGTGCTGCGATGAAGGTAGCACTTTTTGGCTGAAACGTTTTCGGAATGACGGGGATCCTAAACCCCAAATCGTCGAAATTTGATTTTTGTATTTTTGTATTTTCCATTCTTTTGTATACTTAGGACATGTGATTGCTCATCTGGTAGATGATTCGTTTTCCTCGCAAATCAGTTTTCGGATGAGAGGTATTGAGCTCCTCAAGCGACCGATCACCCTCAAGCGACCGATCACCCTCAGAAAAAGAAATGGTGCCCCTCTACCGTAGCATGCGTCCCACCCACCATGAAGGGCTACGGTAGTTACCCGGTGTGTGGTCTTTCATTTGCACCTGGTATGCCCCGTGTGTCACATACGCTGTAGACAGCCGAGTTACTCCCGTGCCATTCACCTGGAGAGTCAATTAATAACATAATTTCACTGGAGTTATGTGTTCCTATTCGCGGCTGCCTCCCTGTAAGCTGAATTGTGAGCCAAAATTCGCTTCAGGTTTCAATCTACTGCCAATAGCTATTATTCGTAAATGGGTTCGTCCCAACACCGTACAGCACAGGTTACGAACCGGCTTCCCCCTTTTTCTTGAACAGGCTAAGGCCTCGCCGATGGTCGGTTTAGGTCGCGCTTTCTGTATGCTGTCCGGTCTTTATCCAGTATGTGAGCGCCTCGAGATTCCTGTCAGTGGTCAATCAACACCCGTCTGTTATCGATTTCTCATTAAATGTCATTATTGCGTTTCGTTTCGACCTGAAGTACGGACTCCCGTTAAGCGGAGTCGGTAACGACTCCCGTAGGATGTCGTTGAGGATATCTTCTAAGAGGTAGACGTGCTCCAAAGTGTTTCTGGGCGTGGTCAATTTGGCCGCCCTATACCTCACACAAAACCTGTTTTCTAACGGAAAATAAAACTGCCAACCCGACAAACAATTCCATGGTCTAGGTGAACTTAAAATCCTATTTGCAAGAGAACGATGGCATTCCGAATATTGCTTGGGTTAAGGAGCCCGTACTTCAGAAAAACTAATCGTTAAAACACGGTACAGTACCCCCCTATCGTTGGACGGGTTTGAGTGACTTCCTTCACCGAGCGTTTTGCGGGGCCGCCACGAAGTGATGAATATGAGTTCTTAGGAATCTAGAAGCTGTCTAAGATGGTTCCGCTCGCCTGAATTGTCTCCATGCATTGTTCGTCGCAAACACACCCGACTTCCCACCCCCGGCTGTGTAGCTCTACAACTTGTGATTTTGCAATAGCACCTTTGTGTTCCCGTTCTTGTGTGCTGTTCCAGGAAAACGCATGCATTAGTGACGGCCGTGTTTACACTCGGCGTGACTGCCCCATTGGTTTATAACTCGACTCCATGAACTCGACAAGTATCTAACACGCGACGGGCTTTTAACGACCACTATTTTCTCACACGGAGGTGCTTGGATCTCAATCATCGCAGAGGGCCTTCTCGCCCGCAAAGTTTTGCAACCGGGCATTTGACCCTACCCAAATGGAGGTGGAAAGGCGCAAATTCCAAATGTGTTTCTGCGTCCGTGCAGGGTCATCGGGGCCTTAGGTTCATAGTACTTTAATAAAATTCGAAGTAAGTGGCCGATGTTATTGTACTGAATTTTTCTAAGACTACCGTTTGCCAGACCGTCATAGTCCGTTGTGGTAAGTTCGCACAGTTTAGCCTTAACGTTCCATTATTTGTCGATCTCTCTTGCCGACCTGCTTCTGCCGAATTCCAGCAGCCGGAACTACCAGCAACAATGGTGTGTTGCCGTTATGACTCCTGCAAGAAGCGACCATACTTCAACGTCGAGGGCAGCAAGACAGCTGCGTCCTGCAGGCAACATGCCGAGGACAGCATGGTGAACGTCGTCAGCAGGCGTTGCTCACATGACTCTTGCACGAGGCAGCCGTGCTTTAACACCAAGGGCAGCAAGACTACCCGCTACTGCAAGCAACATGCTAAGCACGGCATGGTGAACGTGCGCGACAAGCAATGCTTGCATGACTCTTGCACACGTTGTCCGTATTTCAACGTCGATGGCAGCAAGACTGCTCTCTACTGCAAGCATCACGCTAATGACGGCATGGTGAACGTGCGCCATAAACAATGCGTGCATGCCTCCTGCACAAGCCGGGCGGCATTCAATGACGAGGGCAACAAGACCGCTCTATATTGCAAGAAACATGCTAAGGACGGCATGGTGGACGTGCGCCAGAAGCAATGCGTGCATGACTCCTGCACAATCCGGCCGGGATTCAACGTCGAGGGCAACAAGACTGCTCTATACTGCAAGCAACATGCTAAAGACGGCATGGTGAACGTGCGCGACAATAAATGCTTGCGTGACTCCTGCACAAGCTGGCCGACCTTCAACTTCGACGGCAGCAAGACTGCCCTTTACTGCAAGCAACATGCTAAGCGTGGCATGGTGAATGTGCGCGACAAGCTATGCTTGCATGACTCCTGCTCGAGGCACCCGAGCTTTAACATTAAGGTAAGACTGCTCTCTACTGCAAGAAACATGCTATGCGTGGCATGGTGAACGTGCGCTACAAGCTATGCTTGCATGACTCCTGCACAAGTTGGCCGTCTTTTAACGTCGAGGGCAGCAAGACTGCTCGGTACTGCAAGCAGCATGCTCTTGCCGGCATGGTGGGCATCCGCACCAGGAAGCGTTGCGCACAGGACTCCTGCATGACGCACCCGACCTTCAACTTTCACGGTAGCAAGTCAGCGATGGTTTGCAAGCAACATGCTGTTGCCGGCATGATGCCCATTGACGGCAACCGTGGTTGCTCCCATGGCTCCTGTTTTAAGCGGCCGTCATGGGGCGTGCTTACCGACGGCGCGGCAACTGTATGCACCGGCCATAAGGGTGATATCTTGGTAGGCCCGGTGATCAACTTCCAACAAAAGTGCAAAATCACAGGGTGCAGTGAAAGTTCGCGATGGGGACTCGACGGGGGCCAGCCTACCCACTGCCCCGATCACGGCCCTGTCGAGGACGGGCTTGTTTGTACTGTAGGAACAGGCATTGATGGCAGCAAGATAAGTAGCCCTATGCAACCATGCGGTGCCCTATGGGACCCGTCGTTTGACGTGAAACCTGAGTGTTCGTTTTGAAAGGGTTTGGATTAGCCCGCACAGTTATATGGGCAGTGCCGTATCCGTGGGGGCGTTTATTTGCGGGGGGCAGAGGTAAACTAGTGTAACATATGCCTTACCATTTTCTTCAAGGAGTCTCCCCAATTATTATGGTCTTGATATAATATCTCCGAACCTCTTACTCTTCTATCCCGCTTTTTGGAAGGTCCCATACCTATGTCCTCGCGCGGCAGTTAATGCTGCATACTATGTTGCATATTTATAAAATTATGACATGTTTTCTATCTCACTCTTCTGAAGGTCTCCGTTCTATTTCGGCGCGCGACGGTCGAGTCGACTGGACATTCAGCCCATATACGGCTGAAACGATCCCACCCATCGTCTTAAGCTCATTCAAGGTCTGGGGGGGGGGGTCGCGAAAGCAAAAAAACTACCGAGCCTGCAAGTGGTAGACGCAGGAGAGCTTCGGGCTTATCGCAAGCTTGTGCGTTTTTGGGGGGAACACCGGAGATGAAGCTGGGAGCGGCCGCTCAGAATATGAAACATGTATTTGTCAGGTAGATAACCACTCTCCTGGGCGATCTATCCTACCTTGCCGTCAAGTGACATCACACACGTAATAGCCGACAAGGCTTTTGGTAAAAGGCGCAAAAGTTCAAACGAGGTTCACGTACAGTCTGAAACATTCACAACTAGCGCATTGTCAAACTTTCTGAACTCCGATGAAACGCGTCCCTTCCGCGTTCAGCACCAACGTTCACGGTCAGGGTGGTTTGTGGGTGTCGGAGATTCAGAACTCACCTGGAGGAAGGTTTGTGTAAATTGTACCGAATGCTCGACGCCGCTACGAACTAAACAGTGATTCGCATGTGAACACGGCTTCTTTGTCCGGTGTATTCCATGTTCTCCGCGCATCTTACGCCACAGCACTATCATGGACCATCGCCGTATCACGGCACGACGCTGTGTAAACCAATTCAAGAACGATGGCGCAACACGGTTTTATTCACAGCAGGCATTTCGTGTTTGTATGGATGAATCCTTTCTTTGTCTATACCGAAATACCACGCAGATCCCCTTAACTGTCGCCCCCCCCAACATTGTCATACCAAATATCACAGTACAAACGCAGAGGCGTTACAATGTAAAATCACTGACGGATTGTTTCTGTTGCGATGGGCATCTTCACCCTCGTAGTTCACCAAGCCCTGTTTAGCGGTAAACAATTAACGAATCAATCCCGGAAATGTTGATTTTATTCGAGAGGCTCGATAATTTTATTTTATGTATTTGTGTCCCTTCGAAACAACCGCAGTTGAGTGTACAGGGATGAGTAGCCCGAGCGGTGTGCCTCGGAGGTATTTGATACCTTTCTCGATTGAGGTGCATGTGGAGTGTCGCGATGTCTTGTACCATCTGTACCACCCGGGTAAAACCATATCTGGTGGGGTCGATCTTATGGTTCACTGCGGTAGGTATTTGTGCGGAACATATGATATCGATAAACGGGACCGACCTGTTCGTGCACTGGTGCGACGATCACGTCTAGCGGGGTCAAGCGCGTATAGACATATATAGAGCCCATTGTCCCGCAAACTGCTATCACGTCATGGCCCAGGCTCCTGTGAACACGTTGGGGGCATTCGTAGTTGTAAGCCCCCCCTGCCCCGCCAATTTTTCCCTCCGATATCCCCAGGTTGACGGTGCCGGTCAATAAAATATTTGAACATATATACTGCTGTAGCTGGTCAAAGATTGCAGAATCATCGTCTGCGAGGAGAGCGTGTTAAGGCTCAATTTATTCAGAGGTCGTGGAAGTGTCGCCATCGTAGCGCTCTCATTGAGTAGTCCGCGCCCCGAAACAAACAGGTTGGCACTTATCGAATACAAATAGCGCCATCCTGAAGGACCCGCGGCACGGCGCGGCGAACATCTACAAGAACCTGCCGCACACTTATCTGAGAGGCAAATATGTCTTGTCAAGCTGTGCCCGGTTCAATCATGTACGTTTCGCAAGGGCCTTTTCCGCCGTTTTTCATGGTCAAGAGCGTACCACATCTGTGAAGTTTCACACATGATAGAGGGCCGTTCCATTGCAGTCTTTTGCGGTACCTCCCTCACTGCTGTAGGTAGAAGACGCTTCTCGGCTCAGGTACACTTGGAATTAACAAACGATACTACTAAGAAACCAAAAACGTAAACTCCTCTGATTCTAGCAGGCAGCAATGGCTACCCATGTGGACTCAGGCCGCCTCCCAGAAAGGCACATGGAAGCATCTTGGGTCATAAATACTGCAGTTCAGTATCAGGTCGTGCATTCCTTTTCTCGTGGATTCGCCATTAATGCGCTTCGTGATCACTCTTTTTGTGCAAACAAAGGGACCGTGCAAACTTTACTAACTAGTGCTCTGCCCTACAGTCGACATGGTGCATCCCTGCACACGTACAACAGCAGTGCATTACAACATCTCCTCTCGTAGGTTTGGCTACAGTTTTAACATGCATTTTCTTTTCGAAGCTATTATTTCGGATCAACGCTACGGAGATAGACGTACGTGATAGTTGCGAACCCCCGCACTGTCGAACGGCAGATAGGGCGGTTCCTCGGCGGCCCAGGGCACTGACGCCGTAGGGGTGTTGCGTTTGTGCTGGAGCTCCTCATACGAGGAGCTAAATATCTTAGCCGAAACATGACTTCGAAGAAGTTTGTTCATGCGTCGTGACCAACATATCTATGCGTTTCAATATCTTAGTTCTACAACAAATACACTATACAGGGATAATCATTTGAAATTTACCGAAAATTACACTACATGTAGGTTTCTAAGACAAAACATTGTTTTCGTAGAATCACCTTTGAAAACGAACAGCCCAGAATGAAGATATAGTACGTATCAAAACCAAAGACGTTTGGCCCTACCGGTTGGCATGACGAAACAGAAGGCCTTCTCGGCAACACAAGTAACTGGAGCCGCCTTCCACCCAAGCATGGCATCATTTGAGCCCTTGTGGCCGGCACATTGCTCTCCGAGCTGCCGGCAAGGCCTGTCTAACCAAACTGCAGAAAACAGGGCAAGTCGGTAGGTAGTCTAGATGCGTGCACCAGGAAAAAAATGGGGATCGAGCGATCATCTCAGCCCACACGGTGCATGATCGTGCGTTCCAGGAAAGTATAGTACTACGGACTCGAGGGTCACTCGCCTACTCACTGCCGTGATCATGCCCACTTTAAGGACGGCCTCGTCTGCACTGTCGGAACGACTCGGAGCAAGAAGCGGTGCCGCATCCCGCCCGACGATGATGTAGAAGACCCCTCGTTTGACGTTAAAACTGAGTGCCGGTTTTGAAGGATTTCAAAGCTAACGATAAGGTAAAATATGTGCTTGCCGTCCGGTCGTGTCCGGCAGCCTTCGATTGCGGGGCATGGTCTCAAACAATTAGAAACAGTCGTTATTACTGTAGTGGCGCCTGCTACGATCGGAGTGACTCAGTGTTCGCCTAGAACAACGGTTGAACTGACGGAACTACCCATCTACTGTACCGTTGGGACCCCGCTGATAGGGTGCTTGCGAATACTTCGGTTGGGTTGGGTTAGATTTCTTGTATACTATTTCTTATCTACTAACATTTTTTTCAACTCACGAAACACATTTGATGTTAAGAAACCGTGACCGAAATAACCTATTTAAATAGACCCTAGTATTCTTGTGTCGGGTAACTTCGTGAGCTTGTGATCTCATCATTGGCTAGTGCCATCAAGCTAACGTGTTTAAAGAAACAGACTCTCCTCGTTTTTGTCGTGTTTTCAATGGTTTAAAAAACCCGACCAAATTGGAGCATCGCGTACTCATTCATCCTCGTGGTGTGTTACAGTCCTGCTCGTGGTATACCCAGGCTACGGGAATGTCCTCACCCATATATAAGTGTTTTATTGTACTCTACAAAATAGTTTTTAGGCGACACACAAACGAGCTCAAGCCCGGAGGCTCATAACATAGTGCACCACTGAAGGTGCAACCGTACCTGTGTAAGCACGCGTCCAGTACGTAGTTTATAAGGGGTGGGCGCCTTTGACGTTTGCCGCTTTTGGGACGTTTTCGCCGCTTATTTGGTATTGCCATATATCCCACTGTTTAGAGTCTTACAGATCTGTTTCGGCGCTGCAAGGCAATCGAAGTGGAACTGTTGACGAATATATCTGGGTCGGATAAACCACGTTTCTTCCACGAAAAAGATGCAGGCTACGCTAGAGGCGCATCATTGTTTGTCTGAGGGGTGTTACTTGAGGAGTTCTATATGCCTCGCTTTGAAACGGTAGTAGGACGGTGGGAGAAGTGGTACCCCCCTATCAGCAATTCCCTGCCCTGACTATACCATAAAACATACCTGGTATTGTATAAAAATGAAGAAAAAGCGACGATTCTGGTTTAAGGTGACCGGTCATTTATAAAACGTTTCTGTCAAAACGTGCCACCTCTACCGTAGCGCGCGGCCATAGCCATCAAAAACAAATACGCTTGGCGAAAGCCCTGTTGTAATATATCGGTTTCGGAGTCGGTCGCCCCGTTTGTCTAGTAGCAACCCTCGAATGCTACTATGCATGGGGTTCAGGGTCAAAACCTCACGTGGGTCGTACTTTTGAGTTTATTTGCAAAAATAAGTAAAAAACGGAGAAATCTGCTTGGAGTGCCTAGGTTACCGTGGGTAGGCGCAATGCGATACGAGTCGACGAGGGAAAAAAGGGCTGGAGTCTTCTCACGATGAAAATAAGAGGCGAAAACGTCAGTGGTGGGGAGGGAGAAGGGCCCAATTTGTCACCCCGAATCTGAGTCACGACTACCAAAGAAAGAGAAAAGAGAGCTAAGATAAACAATGGGAATATTTATTTAAACAAAAATGTATGTGATTAGTCCTGGATGTTATTGCCTCCCGTGGATAGTATATTTCTCGACTGAGGAACTACCGATAGCCTAATGACGCGTGCTACGATACAGGTAGCAAGTTTTGGCGGAACTGGTTTCTGGACGATCGGTCTCCTTTAACCCAAAATAGTCGGACTTTCGTTTTTGTGTTTTGCTATATTGTTCATTGTATACGTAGGCCCTGGTATCGTTCGTCGGGTAGTAGCACGTTTCATTTTCTCCAAGCCAGATTTAAGGTGAGATATAAAGCTCACCTCGTGTGACCGTTACCCTCAGAAACAAAAACATGGTGCTCCTATACCGTAGCATGCGTCACATATTGTTAGAGTCCACCACCTGGGTTTGACCGTAATATTATCTGTTTATTACATGATGACATGGATTTTGCATTGGATTGCACGTTCATTCTTTCCACAGAGTCAGAGTCAGGTCAGGTTTTACGTGACGTCCCAGTACTACTGCAAGCTCCTCATATGAGGAAAACGCCGCTGGAAATGATAGTAGCTTGCACCCCTGTACTTTCATTATGGGAGCCTCCCCTAAATAGGAACCCCCCCCCCCCGTCAATGGTCAAATGACTAAGGCAAGCAACAAATGAGTACGCCCCCCCCCCCCCCCCTCTCTATTTATTCTCTCTCCCGGCGGGGGGGGGGGGGGGGATCTTTTTTTTTGTTTCCTTTGGTTTTTTGACCTTTGAGGGGGGGGGGGGGGGGGCGTGGGGGGGGGGGGGGGGGGGAAACCTTATGACCGGGTTTATATCGATAACGTTAGGTGTTAGTCCTCGCGACGTTGGTGAATAACACATGCCCTCGAGTGTATCAGCGTGTCTACAGCCTTCTGACCCGTATAGCCGTAGCCCCGATTACAAGATCAAGATGTAATTATACTCAAGGCTACACAGACAACAACTATTGGACCTTCGGCAGCCATCGCCACAAACTAAATTCTTGGGTGGGTCCTTGTAAGTCGACTTCGGACTGTGTGCGGCGCATCCGTTGCGTGAATCAATACATATTTCGATTTTTCGTTTTCCAGTACCAACCATTGTTTCATTAATTATGGTCTACCCACGCGTAAGGTATGTTCCAGTTTCGTCGTGACCCCTCGGGCAAAGGGATCACGCGATTAAGCCATAAGAGCATACCGTCGGTCTCAGCGCGCGAAGAACGCCCGACCGCCAATTTATATTTGCCTTTGGCTGAACGCCGGGATCGGAAGAAAAACCAGTAGTGTTGCGTTGGCCTCTCGAAGAATTTTGCTATTGACAACATTTCGACGTGTTCGTCGATCGAATCCGTACTATAGCAAGATATGCCGGCGGTGCTTGCGTCGGGGCACATTCGGTAGCCTCTGCTTTCTAAAACATGATAACGTGTGTATATTATAGGACGTCAGCACAACACTCGCATGCTGAAAACTATTCCCAGTTTGAATCGGAAGACTCGCACGATATTGCGCTTGAAAGTGATTGGAATAACGTAGTGGTCAGTGTCGAATTCGAAGATACTACTGTAGGAGTATCTAGAGCATGATATTCCGCGCTAAACTCAGCTCACGAAACCTAGTAGCGGTAGTGATCTACCCTTCAAGCACCTTCAATGACCTATCACCGCTGCTAGTGAAAGGTTCCACACGGAGCCAGGTCGACGTGCAGACAACCGCAGCGTGTACTCTCATATTGGCCAGGTCACGTCGGATCATACCGCCGCTGATACAGTGCCGGCTCACGCAAAGGCCGTCGTCTTCGCACAGCGTCAATAGCATGTATTGTCACTGCAACCAAAACACTTGCAACAACAGTGAATACACGAACTATCGCAGGGTATATACTAACATGAATCCTCGAGTAATACATCAGTCATTAGAGTAATGGAATTGAAACTGCCGAACAAATCTCCCAGGTCGAAGGCGGCTGCATGTGACGCCAGTACGACAGCGCCAGCAGCTTTCCGTCTATCCAAAGCTGTCGAACTATTACTGGGCGTGGTGGCCAGCCCATCATTTCACCAACACAGGACGCTCCCCGCCACAGAGCCATTTGTTTTTGTGCGAATGCACGCTCCGGTCATACGCGCAGAGACTACGAGATGCCCATTCTTCAAGTATTAGCACATTCCGAAGAAGGTGTCAGCCAGTAAATGCGCCGACTGACGGCGGCCTCATACTGTCAACCTCTTCAACACGCGTTGGAGCCCACCACCGCCGAAAACCGACGACACGTGACGCTCCCGGGGCATAAGACAAGGAAATGCAAGGCCGTAAATGGTGATTAAAGCACCGGCTACTCCGTGATTTGCGGGATGACACAAAATTGGTGCTCAAGTTGCAATGCTAGTGACCGTACCGCACGGGCGCAACATGATCCTGTCATACCCCAACTGCTAGGTGCTCACGCTGCTCGTACATGGCTGGGTACACCAAAGTTGTCTTCGGTTTGGTCGTTATCCCTTGTTTCCTTTATATCCCAAATGCCCCTTATACCTATTTCTACCCCTTATATCTCTTGTAAATGGCCCCTTATATCTCTCGAAAGGGGTCCGAAAGGGGTAAAACCCTCGTCATTCAAGAAAACGGTTATCCTTCCGCCGAAGGGCGATTTTCTACTGTACTATGAATAGCTGCGTTTAGGATATCGGTGTTTTCCTTCGTGAAGGTTGCAACTCTCTCGCCGGTGTAAGCTCAACGCCGGAATCAAGTGTGCCCGACGACCTGACCCCCGCGATTATAACATTGGTCTGCATCATAACCCTCCCTTCCATTCAAGGGTGTCATAGTACCATGCTCTCGCGATCGCTGGGAAGAGAGTCGGGGGCTGCCGTACAACAGAGCATGATCCCTCAGTTTTGTGTGCGTTGGGTTTTATAGCTATATGCCGCGCCGTGTCACGAGTCGCCTAGGATATCGCTATTTGTGTTCGACAAGTGACAATCTATTCGTTTCGGGCGCGGACTGTTTATTGAGAGCGCTATGATCCCTACACTACCACGACCTTGGATCACGAGGGGCCTTGGCATGCTCTCTTTCGTAGATGGGATTTAGCAACCCTCCCAAGAGCTCGTATATTAATAGTGAAGTTGAAGTAGTTATTGCCGGGCACCGACAAAGTTGGGATATCCTCGGGGAAAATTGGACACGTAGGGGGGGCTCACAAATGAAAATAACCATACCGGGTTGACAGGAGACTAGGACACCACGCGATGGCAGTGTGTGACAATGGGCTCGGTACGGGCCTCTCTATGCCCTTGATCCCGTTGGACGTGATCTTCGAACTGGTGCACGAACACTTTGGTCCCGGTTCTAGACACAGTTCGCACAAATCTCTGCCGCAGTTAACGATAAGATCGAACCTACCTTGTTTTCGGTTACTCGGGTGGTAGAGGATGTACAAGCGCTCGCGACATGCGTTCGAGACACCAACAAACTCAATGCCTTCAAGCATTCACCTGTGATATCGCCTGTGCTGGAATAAAACAGCCTGACACTCTGCATTGACCAGACAATATGTAAAGTTTTGCATCATCTCCGACGAAGGATACCGTGCGTTCCACAAGCTGCAAGTTACAGACACCTACAAAAACACCTGTGTTTTGGCGGCAGGGTTGCCAGCGATCTAGTTGTACTTCATGTGCACCTAAAATGTGGAATCTCCAGGCACACTGCTCGGGCTACTTATCCCTGTACATTCAACTGCGGTCGTTTCGAAACAATTGAATTAAAAAACAAACTGTCGAGCCTCTCAAATATATTCAAGAATTCCGGAATTGGATCGGCGATTGTTTACCGCCCAACAACGCTTAGAAAACTACTGAAGTGAAACTGGCGATCGTAACAGATAAAACGCGTGAGTGGTTCTACCGGTAAACAGCTACAATCCCGTGCTAAGAGATCAGCAGTGGCAGTGTTGGTCGGGGCGACAGTTGAAGAGGTACTGCGTGGTAGTTCCGACATGGACAAATAAATATTTAATTCACACAAAACATCAAATGCCTGCTAGAACCGTATCGCACCATCCTTCTGGAATGGTTTTACACACAGTAGTGCAGTGGTACGGCGTTGCTGCATGATAGTGCTGTTAACATAGAAGCGGCGTGAAAAAGGAATACAACGGACCAGAAACCGTGTTAACATGCGAAACATTGTTTACTTCGTAGCAGTGTCAAACATCAAACATTCGGTACAATGTCCACAAACCTTCACCAGGTGAGTTCCGAGTGATCAACATCTACAACCAAGCCGCACTTTGAACGTTAGTACTGCATGAAGAAGAGACAATCCATTCGACTTCAGAAAAATTAAAGTGTTCTTGTTGCATAATGTTTGGAGTCTACGTGAAACGTTTTCGTCTGTTGGTATCTCCTCTAAGCCCGAGTACCGAATCAGGACGACTACGAGTACCGTGTGCGCCTCGTTTGGAAAGCACATTGCGGCGAGGTATGACAGATCGTTCGGTACTGTGGTTGTCAACTTTCCAAATGCCTCCTGCTAAGTGTGAACTACCGCTCCCAACTTTGTCGCCGGTGTTAGCTCAAAACGGCACAACCTGAAGACAAGCCCGAGGCTGTGCGGCCTGTACGGCTTGCAGGTTCTCGGCAATGTTCCGCTACTGCGCAACCTCCCAGACCTTTCATGAGTTTAGAGCAATACCTGGGGTCGTTTCATAGACAAGATATTTACGAGTAGTTGAATCGACTGTCGGGCGCCGACTTACGACGAAGTCCTTCAAATTAGTGAGAAAGAAAAGCAACAGTGTTGGAGATATCACATCAAGACCGGAACCATTGGGGAGACTCCTTCGATATTAAAAGGCCTACTCATACCTAATTTACCTTTGCCCCCGCAACTGAACGCTCCCGCGGATTAAGTTACTGTTACCACATAACTCTGCGGGCGAATTCAAAACCTTTCAAAACGAACACTCAGTTTTTACACGAAAAAAGGGGTTCCTTAGGGCACCGCATGATTGGCTAACGCTCCTTCTCTTGCTGCTAGCTGTCCCTATGATACAAACAAACCCGTCCTCGACGGGGCCGTGATCGGCGCAGTGGGTAGGCTGGCACCCGTCACGTCCCCATCGCGAACTTTTATTGCAGCCTGTGACCTTGCATCTTCGTAGGAAGTTGATCACCGGGCCGACCAAGATATCACCCTTATGCCCGTTGCATACAGTTGCTGCGCCATCGGTTAGCACGCCCCACGACGGCCATATGAAACAGGATCCATGCGAGCAACCACGCTTGCGGGTGCGGGTGCGCACCATACCGGCACCAGCATGTTGCTTGCAGTAGCGAGCAGTCTTGCTTCCCTCGACGTTAAAGGACGGCCAACTCGTGCAGGAGTCCTGCAAGCATCTCTTTTCGCGCACGTCCACCATGCCGTCCTTAGCATGTTTCTTGCAGTAGCGAGTAGTCTTGCTGCCCTTGTTGTTAAAGCTTGGGTGCCTCGCGCAGGAATCATGTGAGCACAGCCTGCTGACGACGTCGACCATGCCGTCCTCAGCATGTTGCTTGCAGTATAGAGCAGTGTTGTTACCCTCGACGTTGAATGCCGGCCGGCTTGTGCAGGAGTCACGCATGCATTGCTTCTGGCGCACGTTCACCATGCCGCCCTTAGCATGTTGCTTGCAGTAGCGAGCAGACTTGTTGCCCTCAAAGTTGAAGCTTGCGTGCCTCAAGCAAGAGTCATGCAAGCATAGCTTCTCGCGCACGTTCACCATACCGTCCTCAGCATGTTGCTTACAGTATAGAGCAGACTTGTTGCCGTCGGCGTTGAATGCCGGCCTGCCTCTGCATGAGCCATGTACGCATTTCTTCTCGCGCACGTTCACCATGCCGTCCCCAGCATGTTGCTTGCAGTAAAGAGCAGTCTTGTTGCCCTCGACATTGAAGCTTGGGTGCGTCGAGCATGAGCCATGCAGGCATTTCTTGTCGCGCACGTTCACCATACCGTCCGTAGCATGTTGTTTGCAATAGAGAACCGTCTTGCTACCGTCGACGTTGAAGCTTGGGTTCGTCGAGCAGGAGCCATGCAAGCATTGCTTACTATGCCCGTCCAGCATGCCGTCCTTGGCATGCTGCTTGCAGTAGAGAGCAGTCTTGCTGCCCTCGACGTTGAAAAGCGGTCGGCTTGAGCAGGTGCCATGCAGGCATTTAGTATTTTCCACGTTCACCATGCCGTCCTCAGCATGTTGCCTGCAGTACATCGCTGTCTTGCTGCTCTCGGTGTTAAAGCTTGGGTACCTCGAGCAGGAGTCATGCAGGCATTTCTTGGCGAACACGTTAACCATGCCGTCCTTAAAATGTTGCCTGCAGTACGCCGCTGTCTTGCTTCCCTCGGTATTGAAGTACGATCGCTTCTTGCAGGAGTCATACCGGCAACACACCATGGTTGCCGTTTGTTGTGGCTGCGGAGATTATCCAGAGGCAGGTCGGCAAGGGAGACGGACAGAGAATGGAACGTTTAGGCTGAAATGTGCAAACTTATTGCCGCTGGTGGTACACGGGTAAAACTGCGACGGACTATGAGGGTCTCGCAAACGTGAGTCAACGAAACTTTCAATATTATAGCATCGGCAACTTACTTCGAAAAGCATCAAGTACTATGACCCCAAGGCCCCAATGACTCTACACAGGCGTAGAAACTCATTGGGCATTCGCGCCTTTCTACCTGCATTGTGTAGGGTCAAATGACCGGTTGCAAAACTCTGCGGGCGAGAAGGCCCTCTGCGATGATTGAGATCCAAGCACCTCCGTGTGAGAAAAGAATGGCCGTCAAAAGCCCGTCGCGTGTGAGATACTTGTCGAGTTCATGGAGTCGAGGTCTAGATCAATCTGGCAGTCACGCCGAGTGTAAACATCGCCGGTACCAATGCATGCGTTTCACTGTAACAGCACGTCAGAACGGGAACGCAAAGGTGATATTGAAATGGCATGTTGTAGAGCTACACAGCCGTGGGTCTAATTGCGTGGGAAGTCATTTTTTTGTGTGACGAACAATGCATGAAGATAATTCAGGCGAGAGGATTCATATTTGACAGCTTCTAGATTCCTTACAACTCCTATCCATCACTTCGGGGCGGCACCAGCAGACGTTCTGTGAGGGCGGCACCAGCTGGTTAAGCCAAACAATATTCGGAATGCCATCGTTTTCTTGCGAATAGAATTTTAAGTTCACCTAGACCATGGAATTGTTTGTCGCGTTGGCAGTTTCTTTTTTGTTTCGAAAAAGCAGTTTTTGTGTGCGGTATAGAGCTGCCGAATTGACCACCCTCAGTGACACTTTGGAGCACGTCTACCTTAAAAGGTGTCCTCAACGATATTGTACGGGAGTCGCCGACGACTCCGCCTAACGGGAGTCCGTATGTCGGGTCGAAACGAGACGCAGTAATGACATTTATTAACAAATCGATAACAGACGGGTGTTGATTGACCTCTGACAGGAATCTCGAGGCGCTCATACACTGGGTAAAGTACGGACAGCATTACTTGGGACCATCGGCGAGGCCGTCGCCTGTTGAATTAAAGAGGGGAGACGGCTCATAGCCGTGTGCTTTACCTTGTTGGGATGGCCCCATTTATGAATATTAGCTATTGACAGTAGATCGAAACCAGAAGCGAATTTTGACTAAAAGCTTAGCTGACAAGGAGGGAGCCGCCAATAGGAACAAATAACTCCAGTGACATAGTTGTTTTTAATAACTCTCCAGGTGAATGGTACGGGAGATTCTTGGCTGCGTATAGCGTACGCGGCACAAGGGGCATACCAGGTGCAATAGACCAGACACCGGGTAGTTACCGTAGCCCTTTATGGTTGGTGGGACACATGTTACGATAAAGCTGCACCATTGTTTTTTCTGAGGGTGATCGGTCACTTGAGGAGCTCAATAGCTGTCACCCGAAAACTGATTTTAGAGAAAAACGAATATTCTACCGGATGAGCAATCCCATGCCCTACGTATACAAACAAAAGGGAAAACAATGAAACACAGCAAAAACAAGTTGTGACGATTTTGGGTTTAGGATCGCCGTCATTCCGAAAACGTTTCAGCCAAAAAGTGCTACCTTCCTCGTAGCACGCGTCGTGGCAGCAAATGAGTTCAACCTACTATCAACATGAAAGGAAAACATTTGCGTGCAAATCATGTAAGGCGTGTTTCAGTGATAGTTGGAGGATAATCGATTCGCATGCCGTACCGATCTAACTACAGGGATGCCGTTCCAAGCTATAGCATCGACTGCAAGCTGCAGATCTTGTGCTAGTGACCATCTTGATTCAACCACAATCGATCCGCGAGTTGTTGGGCTGCAAATAAATACATGCCTTGCTATAGGTAAGCGTGTGCGACTCTAACGTCTGATGCTGTGGTTTGTGTAAAGGTCTTCGCACGCAAGAATCTTCAACGTAAACGCGCGGGAATCAAACATCCTAGTATTGCCCATTGTCAAGTAAGGCGGTATAACTCGGTATATACTCTTGGGAATGAAAAACAGCGTACCATCTATTCGTTGCAGGTTCGGGTTATTGCACGTTACGTGACAACATTACACATACCGCATAGTGCATGCACCTACAGCAAATCGTCAGCGTCTAAGTACACGTGCCTGGTGCCAGGCATACGTGTTTGAAAAAAACGGAAATCATCACTCTAGAATGTGTTTTTCCGTGCGGATATTTCCTGGGTTTTTTTATCTTTTATTCCGAATTTGTTTTTGCCTCATAATTGTCAATGAACCGCGATATGTACAACCTTTTCCTGACGGGGAGGCTCATTTCGAAAAGGCCATTCATGAAGCCGAGTATGAGCTGGTATCGGAATTAGCCCGCCTGATAAGGGTTGGCATTCTGAAAATTGTAAAAAACGTGATCTAGACATCAGGCAACAAAATGATCTGGGACCCCTTTTTGTATCGTTTGAATACGAAGAACCTGTTAATTCATTTTGAAATAATGAACAAGAAATAGACCCTGTGTCAAACCCGGGATCATATTACGTATTGAACAAATTCGAAAGTTCGCGAAATTTCTAATGTTTTGTCCAAACGGTGTGCTTAGCCCATTTAGTTGAATTTTTAGTCAAATGTGTTTTTCGGATAACCCGCAACATACCTGACTCGACTGCGGTGCAGAAAATGAAGTATTTGATGTATTCTTTCTCCATGACTCCGCCAAACTTTATACGAAGTGTCATGTCAGTTAGAGTGTTTTATATATAAATTGTCTCTGTTGCGGTGCTCCAGGTGAAGAAGGTCTCTCCTGCGCAAAAACGGTGATCTCCGGCAACGATGTAGGGCATACAAAGGGCTCCGCCGGCGGCCTGAACGGCCGCCGGTCGCAGCTTTGCTTGATGGCGGAAATGTTAGCAGCATTGTGTCGATGAATGAGAACCAGACGTACTGTCAAGAGTTGGCAGCGCTCTGCATACTGCCCCCGTAGAGTGACAATCGTACTCGTAATACGTGCGATACTGCTGCTGTTATATCAATACGTGTGTGCTCGTATGCACCTTGGTCACAAACATGACCCTTGCGCATTGTATGCTGTACAGCTCTGCCTACTGTGTTAACAACGACGACAACGTGAACAGCAACTGATACAACTGATATGTGTGCATTTCTTCGATACTGGTCATAAATATGCAACCCACATACTTTGGACTGCTCACAGCTCGTGGTAGGTACTGTTGTAGTACAGAAGTAGCACCGATAGATACGTGTCTTCGATACATACCCGATGTACGTATACATCTACGCGCTTCCTCCGCGAGAGAACAAAACAAAACAAAAAGCCGATAAAACGACAAAACAATAGGGTTTCCATCCCCTTTCGCAAATGCCGTATTTTATGTTGAAACCCTCAACAGCAGTATACGAGTATGCGATATGTGATGATGCGATGTACAGCGCAACCCGCTAAAGAGGTGCGACCACAGCTGCTGCTGTACATACCATGGGAGATTCGCAGCAACATTGACAGTGCATGCATAGCTCCGTCTGAGCTGCTACTCTCCATATCACACGTGCTACGTGGTGTAGACCACCATACATACGTGCGCGTATAAGTGCATCGGCGGTAGCTCGCTTATCTCTCTCTATCGGTAAACAAAATATTGACGGTAGTTCTCGACAAGGCCTGAGTGGCATGTGTTCTCAATGGCATCCCAGATCTGAGCACACAGCCTCCCGCACAGGCCTTGACAGCGGCCGGGAAGCTGATCCCCTCCACGGCTCGGACGCCAGGGAACACGTACGTAAAACAAACACGCGAAGACATAGGCCCTGTGGGTAGGCAAAGCGACAAAACGCTCACAGGGCATGATTCTTTGGAGATCTCGTCGTAGATCTCGACGTCAAGGGCTCGCTCGAGCGCTACGGCGCCGAGCGGGCGGATCCACCGCGCCGGCCGTTGCAGGCGAGGAGGGGGCACACCTCAGCGAAGTAACCGCGCGGAAAGGCGGTCAGATGTGAGATATATCCGTAGGACAAAGGAAGGCCATAGGTGAACAAATAACCAAGACGGGTATATGTATAGCACAGACAGGAGGCAAACGCGAACAACGCAAGCACAGCACAAAAATAACGACTGCTGCAGTAGCGGACGGCAGACACTCCGCAGTCGAGGCGAGGTCGCAGCCTATCCCCCGTCAAGCCGACAAACGCCGTATGCGAGTCATATAAACATATTTAGGTTGATTCGGTCACGAGAGAGAAGTGAAAGATAAAGAAAGTTAATTTCTCGCGACCAGGGTACTCAGTCTCTTGAGCTTTATTGTTGTTGGTTATCAGGTATTCTCAAGTACTCAGTCGTTTCTCCTTTGGTTTCTCTAGGTACTCGCGAGTACCTGGTACTCAGTTATTTCAGTTATCTGTTGTAATCCACAGCCACCTGCGAGTACTCCGACGTTTCTTGAGCGTTTCGTACGCCAGGTACTCGCGAATACTCAGTGACACTAATTAACGTTTTGTACTCCAGATACTCGCGACTAATTGTTAATTTCAGCCTTTTTTTGTTACTCTCCAGGTATACTCGCGAGTACTCAAACACATTTCAGGAAATTGTATTACGAAGGATCATAGTAAATTACGGTCCCTATGGTACAGAATAAAACAATATATACATATACTAGGGAATAAGAGGCCCTTCCGCCCCCACGGCGGTAGGCCATTGAAGCAAGTATTAATGGAAATGATAGAGGCTAAAAAAAAAAAAGAAGGAATAAATAGGAAACAAATCGACGACGAAAATTCTTAATAGCAGTACAAATGGTTAAGAAAATAGAAACGAGGGGGATTGACTCCGAATAAGTGCGGATTGTTTAATGGAAAACGTATTTATAATAGATGTGGCCAAGGAGGACAGGGGGGGGGGGGTTGGCTGTTCCTGAGAGCACGTTGTTTGGTGTTGTCGGTTGTCTCACGGTCATCGCGAAAGGGCCTTGCATAATCCCTCGCGAGACTGGCTGTGTGTGCCGATGATCGAGATAATTTGACTTGTGCATGCTTGGATACCGAGTTTTTCGTGAAAACTTATACCAGGGCAGAAATACTGCATACTCTGCGTACGTATATACAGCAGGCACATTGTATGTACGTTATACAGCAGGCACATTGTATGTACGTACAATGAAATCAAATTCAAGAGAAGAAGTCGCACAGCACCGCACAGCAGAGGATTGCGCAAAACGAAAAACCGCAAGGCGGTACGTTGCTGTTCCGTGAACGGACAAGACAGATTGGAAACATATACGCATACATTTGAAGACATACGCAACAAGACTAAGTTAGGGTTATTTATATACGTATATACGTGCGTGCACAGACAGCATGATTACAGCATGATGCAGGCTCGCGAGAATGGCACGTGAGCATGTCACCTGGGCATCGCTCTGAACGTGATGTGTCGTCGAAGAGCTATGGTGTCTCGCGGCACAGTCTCGCCTGGTATGATACCTGGTATCACATCATTGCGCCGCATTCGCAAAATCATCTATTTCTTGCCATCGGAGAGTGATCGAGATTTGTTGTAAAACCAAAACCACCAAACACAACCACCACCACCACTACCACCAGCGACAAGTTTATGCGGTATATATGTACGTACGTACATGCACAGACAGCATGATTACAGCATGATGCAGGCTCGCGAGAATGTCACGTGAGCATGTGACCTGGGCATCGCTCTGAACGTGATGTGTCGTCGAAGAGCTATGGTGTCTCGCGGCACCGTCTCGCCTGGTATAATACCTGGTATCACATTATTGCGCCGCAATTTCATAATCGTCTATTTCTTGCCATCGGAGAGTGATCGAGATTTGCGGTAAAACCAAAACCACCAAAGATAACCACCACCACCACCACTACCAGCGACAAGTTTCTGCTACTGCTGGTGCTCAGCTGGTGGTGTGGTAATGGTGGCGGTGCTTGCCTTGAGGATGGTTGTTGGTGATCTCTGGTACCTGCTCGTACCTGGTACCTGGTATGAGGTGGAATACGTATTCTTGTTTTCCCCAGGACCACCCCTGGTACTTGGTAAGTAGGCCATGCAGCATGACCAAGCTTCTCGACCTCGGGACGGCTTTAAACACGAACAGAGGCAGGAGGAGGGGATGTTATCTAGGGCCTTCAGAGACCCCGTCCGCTTCTAAAGCAGTGGTGTTTTCGTCGCGCACGGTGACAGAAGGCGACATACGTATCATACGATACGAGTACGACCAGCGAGGATGAACGATACGATCTCAGCAAATGTTAAAAGTAGCAACCGCACTGCTGCAATACTCGTACGTAGAGCAGCCGCGAATCGCTGTGGCCACGACGACAAGCACGGCGCACGTACGAGTTGTACGACAGTATGCCAGCCTGCAACGTAAGAAGACGGTGCCGGGCATGCCGGCGTAGTAGGGAGAAGCGTGCGTTTTGTAACGTGTGTGAGAGAAAAAAAATGGGGGGGGTTTGTTGCATTTTGCTCCAACTCTAAGTTGCTATGATAAATGGGCATCAAAGATCACTTGATTAAAGTATTGTTTTTTGGGCATCAACAAACTATATATAATAGATAGTATCTTGGGGCCTGAGTGTTTTGGGGAGAGGGGTCGGATAAGGTCTCGATATTAATTTGGTACCGAGCGTGAGCGACAGGCAGTACAGTACTGCACCTACACCTCTCGGACATCGAAGTCGCGACTACGTAACTTTCCCACCAGCGTGTCCATTGTTCTGACGCGGGGCGTCTAATCTCTCCAGGTGCGAGTTTGGGGTGACTTGTTCAAAACACCTGTGATGCCATTGAGCAGGCTGGAATGGACCTTGGTATGGATGCTCTGTAGAAGTGAATGCAGGTCGGCTCTGGGCGGGATGGAGACGCTGTGTGAGCAATGTTTACAGTGAGAAGACTACCATGCCGTTAGCCCTTACTCATACTGCATGTAGGATGTCTCTACGGGCATCCGCGCCACACGGCCTCCTCTGTCTGAAAGAAACTGAACCATATGTACGGTACTGAGGTGTATTTGACCTGGTACATAACAACACAAATACATTGTGGGGCTAGGGTAAGTCCAGGACGGGTCCCAAATTCTGAACAATAATCGACTCGAACATCCAAAACTGTCTCCGAGCAATAAGGTAATAGTTCGCCGGGAATATGCATTCATTTGCTTATAATATTTGATGTGTCGTTCAATGGACCGCCACTGATTTGCAAGACCAATTGTAAGCACGCCTACACCGGCATGTCCCGGAGGACGCCCCCCCGACTGTTAAACTTGATATACTCTCGCGCGCAAACAGTCTCAATGTCGGCGTGGGAAAATCTGAGGGGGGATTACGGAATCCGAGCATATGTTTACTGTTCGGTAGTTGCAGACGTGTGTAATGGGCAAGCGGGCTGTTCCTAAACAGGGGTTATTTCCTTGTACTGTAGATAAGTAACGGCCTCCGCAATCGGAATAAACGAAGAGGAGGTGACTTATACGGAACACTCGGGGTTCGTTAATCACTCACTCAACCCATCGGCCGGGGGTAACGTCCTTGTCTGCAGCACGACGCCACTCTTGTGAGAAGGGAAGAGTATTGGAGTACTGGCGGCCTAAATTATCGGAGTACTTGGGAGTATGAGCAGTACTGAAGGCCTAAATACTCCGAGTACTGGGAGTATAAGCAGTACGTATACTCGAGTACAAGCACTACTTGGAGTCAAAACATCTAGATTACTCGGAGTACTCCGAGTATCGATAGTACCACTCTGTCCCGAAATATAAGCACCATTTTTTTGTGAATACTAATGTATAAAAGTTGCTTATATTTCGGGACAGAGTGGTATTGGACACCGAAATACTGCGAGTACACAAAGTACTCGAAGTACTTTTTTCTCGAAAATACTCTAATTATACTCCGAGGTAATGGGAGCATCTATCTGTGAATTTTTAAATGCTATGAACGCCAGTCACATGCTCCTAGAACGTAGAACCTGGGAGGAATGACGGCCAAGTCTTTTAAATGATGCAAAGATGCTCCTAATGTACTTCACACTCCGAGTATACTCCGAGTATCGAGTACATTTCGTACTCCAAGTACTTAAGAGTATTAGGGTTCTGGCGGCCTGAATACTCGGAGTACTTGGAGTATGAGCAGTACTGAAGCCCCAAATACTTGGAGGACAAGAGTACCGGCAGTATTGGACCCCGAAATACTCCAAGTACAGGCAGTATCGAGAGTGTTCATATCCTAAATACAGCAGGGTATGAGCAGTATCCCGGAGTATGGAACCCCGAAATACTCCGAGTGCACGAAGTACCTGAAGTATTTTATCTCTAACACTCCTTACTTTACTCGGAGTATTTCAGTGGAACAGGTGTTTAAACAAGTCACACCCAAACTCGCACCTGGACAGATGATGCCACCCCGCGTGAGAGCACTGGACACCGCTGGTGGGAATAAGACGTAGTCGCGACTTCGATCGTCCGGGAGGTGTAGGTGCAGACTGTACAGCCTGTCGCTGTGCCAAAGTAAACATCGAGACCTTATCCGACCCCTATTCCCGAAAACATCGGCCCCAAAATATTATATAAAACTTAATAAAATGTACCTGGTATAAAAATAGCACACACAAAAGGGACACAAAAATATGTTTTGGGACAGTCGAAGTCGTGGCCACGTTGGTTACTAGCAGTGTCTGGGAATCTGACGCCGGGGTGCCCATTTTCTTCAGATGTGAGTTGAGATGCTGCCTGTGCCCTGTGTAGGCTGGAGTTTAGATGTGTTCTGTACCTGTACCATTTGGAGGCTGTGAGTGTACGTGGCACCGGGGAAACATATTCACCCTCTGCCATAGTTTTTTTTGTAGAGTAAAAGCTACGGCGTCGTTAGCCCCTTCTGGAACGGCACTTTAGGGTGTTTTTGTTTTCTGACATAGCCCACACACAGGCATATCCAGGCTGAATGAACCTGCATCACATCCTTGCAACTTTCTACAACTAAGCATATGTGTGTACGTTGTAGGTCTTGGAGCAGTACGCTTGCACGTCGCGCCGCGCTCCCTGCCTCCCTGCTGGTGCTGTTGCTGGTGCTGCTGCGCGGTCATTGTATGCAAGAAAGTTTTCTGCACGCGAGGGTTGCATGGGGGCGAGTACTGCTGCTGTATGGGCTAACCAGAGTTGGACATTGTGGATGGTCACGATTTTGCGTACAAATGCGGTGTCATGGGTTGTACGCATGCAGTCGCCGATCATCCAGATCTGATGGCGAAAGGCTTCTTGCTCTACTTACGAGGTATTAATATGGAAAAACCTAGTACGTATACGTAGTCATACCTGTACTGTATCATTAGTACCTACCTGTATACGCAAAGGTCGGCGCAAGGGCATGTTGTCGTTGCAATTGATGCTGTTATCAGCTATTGGCATCCCGTGTCTCCAGAAATGATTTATATCATTACTTTGTTTAGAAATAAATGACTACAGCAGTAGCGCTGCGACCATGCCCCCGGCCCTCGCCACGTGTAGTCACGACTTCAAGGTTTTCGCGGCTTACGCTTCCTCGCTCAACAATAAACTGCAAGATTCAACGACACACGAAAGAACCGTCCGGGCCAACATTTTAGAGCACTATAATCAAACAAATTCGTTTGTTTTTTTCTTTTGCATTGCTTTTGATTGCAGATTTTCGACTTTTCATAACTCGATACCGAAGACGAGTTCTAATGCTCAGACCTACTCCCTAATGACCGTTTTCGAAATCGTAGATTGTAGACAAACTGTTTGGTGTCGGGCGCCGGAGCGATCCGACGCCTGTATCATCACGGAAGTCGCCTCTTACTCGAAAAGGACTTCCCATTTACCTGATACCTATGGAAAAAATAGAAGAATTAAAGTTTCTGGGGCTGCTTATACGGTTTAAACTTAGTTGTTCGACAAAAACGTCGAGCACTACATAGTAGGCGAACCCACCTGGGCCTCGAGTTCGGCCGTCTGTAGCGTCCTTAGAACCCACAGCAGAGTGTAGATAACAGAGACTAGGATCGGAGTCAAACAAGTTTTTCGCGTCTGAGCATTTCTGTTCCGTGATACGAACGCAGCAATGCTTGCCCTCCTTTGCAGATCCAAGGGCCCGAACACCTCCTAGAGACCATTACGAGCTAGCGATATGTTGGTCGAGAGCGGTTCTGAGCATTAGAACTGCAGCTTTACCTTGTTCGGTAACGAGTGATGATATGGTGTTATTGTACCAGAAATTGTATTGCTCTTGTGAAAAAGACGATTTTGTTTTTTCACAATACTCAAGTACATACGACCAAAAGGGCCCTCAAAATAATATTCTAGGCACTACTGTATATTATATATACAAGAGGCTTTGCCGAGTGTCGTGATCTCAATGGTAGTAGGAAGTAGGGTTGTGGCCATGGATGGGGTTAGACGTGATACAAAGAGTAGGTACTAACAGCACTCTACACGCTGCCCACGCACGTTGCGAATTATATACGGCTGTTTTTGTCGACACGTATTTGGTATTTTGTTTTGGGAAATGGGAAAGAATACCTGGTATAAAAATTTGGACTTGCCGAAATATCAAGGTCTTTCCATACTTGAAATTCAATATTTCCGTAGTCCTTACTTGGCAAGTTTTTTCACCTAAAATTTCCCATTACAGTTTACTTAAACTTCCTATTCGGAGATTTGAAAAAATCTGAAAGACAAATCGACAAATTGATGGGCATTTGTTTCCGTCTCGTTCCGAACAGCCCTTGAAGGTATAGCAGTCACACAAATACTCGTCATATATACCAAACGTACACATTTACGACTGAAGCACAGGTGCTGCTGTTGTAGCCTCTCGTACACGCATGTTGGACACTGCATAGTTGGGCATGGGCATGTAGGCAGGTCATAAGAAAAAATATCAACAAAGATTTCGAGAAATGACGGGAAATATCCCCGAAGAGAACTCCTTAGGCGTTTTGTCGATACCGGTAGTTGTAGCTTGTTCGCCACGACCAGCACTTCAGTTAGACTAAAGTTAGCGTTTTCGATGAAACATCTCTGTTCAACTCTCTGGGGGTACGCGTAATATCAACGAGGAAAGGCCTTTCAGACCACCTTTTTTCCTTGACGGTTATATTTAATATTTTGAAGTAACTTCCGTATCTATCTGGCTTTACACCAGGCAGTCTTGCGACTATTTTCGCCCCGTGCCTTTTCTTTTGCTACATCGCGGGTAGGGTTTAGAGTTCGCTCTTTTCATCTAGTAGCATCGAACTTTGCATACACGCACACTCGCTCGCTCGCGGTGATTGAAATTTCGCCGACGGAAGAATATTCGTGGTAATCGCTGTCCATTGGAAGTACTGTTATCCAGATGATAACCATAGTCGGCATAGGCAGGTGCAAGTGTGGTCTACGGTGTTTTGTCCGGGATAGAAGCGTATAGGGGCACTGGCCAGCTATAGCTAGACTTCAACGTGCACGTGTGCAGATGGACACCACACCGTATTTTATATACTCCCTAAACATGAGAGATTATCAATTAAATGATAAAATAGATACAAAACGTTAACCTAGTATGAAATACGAATTGAAAGACAGCACAGCGAGAAACGCCTTTGCGCCTAAATCTGCCGTGTGGGCCCAGGGTCTTTGTTACAAGACACATGATTGCTGGATTTCGAAGGGCAAACAACGCACGTATATCCATCCATGTTATTTAATATGTATTGGTAGCAAAGCTTTAGATGGTTGTTGCGTACTCTGCGGCTTGTTTTGTATTCAGAAAAGTCCCTCCAAGTTTGTTTTTGTGGTCGAGTCACTGCTTTCTGGGATGGATTCGTTTGTTGAAAGTCCCTTCCACTCGCAGGAAAAGAGAAATCGCACAACATTGAACGCACGCCTGGTAGTGCTGAGTGGATGTCTGAAACGTAGTCACGTGTACCTGAAACGTATCCTCGACATGCTCCCGGAATGATCCATCGAGCCCCCTTGAAAATTGATCCATCACAGCATCACACCAACTATCGCACGCCTGAAGAAGAATTCAGTATTTCTTGCTTGCCGAAAGTAGATGCTTGTTTACTACAGTAGGTGCATCACCGCTGTGAGCGTATTAGGGCATGTGTTTGTACAGCGTGTGTACGAGGTGTCTGTTGTTCCTGCTGGTGATTTTCCTAATCCACTGACGGTCTGCGCTACATACATGTGTTTTGATATCCATAGCCGATCACGGGGTGAGACGCTCTATGAGTACGATGAACATCGGAGTTATCCGTCCTTGCCATATAGCATGGAAGAATACCCCCCCCTCTCAGATACCACAACCCCCTACATGAGCACACCCGGTGATATGTCGTTTGATATTATCGTCGCCATATCACCGGGGGTACGTTTAATTCCACACCCCCGACGGTGGTGCGTGTCAAAACTGCATTAAACGACAAAATTGGCACACGGCCTGGTGGGTACCATTCCCCCACGACTATTTCTCCGACTGTGCCCTAAGCCTCAACCACCGGCGCCGAAAGTACGTACGTGGCCAATGACGGAACTTACCGCGTGCCATGGTAGCATTATCTCCGAAACAAACCAGGGTGCAAAACTATATCTGATAATACGTATATTTCGGGGCGTCAGCTAGAAACAGAGGTTTCATATTGTCATGGCGGTACAGTACAGCAGTTAGTTTTCCAGCGGGGCAAGGGCTTCCGAGGTTCCATCTTCAGTATTTTCGACACCATTGAATTCCTGTCGTGGTACCTGTACTCAGAGCATACCGTACTTTGGACTCTGGCGGCTGCTGCGTGGAGCGCTACGTGTCCTAGAAAGCGCGTCGCGCTCATGCGCCGCAGGCGTGTAACTTTCCTACGGTCCGAGAGGGCGACCGGAGGCGATTGTGTTTTACAATTGCGTTAATATTCGCCCGAAAACCACTTGACAATTGGTATAGACGTATAGACACCTAAAGCAGTTTGTTTTCCACAGGTATAATAACAATGGTGCCTCAATTACCTTTGCCGCGAGCAGAGCAAGCCGAAACAAATGTTTAGCCAGCGGCAAACGGATTTAGCTGCGCGAAACCTTGTAATACGCTGCACGTACCTCATCTCGCAACACCGCTTGCTCTGAACATAAATGTATTCCAATCCGGAAATAAGCATAAATCCCCATGAGTTTTAAGGTAAACATGTTACACTAAATTCAAGATAAATATCCCACACAAACTTTACTGAAAAAAACCCGAAGATAATTGAGAGTAAACTCGACTTATAAGAAAAATTCCTTCAGAATTGAGTGAGACAGCTGGTTCCATACTTGTTCAAAGATGGTAAAGATATCTGGTTTATCATCAAACTCGAAACATATTTGAAAAGGAATTTCGAAGCTCGACTCAAATTCGAAAAACAGTCCAACTTAAGCTAGATAGCCGCCTCCACACAAACTACAATGTATTTTTAATGACGTACAGCAGCAACAGTATCAGCAGCAGTACAGCAGTTGCGCATAAACATGTACGTGCATACGCAATACTATATAATACCATACCAGGTACCACAGGTAGGTGCTGCGTTTGCGTATGCACAGCAGCTACTGTAGCTCCTGCTATCAGTGGTACGCAACCAGGTACAAAAACAGCAGAGCAATGGCTGTTAAAAAGAATTGTGCATGCAGTTATACTATGCGTGCGTGTGGCCGAAGATACGTACGAGTATCCTTATTACTACACAGCAGTGTCCTCGTTAACTCCGTGGGAGCCCTTTTCACTCTTGGCATTAAGTCTGACCTCCATATTTTACCACAACGCTGTCATACTGCTCTTCATAAAATATTGGGGATCGCGCGAGTTTGGCGGCCATCCAGGCCGCCGGCGAAGCCTCCTCGTCTGGACGTACCCATAGGCCCAAATGTATTTGGTTGTATGTACCAGGAACAAACCAAGTACATACTCGTACATATGGTGCAGTTCCTTTCAGACAGGGTAGGCCGTGTGCGCGGCATGCCCGTAGATGATATCCTAACATGCAGTATGAGTAAGGGCTAACGGCATGGTAGTCTTCACTGTAAACATTGCTCCACAGCGTCTTCATCCGCCCAGAGCCACCTGCATTCACTTCTACAGGCATCCATACAAGGTCCATTCCAGCCTGCTCAATGGCCACACAGGTTTTTGAACAAGTCATCCCCAAACTCGCACCTGGAGAGATTAGGACGCCCCGCGTCAGAACAATGGACACCGCTGGTGGGAATATTACGTAGTCGCGACTTCGATTGTCCGGGAGGTGTAGGTGCAGACTGTACTGCCTGTCGCTCACAGCGTACGAGGTACCACAATATTGAAACCTTATCCGACCCCCATCCCCAAAAACCTCGGCCCCAAATTATTAAACAAAACTTTAGAATGTACTCAAGATGTACTTCGTATAAAAACAGCAGACACACAAAACATTTTAATATTGGGGACAGTCGAAGTCGTGGCTACGTTGGTTACCAGCAGGGTCTGCGTATCTGGCGTGGGAGTGCCCATTTTCTCCAGATGTGAGTTCAGGTGCTACCTATGCCCTGTGTAGGCTGGAATTTAGACGTGTTCTGTACCGTAAAAGTTGGAGGCTCTGAGTGTACGTGGCACTGGGGGAACAGAGTCACCCTCTGCCATATTTTATTTTGAAGACAAAGGCTACGGCGTCGTTAGCACCTACTTGAACGGCACCTTAGGGTATTGTCGTCTTCTGGCATAGCCCACACACGGTACATCCACGCTGAGTGATCCTCTATCGCCTGCTTGCTTCGTGCTAAAACGAAACATATTTATGCACATGGTAGGTCTTGGAGCAGGTCGCTCGCACGTCGGGCCGCGCTCCATGCTGCTGCTGCTGCTGCTGGGCGGTCATATTAATAGTAAAAAAGAGGTTTTCTGCACACGGTTGCATGTGTGTGTGTTCTTCACATTAAACCATCCTTTCTACCCGTCGAAATCCAGCACACCCAGTGTCCGTGCCGATTCTTCATCCTAAAAAGGTACCAGTTCTGTGGTCACAAAACTACGACACAGTAAGCAGAGCAGACAATGCAATGCCATATACGACAGGCAAGACCTACCCTGCTAGCAATCCAGGTGCATGCAAGAGCAAAAAAAAAACAAAAATAAAAAAAGCGAAAACGAAAAAAGAATAAAAGTAAATATACTGAAGCAAATCAACAATCAAGCAACCAAACAAAAGCATGACAAAATAAAAGAAATATAGTGTCGTGCTTCACCCAGAGGAGATGCGACATCCAATAAGAAACCAAATGAAATGAAACAAAAAATAAAATGAAATGGGCCGAAAACAGCGCCAACAGAGCAAGACTAAGGACGACAGGAAAGGACAGCCAAACGGAGCACACCAAAAGCACCTTCCCGCCAGCCGAGGCAGGTTTGTGCCCGTAGTACAGGCAGGTTCTACCAGCTAGTCGGTCTGGTACCTGCTCTATTTGCCGTCTCTTTCCTGCTTCCGTCCGCCGTGGTTTCCCTACGAACCCCCCTACCCTCCGTCTCCATTCCCTTGGGCGCCACCCATACAACGGATACCTGGCACTTCCTACTCAGTTCCGTTTCGTTCTCGTGTAACACACGAGAGTCCAGGAAAGAGAACGGGGAATAAAAAAAACAAAATGAATACGTACGTACGTAGCTAAGCAACCAAAGAAAGTCCTAGGAAAATGCGGAAGGTTGAGAAACAAAGGCAAAAGCGATCACGGTAACATAAATAAGCAAAACAAAGTTAATGAATCAAATGATGCGAGGGGCTGTAGCATCGCTGTCGTGCCCCCCTTGAGAAGCAACAACAGGCAATAAAACAAGCAAAAATAAAAAATAATAATGAGAAAATAAGAAAATTAAAACAAACGAACAAACAAACATGTGGGCGAGTACTGCCTCAGTATGGGTTAACCAGAGTTGGACATTGTAGTTGGTCACGATTTTGCGTACACGTACGGTGTCACGGGCTGTCTGCATGCAGTCGCCGATCGCCCAGGTTTGGTGGCGAAAGGCTACTTGCTCTACTTACTACGAGGTATTCATATGGAAACACCTGGTACGGATGCTCATACCTGTACTGTATCATAAGTACGTACGATTATCCGCAAAGGTCGGCGCAAGAGCATCTTGTCGTTGCAATTGATGCTGTTTTCAGCCATTGGCATCACGTGTCTCCAGAAAGTACTTCTATCGTTACATAGATAATACAGCAGTCACTACAGCAGTAGTAGTACTAGCGCTGCGACCATAGCCCCCGCCCTTGCCACTGTAAAGCCACGACTACAAGGTTTTTGCGGCTTACGCTTTCCCGCTGAACAATAATTTGCAAGATTCAACGACACACGAAAGTACCCTCCGGGCTAAAGATATACAGTAGAAGCACTGCAATCTAACAAATTTGTGATTTAGTTTTCAGTTGCAATACTTTTTATTGCACATTTTTTACTTTTAACTACTCGACACCGGAAAACGACAGTCCTAATGCTCAGACCTACTGCCTAATGGCCGTTTTCGAAAGCGTAGATTATGGGCAAAATGCTTGGTGTCGGGCGCCGGATCGATCACACGAACATCGCCTCTTACTCGAAAAGGACTTCCCATTCACCGGTACTTATAGACGAATTAGTAAAATGAGAGTTTCTTGGGCTGCTGATACGGTTTTAACTTAGACTTTCGACAAAAACGCCGAGCACTAAGAGGCGAACCTACCTGGGTCTCTAGTTCGGCCGTCTGTCGTAGCGTCCTAAGAACCCACAGCAGAGTGTAGGTAACAAACAGGAGGACCGGAGTCATACAAGTTTCCTGCTGCTGAGCATTTTTGTTCCGTGATGCCAACACAGCAATGCTTGCCCTCCTTTGCGGATCCAAGGGCCCCAACACCTCCTAGAGACCATAACGAGCTAGCTATCCGTTGGTCGAGAGCGGTTCTGAGCATTAGAACTGCAGCTACACCGTCTTGGGTAACGAGTGATGATATGGTGTTATTGTACCAGAAATTGTATTGCTGTTGTGATAAAGACGAAAATATGTTTTTTTTCCACAACACTCAAGTACGTACTATTTTTATGTTTGGACCGGAAGGCCCCTTCGAATACTATTCCAAGTACTGTATATAATACAAGGGCTCCGCTTCGCGAGCGGCTGACGCCGCCCGCTACGCTCGCGCAAGGAAAGGGGTACAGAAGAGGCCAATCATCATGTAGTGCAGGCACCGCGACTTAAAAATGCCAAGAGGCTCATGGTGCACCAAAGAAACGGTGGACTTGACATGCATGCAAACATGCTCGGGGTGCACAATAGCTCCATGCTCCAGGACGACAAAGTTGCACGTTCGAAAGAGAAAGCACAGCAACACGGCACACTCCACTGCACGGCGCTGCGCTGTCTGCTGTGGGGGTGTGAGATGTGCATTTTTCGTGCGTATGTGTGGTATACAACAACTGTATTACTGACTGTAGTGCTTCGTACTTTGTACATACTCTCTTCTTGTATGAAGAAGAAAAAAAAACATCAGCACGGTCGCCAAGTTGTGAAGTATGAAAAACAAAAAAATCCACAAAAATGAGAAAGACGTGTATACGTACTCGTACTCGACTCGTACTCGTATTCCTACTCCTACTCCTACTCCTAATTGTACTCGACTCGTCCTCGTACTCCTACTCGCATTCGTACTCGTATTATACTCGTACTCGTACTCGAACAAAACGGCAAGCAACAACAACAGCAGAACGTCGTACTTCGATTTTCGAATGACATATCGTGATTGCGCCGCTCAAAAGGCAAAAAAAAACAAAACGACTGTGACGTTCGGTCACCCTCAGCGCTCGCCGCCCCCCCACGATCACCTCGCCATCGATTTGGTCCGGGTCGAGCTCTACTGCCCCTCTGCCCCAGTGAGCCCCGTGGCCCGCCTCGTGTGAAGCCCGGTGCTCACTGTGGCCCTCGTTGGCCCGCTCGAGTATTATGGTGTTCGAACCGCCTGGGTGTGTTTCTGTGCATGCTATTTGGTGCAGAAATAAGGACCGCTTGAATATAATTTTACACAAAGAAACGATCCTTATAATTTTGGACATACTGGATTCGCACCACCAGCAGCAAGGCAGACAAAGCACCTTCATGCTTCCCTCGTGTCTCGATGGACACACCACGCCTAGCCACGAAAAAGGCAACCTCGCTCCTTCCACCGCCCCCTCTACTGGCCAGAGCCCTCCCATACCCGCGATGGCGCCGGGCTCGCCCGCGCTGCCGTGCTCTCTGGGTACACGCACGAACCCAAAACCGCGAAATAAAAAGGCTATCGCGAACAAAAAATGATGGGAAACAAAGACAGGGAGGAAAGATCCGTAAATGAAAAGGAGGCGGTGTCGAAGTGGGAGCTCTGAGAGGCCAGGGATGAGCAATCCCTGGACGAGATATTCGTAAGTATGTCTATATACGAGGGTCTTCGCCGAGTGTCGTGATATGAAAGGTAGTAGAAAGAAGGTTTGTGGCCATGGATGAGGTTAGACGTAATACCAATATTTGAAATTAACAGAAATCTACACGCTGCTCACGCAGAGTGCGAATGATATAAGGCTGTTTTGGTCGACACGTACTTGTTATATTGTTTATGGAAATGAGAAAAAAAATGGAAATTTGGACTTGCCGAAGTAGCAATTTTTTCCATACTTCAGATTGGATAATTCTGTAGTCCTTGGTTGGCAAGTATATTGAACTTACAATTTTTCATTTCGAGTTACATAAACTTGCTATTTGGAGATTTAAAAAAAAACTATAAAAAAACTCGAAATATTTATTGGCAATTGTTCTCGTCTCGTTCCAAACGGCCCTTGCAGGTATTGCAGCCACACGCATAATCGTCATGTATATCCAAACGTACACATATACGACCGAAGCATAGGTGCTGCTGTTGTAGCCTCTCGTACACGAATGTTGGGCGCTGCATAGCTAAGCTTATAGGTGGGTCCGAACAATACATATCTAGGAATAAATTGAGGAAATTCGGGATATATCTCCAAAGAGCCTACGCAGGTGTTTTGTTGATACTGGTGGCTGTCACTAGTTCGCCACGATCCGCGCTTCAGTTAGACTAAAGTTAGAGTTTTTGAATACACAAGTTTGTTCAACTCGCTGGGAGTACGCGAGATACCAGCGAAGAAAGGCCCTCAGACCAGAACTTTTCTTTGACGTTTACATTTCAATTTTATTAGCAACTTCGGTATCCATCTGGCTTCACAATAGGCAGTCGTGCCAGTATTTTCGCCCTTTGCTTTCTCTCTTTGTTACACCGCGCGAAGGGTTTGAAGTTCGATCCTTTCATCGATTGGCATCGAACTTTGCCAACACGTCACGCTCGCTCGCGATGATAGAAATTTAGCCGACCGAAGCAGATTCGGGAAAAGCGCTGTGAATTGGTATTACTATTATCAAAATGATAGGCACAGTCGCATAGGCAGGTGCAAGTGTGGTATGGGGTCTGGGATAGGAGCATATAGGGGCACTGACGAGCTAGCTAGACCTAATCGTTGACGTGTAGAGATGGACACAACGCCGTATTGTACGTACGCTTTAAAAATATTATACGCACTGATGAAATCATACAACGGTTTTATAAAGTGAACCTATTTGGAGATAAGGATTGATAGACAACACAGCGATAAACCCCTTTGCACCTGCATCGATCGGCCGTGTGGTTCCAGGGTCACTGTCACAAAACATTCAATTTGATGATTTTGAAAGAAAAACAACGCATGTGCATACCCCATACATGTTATTTAATATGCATTGGTAGAAAAACTTTAGATGGTCGTTGCGTACTCTGCGGTGTGTTATATATTCGGGAAGTCCCTCCCAGTTTGTTTTTGGAGTTGAGTCACTGCTTTCTGGGATGGGTTTTTTGTTGACGCCCCTTACACCCACAGGAAAGGAGAAATCGCACAGCATTGAAGGCATACCTGGTAGTTCCGAGTGGATTTCTAAAACGTAGTCACGTGTATATGAAAAGTATCGTCGACATGTTGCCGGAGTGATCCATCGAGCCCTTTCGAAAATTCATCCATCACAGCATCACACCTATTACCGCACGCCTGAAGATCAATTCGGTATTTTTTGCTTGACGAAACTGGGTGCTTGTTTACTACAGTAGGTATATCACCGCTGTGAGATAATTTGTGTCTGTGTTTGTGCAGCGTGTGGACGAGGTTTGTGTTGTCCCTGTTGGTGATTTTCGGTAATTCACTGACCGCCTGCGCTACATACGTGTGTTTTGATATCCATAACCGATCACGAGTTTAGACGCTCTATATGTACAATGAACAGCGGAGATATCCGTCCTTACCGTATAGCATGGACAAAAGCACCCCCCCCCCCTTAGATACGACACACCCCTACATGAGCACACCCGGTGGTATATCGTCTCAAACAATCGTCGCCATATCACCGGGTGTGCGTTGAATGCCACACCCCCGACGGTGGTGCGTGTGAAATCAGCCTTAAACGCCAACATTGGCAAACCACCTGGTGTATACCATTCACCCACGACATGTTCTCCTACTCCTCCTACTGTGCCCTACGCCGCAACCACCGGCGCCGGTAGTAGGTTTGTGGCCAATCACGGAACTTGCCGCGCACCATGGTGGCATTATCTAGAAAACAAAATAGTTCGCAAAGCAATATCTAAAAAAAGAATAGTTCTGGGCTTTGGCTAAGAACAGAGGTTTCATATTTTCATGGCAGTACAGCAGTTAGTTTTCCAGCGGGGCAAGGGCTTCCGAGGTTCAATCTGCAGTAGTTTTGACACCATTAAATTCCTAATGTGGTACTTGTATTCGAAGAATGCGGTATTTCGGGCTCCGGTGCCTGCTGCGTGCCGCGCTACGTGACCTGGGAAGCGCTTTGCGCTCATACCCGGCAGGCGTATAACTCTCATACAATCCTAAAGGGCGGCCGGAAGCGATTTCTTTTTACAATTGCGTTAATATTCGCCCGAAAACCACGTGACAAATGGTGTAGAAGTATAGACGCCTAAAGCAGTTTTGTTTCGACAAGGATAAAACAATACTGTGCCTCAATTTATTTCCCGCAGGCAAAACTAACCCAACAATTGTTTAACCAGCGGCAAATGGATTGCCTTGCGCGAAACCTCGTCATGCGCTGCGCGTACCACGACTCGCGACGCCTCTTGCGCTGAACAGCAATGCATACCAACCCGGAAGTTGTGCCAGGGTATACACTACCCCGTGCCTTACCGTTGACTGTTCCGCGGCTTGGTAGCCAATCGAGCGTCTTTGCTGTCATTTCCGATTTCAGGAGTGGGCTTCACCATCACCGGCAATGTTTTGTGGCAATGTAAAATGAAAGCTGGTTTCAGACTAAAGCCTCTCACATGTTAGCACACCACTTGCTGCCGATAACACCCCATCGTTTGGTATTGCCCTTGCTATCACACCCTCTTGTTGTCACACCATATGAAGTCTAGCCGAGGTCTAGTGACGCCCGCTAATTAGTAATTATGACCACGGTTAGCGCACCCCGTCATGGCCACGTCCCTTCGTAGCCACACCCCGTAAATACCGCACACCCTCGTTACTACACCCTCTAGCTGCGGGGCTACTGTGCATTCTGATTATCGCCGGGGATGCGTTAGATACACGACGGACCTCTCCAACCCTATTTAACAGTAGACCCGGTGATACAATTGTTTTACGTCAAACTGTCATCACCGGGTTGTGCTTCCTTCCGTGTTATTCAGTAACAGGTTGGTTGTTTAACTATGTTCAGCTTTTTTTGGTCACATTGAACGAACACTGGTACATGCTGGATTTCTTGTTTGACGATAACGAGTACGGAACTACAGGCCGAGTCAAACAGTTTATGACCACGGGGTGTGCGCTCGACGATCTAAAATCTCAAAGAAAACGAGGGGGTCCAGACATGTGTGTGTAGCATGTCAACTAGTTTAGGTTGATGGCGTTGACGATTGCAAAATGAACGCCAATAGGTTGGGTTGGTGGCTGCTTGGGTCACAGTGCTTGGTCATAGTGGTTTGGATGACATAGGTTGGCAAACAGGCACTATATCGGAGTGTTTTGTTTGTGCCGGTGCGGTTTCAGCGTGTTATTTAGTTGGCATCACGAGTACGCACGAGGCGGACGGCACACAATTGTCCATCCGCCGCTTCATTGGACTTTAAACGCGTAGTAGTTTTACTTAAATGTCACAAAGCTTTTTGGATGATGCATAACCGGCATCGTAAAGGCTTCCGTGAAGGTGAGTGCACGTAGTTCTGAGATGACCAGCACGCCATGAATTTTGATATGTTGGACGATAACGGCAACAACTTTGTTCGTGTTGTCGAAAGCCCGCCTGTGTGTGACTGAATGTGATCGCTGAGTCCAGAAAGACGATTGTAGGATGGTTCATCGTTGTTCAGGATTTGGTAGACGAGTTAATCAAATGATACCTAGAGAATACTATGTAAATCATCTACTTTCCACAGACAACGCCTAACAGGAATCTTTCGGCATCCACGTGGGGGAGCTGTGGTCATTTTGAGGTTCAGAACCTGACGTTCGTGCAGAAAACCATACTTTGAACGCACGGAACGGCATGTAGTCGTGTTTACAAGCTATCAAAGGACTCCATAGAAATACCACGGACCAGTATCATGGCAAAACCCAAACTGCGATCCTCAGCACCGGCAAAGTTTTAGAAAGCAACACATTGGCAAGCACGTCCGATTAATATCCCGAACGAAACGTGACTTGAACCTCACAGATGCCGTACTAGAATCTCAATATATGATCGATTCGCTAATGGATTAGTTCTGCCATCATAGCATATATTCGGTGATATGTTGTCATTTACCAGTGCCTGCAAGGGTTGGAGCAGTAAGGTACCAAGATACGGGTCGGGTTGTAGCAGTAAATGAAGTGCACTGCCGACTTTGTTTACTTACAATGCGTGGCTCGACTTACAGTGCATTGCCTACTTTGCGAATTTCCAATACGTGGCTTGACTTGAAGACGCACGTGTTCTAGCGTGTTGACAGTCTAGTAGAATAAACATTCACCATGGTGTTGGCGATACACATTTTACCGCGCTCTAATCAACAACAAGTCCGGCCCTCCCCTAGTACGGGCTTGAAAGGAAGTTCCCACAGATACTGCTTTTCCGGCTCTTGCCTTCTATGCGTGCCACGACGCCAGTAAAATCGCGGATGGTCAAAGCGGCTCAATATATAGCGTTATCACATGTCAGAATGTTAGTACATGGAATCAACGGTGCCATGGTTGCGGCGCGGCTACGATGGCAGTATGGAGGAGGGGGGGGGCAGTAGACCAACACACAGCAGAAGAAACAGTGGAAGCAACCGAGATAGTTGCGATTGTCGCCTCACTCTTATAAGTAATAACCAAACTATGAATGGATGGATAGATGGATGGCGTTTGCACGATACGTGCATGCAAGTCAGAGACGGAAAACGTCAGGTATTTCCAGCTACACGTCCTTTCGCAAGTATGTGATGACTCTGCGAAGAAATGATATGGTTTGTCCGAATATATCTGACTGGTTGTGGTGGTCTCTGCTCGTCCTAACTAAATGGAACCGGAAAGTGCTGTGTACTAAATTGCAACTATTTCTAGTGTATTGTGTCCCAAGCGAACATTGCAAGCCACCGGCCAACTTGGCGTATCAAATACTCGGTTTTCGTCGACAAATTTCCGGTATGATAGTACCCACAAGCGTGACACAGGCCGTGGAGTCACTAGCACTTTGATCTACAGGGTTGTCGTAGAGCCATCTTATTATCCTTTTCGACCTGAAAAGCGCATGGAAATAATCATTCCTAGATGTGCCCTGAGCACGCGATAGGCTTTGTAGTGTCCCAGGATTCAGACCTGCGACAGGCAATGTCGCTTCCCACTAAATTGGGTCAATACTACTGTCTGGCTGTTGTAGTACAGCGTGTTGCAGCGAAATAATTTTAACCATCGTTTTCCGCCGAGATGTCGACGAACAGTAGGCGTCACAGCTCAAACGAAACCTTAACACTAGTTATTTGCCTAACCCCCCCCCCCTTGTGTGTGTCGATGTTTTCACTGCAGTCGCCTTGATCGTGTTTGGAGATAATGAGACAATGCTCACATAACACCTGCAAGAAGGAGTCGAGTTTCAATTTCGAGGGAAGCAAGACACCGCTTTACTGCAAGCAACATGCCGAGGCCGGCATGGTGAATACCAAGACCAGGCGTTGCTTACATGGCAACTGTATGAAGCAGCCGAGTTTCAACGTAGAGGGCAGCCAGATGCCGGTTTACTGTATACGACATGCGGAGGACGGCATGGTTGATGTGCGCAACAGGCGTTGCTTACATGGCTCCTGCGTGAAGTGGCCGAGTTTCAATTTCGAGGGCATCAAGACACCAGTTTACTGTAAGCAACATGCTGAGGACGGCATGGTTGATGTGCGAAACAGGCGTTGCTTACATGACTTCTGCACCAGGGCGCCTAGTTGGGGGGCACTATCTCACGGTACAGCCACTGTGTGTTCCCACCATAAAAGCGACATATCGACCGGTCAAGTGATCAGTTTCGAGGCAAGATGCCAAATGGCAAGTTGTAGGCGGAAGTCGCGATGGGGACTCAATGGAAAGCAACCTACACACTGCCCACAGCACGGCCCCTCTCAGGACGGCCTCGTCTGCACTGTACAGACACCTGCCAGCAAGAGAGCTCGTCGTAGCCTGTCGGATTGTGCCGTGAGCCCCCCTGAATTATCTGTGAAAGCGGAGTGTATGTTTTGAAGTGTGTCTGAATGATTCGGAATATGAGTGTATATATAATTGTGTAATATATGGTTAGCGTTGAGCAAGTATATCAAACGTGCCTCCTATACCTGTAAAATAGTCGTCCCAGGTATATAGCATCGTTTTTATTTTTTTCGCAGAACGCACATGTCTCTGTGTTGGGGCTGGCTGTATTGCAATTGAGATCCCGACGACGCTTTGCAGGGATGAGGCGGTACTGTTCCTACTGCCGTGAGGGTAGCGAAGTCAGGACTATCGCTCGTTCGGGCGGCTCTGCTTCAGGTCAGTATGTGTGTGGCAGTATTGTCATCAGTTCGAAAGGGGCATAAACTAACCAGATGCGGTCCTGCATGTTTCGACACCCATTGCTGTGCAAAATGTTCTCAGCATGTAGCTAAACCATACGTAAGTGTGTTCTTATTGCCATTTCCGTCACCTGACGTAACTAAGCTGAAATAGATCACAGCAGTGGCTATTGCACACGACGCTAACGATAATGGTCCGAAGTCTGCCATGCAGGTCAAAAACAGTAACGAGCGGCAACTTCTTTTTGGTCCAGCTGTAGCAAAGTATTCCGATCCAGTAGCTTCACTGCGCTGTCAATGGCAACAGCATGAAAGTGTACTGCATGGTATTGTTCATGCCTTGAACTTAATTCGCGTGCGCCCAATCTCTTAGCGCAGCTATTTTTTCCAACAGCACCATTTCGTAGTTGTGCAACATTATTATTAAAACGACAAGACATGCTTGCATTCCGTGTTCGTTGTTTATCGTACTTTGGCTGCATCCACGCAACGTCATTCCGAATGGTATCATGGTGACAGTTCTTGTGGCAGATACATGCCATAGAAATTAATCCATACCGGACAAGCATAATAAGTTGCTATTCATGTCCGGTTTTACCCTAACGCGATATTACCATATCATGAACCTGCTACTGCATTTCGACAGATTATTACGCACATGGTTGGCCATGTCAGAGGAATGGTCCGCCGGTGACATATTGGGTTTGGCATGCACGCCCTGCTCGGTCTCGGCATCCTTGCATAAACCGGGGGAGCGTCTGTTAGGACCGGGCGGCAACCCCCTACCTGTGTTTCAGTGCCCACAAAACCAAAACAAAAGTTATTGACACAGAGACACTGGAACCACACCTTCCCAGTTTTTTTTTCCGGTAGGACATTCCGTAGCTCTGCTCTAGCTCCGAACTTTCTCATTAATCCAATATTGGGCAAGGCAGATATGAGTTCCTTGGTGCCCTTCCGTGGGTGTGCCAAAGCGACAGCAGTTTCCGCGCCCTCCTTCGATGCGGACCTCGTCGCTGAAAATTAAAAAAGTGGTTCCAGGCGCTTGAATTGGTGGATTACAGTACTGTAGCCAAGTATGTTTTCCCCCTGCCGTAGAACGAGCTCGTGCTCGTTCTACAGCAGAGTTTTTGTTTTGAAAAGTACCTCGTGCTCGTTTTACACCAGGAAAAAATACTTGAATACAGTACGAGAAACCGCATATTCAAGCGACTGGAACCACATTTTCAAACTTCAACGACGAGGTCCGCATCGAAGGAGGCCACGGAATCTGCTGCCGCTTTGGCACACTCACGGGAGTGTACCAAGGAGCTTATAGCTGCCTTGCCAAGTTTTGTATTAATGGGAAAGTTCGGAGCTGGGGCAGAATTACGAAAAGTCCTACACGAAAAACAACTGGGGTAGACGTGGTTCCAGTATCTCTTTGTCAAGAGACTTGATAAAATCGTGTTTTTTGGGTGGGCACTGCAACACAGGTGGGCCTCCCGCAATCGTCCAGCCTGCTACATGAGATTGAGGCGCACGTTAATGTACATGAGCGCTGAGTTTGGTTGGCACTCTGGTTATGCGGGAGGTGCGGCTCTATAGTACATATTGGGTGTGCGCGCAACGCACCTCGTCCTACCATGACCGCTTTCTCAAACTGAAAAGCGTCCCTGTCAGACAACACCGTGGCCGACGCCAGCGGTGGTTGGACAGGTCAATTGACAAACCCGGCTGCATAATGCTGTAGACACACATTCATTTATGGGTTAGATCGCTCGGGAGAAAGTTCCGCGTGCAAAAACAACACACTTGTACATATATTGCCCGTGCAATAAAGGCGCATTGGTTACTTGCATTGTTGACGAAATCGAGTCCTCCGGCCCAGGCCAAGAATACCCGAAAGCATAGTTTTCGGGTTTTGTCCCCGAGGTATATTGTAGGGAACGGGTGCGTCATTTGTATTATGTAACGAATGTGTTGGGCGTCCACGCGAAACACACGACAACACGTATTGGTGTTGTAGGCTGACGACGCAGGACACCATGTCGACTACGGGGCGGGGTGGGTGAGACGTGACGACAGACAACTCGTAAATCACAAGGTGAAGAACACGTCTCTCACTTCAAGTTCGACGAAACGAACTTATAAATGGAGACAAGTGCCGAATCACATATTAGTATAATCGAACGCCGTGGTTGAAAACGCGGTAGCTCGAACGTCTGCCGCAGAATGCGATCCCACGGCAAAAACAACTGCATGGTTTATGAACGGTGATAAAAATTGACAGGGATCATAGATTAGAAAAAAAAGACATGCCCGTGACGTCCATGATTATGCGTGTATGAGTTAAGGACTTGCTTTTTTATTTGTTGACAACGGGGATTTTATTATGTTAAATTACCAGCGCTACGTTACGGTTGGCGCCTTCTATTTCGAGCGCCTCCCGCGAGGACTGCTATATCTCAACCAAGGTACGAGTGACGTCCATGGTAGATGTACATTCGCGAATCGATCTCGACTCACACTTGTATGAGCTAGTTGTAAACCTGATATACGAGGACACTTATCATTTAAAGATGTAACCAGTAGTTACTCCCTCAAAACGCTCGAGCGGTCCCAAACTATTTCCTCAGAGGCAACCAAAGTGAAACCCCTACTTATAATACCGCGGGGTGGGTCTATGTTAGTACTATTTAAAAACAAAATTAGCCGCGACAATCGCACTAACAAACTCGAGGTTTCAGGGAGGCCGAACAAGTATATGGGCAACTACTGTTAGCCACAACAACCACGTATTCCATGGTGAAAACCAGGCTATATCAGGCACGAAGATTGGTGGGGGTCGAGTCCCAATGGGTAAACTAGTTCGACCTTTGAACCCATGATAACACCGGTATGCCTCCGAATTGTTATATTGTATTGTTATAGTGGAAGTGGGATAAAAATATAACTGATTTTTCCCACTTTGTGTCGGATCCTACAGGAAAGTGCGCCACATATATATAGCCACAAAAATGCTGTGCTACGTAGATTTCGAAATGTGTTGTTAGGCTGGTTTTGGCCATCGTGGTTGTTGCGCCATGATGATTTGTGTGGGATGGACTGCCTTTCGCTGTAATGGCCAACACGCCACGGCGAGCATATCAACACACTAACCGAAGTTTGATGTAAGCTTACTTGCAATATATTGCCAAGGTCGTTACACTGTACATTTTCGATACCTTCAACTCCAATCAGCCCCCTCTGAAAGCATGCCAATGTTCCATATTTCGGGTGCCAGATGCTTCCTCTAATATGACTACAATGAGAAGGATCAAATGCTACAGCTTCTTGCATCTCCTCGATGTGATTATGTATAGGGTCGTCCGAGCATTGATAACCCTCGATCACAATCAAGGTTGCGTGCTTGTTGAGAAGAAAGTCACACGATGGGGTCACTATGGTTTTAACTTCTCCTTCGACGGCGACAAATTCGGCAATTGAGACACGCGCCGGATCTGATACGTATTGCCGCCTAACGTGTGAACATGCAGTACGTTCAACGTCTACAGTATGCCCGGATGCATGAAGGGTGGAACATCAGCGAGGAAACCAGACTCTTAAGGTTTCGTCCACTTCCCTGGTGGCAACTCTGTTACGGCATTTGCCTCCATACGCTTTGTTTGCGAGTTTCGATACCCCGCACACGCGTTTACGGTGTTTATATATCTACAGTAGATAAAACGCAAAATATGATATATTTCAATTTCGAACTAAATTACTGTAGCGTTTCATCCAACACAAGCGCGGTCAGTTCGTGAGTTTTAGAGTTGGATGTATGTTTTTCCCGCCCCGATATTTTGTGTGGCGCAAAACTAAACAAACAAACTGAAATATGAAGTACGGATGACATGTGTGTGATCAACCTGGGTACTTGATGTCAAGGTGTTGGGCTCGGCGGGCACAGGTGAAATTTCCTCATCTTTTAGTTCCACATATTGCAGACGTATGGGTCAGAAAGGACCAGAAACCTGTACGCCCGGTTCGGGATTTACGACAACAACGAGATCATTATAGCGTTTTATAGATTACCATATTTGCATGGACCACGCCTAGTGAATTGTGTTGCTGTGTTAGCGAGTTAACATAGGTGCCTCGGAATTGCACCACATCCTAAAGAGACGCAAAATACTGCCTCCGGATGGTACGATACGACTAGTGATGCATACCGGATAGAATGTCGGTAAAACACAGCTTATTCATGAGTTGGTGATGCCACCGGAGTCCCTAAAAGCCGTCAGGATTGCGAAAACCCCTGTGCATGTCGATGATGGGGCGATGCCATACCCACACGCTACATAACAGTCAACGTTGTCTGTACTTCGGCAGTACCATATCCGTGGTTTGTAGAGTATTTACCATATATTTTCACCCCCCGTGTCATTTTTGAGAGGGATGCCCATATTATCTGGCTTTTTAATGACAGCGTCCAATGCATGTCATGGTAGTGTCCGCGGCATTTTGTTACAGCGTCCATGGCATGTCACGCCATCCGCCGCGGCATGTCGCGGACGCTGCCCTAACAAGCAACGAACGCCTTTCTTCGCAAGGTCCACAATCTTGACAACAGAAAAGGTCGCCGGAAAACACATGGTAAGTAACGCCCCTAGTGTCGAGGCAAGTGTCGTGACGAATATCCCAGCTTGTGCCGTAAACGAAACGCCGCAAGTGACACGGAAAGTGTAGGGGCAAGTGTCGCGACAAGTGTCGGGGTGTGTGTCGCGGCAAGTGTCGTGGATATCACCGTCACAAGTGCCGTGAATAGTGTCCCGTGTTGTTTCGCTGGAAGTGGTCTACTCACCTTGGCAAACCATTTACACCCGTCCATGTGCACCCCTCGATGGTGAATCTCAACCTAGGTCTCCGCTCGAATTGCCCCCAACGGACAGACCAAAAGGTTATAACAGTTACTCGCTACTCATGCTAGCGTATGTTCAACCCCCCTGTTCCGGTCATGGCCGTCGAATCATCTACTGACTCAACCTAGATGCCGACGTGGGCCATCCCACCTGCAGCTGGCGCTGCTTTCCGACCAGAAGCCCCGCCCCCCTACTTGCGCGTAAAAGGCGCTACCACCAAGGCCGCAACACCCCGGGCGGCGGCAATCGCTCCGCAGCTGCTGGCGAAGGCGCTTGACACTTCGCTCGGTTTTGTGCGGCCGTTCCTCAGGCAATACCCTAACGGAGCGCCGCTTCCTCCGCCGATATCAATGTCGTTGCCTGCCCGGCCGCTGCTCCCCTTTCGGTCGTTTCTCGCCCGGTTGTTGTTGTTGGTGGAGTGGGTGTAAACGCATTTCTCGCCCGCACCGATTCCCGCGTGCCCCCGTCCACGCGCAGCCGTCGACAAAAACCGATGCCCGTCCACTATGTCTGGCAGTCGCGCTTTTCCGCGCGTCCTATTACCGCCGGCGGGCATAGCGCTGCGCCTAAGCCCCCACCCCTCCCACGGTATGTAATTAGAGTGAGCTCGTCATGTCGGAAATACCTCGCCGTGCATGGTCTTGATCACCGGGGGGTTCGGCCTTCGTAACGACTACCGCTGCGGTTAATTGGCGGTGGCAGTACCCCTTCATGCCGGAGTCATTCAGCGTGGCAATGAGGTCTTTGTTCTCCGGCAGGACGGCCATGAGCCGGTGCTACCGGCAGTGTATCGGAAGGAGAGTCTGTTGACACACGAATACAGCGGCCTCTCGGCCGTCGGCCATGGCGGCGTCTTTCTCCTGCGTCGCGAGGAGTTGCTCGTTGACTGCGCAGAGCTCCTCCCGCAGCTCGAAGACCGTCGCCATCAGCGCGTTCGACCCAGGGTCGGTTTGGATATCGACAGTTTTCTCGGCCATAGAGGCGAGCGACACTCGCGCAGTGTATGCAGGCGGCGATCGCCCGCTCCTCAAGGTCGAAGAGGTGCCGCACCAGCCCGTTGCCCGCAACCCCCGCCGACCGCCGTTTCTCGTTGTCGGTGGAATCTGATTGCGCGACTACGTATCCAGAAGGGTGAGGCGATTGGTTGAGGAAAGCAGGAGAAGAGGGGTGTGGGGGTTATTAAGGTGAACATAAGTATTTTCACCGGGCTAGAAGCTGCCGAAGTCTGTCTTCCCCGGCCGTGTGACCCGCCGCCCCCCTCTGCAACACCCACGTTAGTGTGTCGTTCACCGCACAGCCCCTGGGTGGGTACATCAGCACGCAAGGATGTCACAACAATATAAAAAGGGAGACTGTGGAGGGGCGTAGCAGCCGTGTGCCCCCACCCATATAAATGTCTTATACATTTATATGTTGGGTTGGCGTCGCTTATCAAAGCGGTAAACCATGCTTCTCCCTGCGTGAGCTAGACAACCAGCCTACCGTTTTGTTTTTTGTTTGGCGGTGACAACGTCTGGCGGTTTGGTTAGATCATTGGTGTGTGGTTGAAAATCTCAACTCCACGCAAGGGAACTTATCGTATCACGTAGTGTGTACATGTGTAGGCACCCAGGAGACATACACACAGTATTACCCTTCGATGTCACTGGAAGTGGCCACACCAGGCACAAAACCAATTTATTGGAGACTGTCGTCCATATGCATGTCCGCCTCAGAGGCGGTTCTTAGCAGAGTGCTGCTCACCCTCCATGCGACTCGCCCAATACCTCACGGCGCTTCGCGCTTGGTGCAAGCATTGTCTGCCTGGTTGGCGAAAACCCAACATTCTCCGTCCCGCCATTGTAGGGGTCCGAGGGTCTATGGTCATACCACTACGGGCGCGGAACATCTGCGTACACCCCTGCGTACAAACCCCTACGGATATAGCTGCCTCTTCATAGGCCGCTGCCCCGTCCCAAACTTGATTGTCAGACCGGGCGCACGCGCCCACGCCGATCGACGCGTCCCGTGGCGAGGGAACACCCCCCCCGCCCAACACAGATTCGGGAAACAGGGACAGGCTGCGGCAGAACGGTGGTTACCTCACAAGGCGTTGCGTATGAGTGTGCCTATATCTGTCTGTGTCTATGTTGGTCACATACTCATTTCTATTATACGTGGAGCTTCCCCCGAAACAGTCGGTCATCGGCCCCAACCTATGTAGCCGCTGGTTTTGCTCTATATTGAGCTGGCCCTCCCGACGTTCCCGGATTAACGGGATCCCAACTAACATGTGTCGTGTTCACACCTTGAGCAGCATCTCGCCTGCCCTACTCAACCTCATGTAGCGCACCTGAACGCTCGTCGGCTACCGCCCTTTTCTATTTTCGGGGCTGTCGTTGCAGCGTTCACTTTAGTGAAATTAACCACACGATATCCAGTAACGAAGATGATAGGTGATTAATTAAGGGGCCACTACCGACCGTGTGAAATTGTTTATATTCTGCACTGTGTCGTACGCCGATTCGCCTTCCATCGTACGTTCCTATGCGTGTCAGATGGTACAACTCCCTTGGGCCATTAACCTCGCTGTTTAAATACGCCATATCTTTCCGTTGTACATATACATACAAAGGTGGGCCTCCCGGGCCCTCTCATTTCCTCATAATGTTCCTTCTTCTATTTGCGCGGATGGTCGTACCGATAGATTTTCATCTTGCGTTTCCAACTGGGTCCTAACAGAGGGGGAGGGCAGTTCCACCCATCTCACCCCCCCTCGAATAATTGATCCCCGCTGTCTCGTCAGCGAACCCGCTTCTTACTGTCTGCACCGCAAGAAACTCTTGGGCGATCGTGCACCAAAGGTTTTCATCTTGAACTCCCGTCCAGCTCGAGCCGGATGTTTTTTGTACCCTCCCACGAGCAGTAGTGCGAGCTGTCTTCCACAGCGAACCTGCCCCCCCCCCCTTGTCTCCACAGTGGGCGACTCGTGCGCATACAAGGAAAATTTGTCTACGGGGGGGGGGGGGGGGTCATGCAGATTGTCCGCGCCCGTAGTCATACGACTATAAACCCTCGCATCCTTACAATGCCGGCACGTAGCACGTTGGGTTTTCACCAACCAGGCAGGCATTGCTTGCACCAAGCGCGAAGCGCCGTGAGGTATTGATCGAGTCGCATGGAGGGTGAGCTGCATCCTGCTAAGAACCGCCTCTGAGGCGGACTTGCATATGGACGACAGCCTCCAATAAATTATATATAATCTGGTGTGGTCACTTGCAGAGACAGCTATGGGTATTATTACGTATCTGCCTCTGGTTGCTTTACCATATTACACTACGTGATACGATCATTCCCCTTGTGCGGAGTTGAAGTTCCCGACCCCGCACAAATGATCTACTCGGCCGTCAGCCTTGGGTAACCGCCAAAAAAAACAAGAAAACAAAACGGTACCCTGGTTGTCTAGCTCACGCAGTGAGAGGCATGTTTACCGCGTCGTCGCCTGGCGATGCCAACCCAACCCATACATTTATAGGCGGGGGGGGTCTTTTGACTGTTACCTTTTCCTAAGGCTGCAACATTATAGGGATCGTATGAACTATTAGGCGATGCGTGTCAGCGCAAACAATATACCTGCGAATCCGACGCAAGTCGACGAGGGAAGATAGTGCTGAGTGTTTCTCGCGATAAACACGCGAGGCACGTACCGCTGTATACGTATACAGGACTAGTATAATATCTTCACATGTATGCTACCTGCTACCAGGTGCGTCAACCTACATAAAGGTACAACCAAAAAACAAACTATTACTCGTAATACTATATATTATGTTCTGTGTTTCATCGTGCAATGTGCTTGTGGCTATACGATAGCCACACTGGTTAAACCCACCTGTGCCAAACGATTTCACAAGCACTTGCACTAGAAGCGAGCAACCGGCACTACTACTGTATCATATAGCTGGCATCTGGTATATGGTATGGAGTGCATACCAATACATACTATAAGTACTGCTGCTGTGGTACCTGGCACCTGCTATAGATGAAGAGCTGGCTTGATCGGTGGTGTTGCTTTGGGCTTGGTTTTTGCTAACAAGAGGTGGGGATAAATAAAAAGGCTTCACGGGACTGTCAGCAGCATTTCACTTCGTACGTCATACGCGGAGCGTTTGACCTAACCGGAGGTAAAGCTGTAAAACTAGGGAGTAAACCAACTATTTTAACTTCAAGAGATAATGACTTTGCACTTAAATCAGGTGAAAGCGTTCGTACAGTAGTGTGCGCGAAACCTAAAACCATCCATTTTACACCTAAGAACAAAAAATAGAAAGTCTTATACTTAAATTAAGTGCGAACATTCTGTAACAATTGACTAGTTAGTGTATTAACAAACAGTATCATCAAAGCAATAAACTGGGGTGACTCGGACGAGGTACGTATATAGGAGGTGGGAGGCTGGCAGAGGACGTGAGAAAGCGATACCGGGAGGAGAAGGGGAAGACCGCGAGAGCGCGAAATGAACCGTCCGTCACTTCATAGGAGCCGAGGGGGGGAGGTTTGATAACAAGGATGCGACACGAGTGCGAAGCAGCCGGTCGTCGAGTTGAAACACGCGAGTGTCCCTCACGTTCAACTCCTTTCTGCGTGGGAGATTTTCTTCGCGGTGCGACGCCGGCCGGAAATATAAGGTACATTTCGATGGTCACATCATTTACAAATGCACTTAACAATCGTTACGAGAAGACCGACGGTTGAACGAAGACCCGAGCGTAGTAAAGGGTAGCCCGACTAGGCTGAAGAGAGAATCAGCGCAACATCGCCAAAGCTGCACCAAACGAGGTGAAAGTTTGAGGTCGCCCGTAAGGTCATGAATGGAGAGGGTCTGTGCGGCCTGTGCGGTCGGAGGGGAGGGACTGAGACGGGGAATTTCGGGAATCAAGTATTCGAGGGGGTGAGCATCTTGTGCGGAGAAAAGCTAGTAAGACAGACAGACTGACAGACAAACAAACAGAAAGACAGGATTTGAATTCCCAAAATAGAGACACAGTTTTGCAAACTGATAATTATATGGGTATCACATCTTGTTTTGTCGGTGGGGGATTGGAACGGCTACAACTCCGACCAATGGCAAACGTACACCTGAAATCCGCAAAATGCTATAGGACTACCTTAAACCAACGAGTACGCGAATATAACCTTAACAGGCGTTCGACTCAACAGAGAAAACGTTGAGTACTACAGTAACGGCTTTCAAAACAGAGGTACCATAATCTTATGATATACCGTTAGTTTTATGGGAAGGATGTAGCAACTCGGCTGTCACCGCCTCTGCTTTATAGGATTCGTGGCCTTGACAACACACGAGGAACATAGAGGCATGATTGCACTGAAGAAAATATATTTTGCTGGGATGCTCGAGATTGTGAACTTTTGTTTTGCAAGCCCGCAAGCAAAAAAAAACTATCTAGGTGATTCAACGCTCATGGCGCCAGAGACATCAAGAGTTGCCCGAGTCCACAAGATTAGGATGCACAATCGACGTATGTCGCGGAAATAGCGCGTCAATTGGTTGCGAGTCACATATATATATATGCCAATGACCCCCGAGCTGAAAATCGTACGCGAGAGCCAGACGTACACGTCATGGGAGTACATTCGGCAGAGACTCAACTCACACATGGGCGGAACTTTACCGCCTGTGACCAATTTCGTCTAGGTCGTCATGTTCGGAGATCGCAATTAACCCAGAGTTCCAAGGTGTAAAGGATACCAAACGAAGCGATTTGTGACGTCGGCGGGAGCAATAGAGATATATATGTATTCACATTCAAAACGAATATTATACTTACATTCTGGCGGTTCAACGTGTGTTTTCTGTCCACACGATTCCGTCCTTTCGGCGCGTATAAACTAACCCAAACAAATTTTTTATGCAAATATCACCGAATAGCCGCCGGGAATCACGCCAGCCAACGCGCCGACGTCTACAAAACAGAAGTCATATCGACAGGTTGCAGACACTACACCTTTTTCACTGAAATTTATCTGAATACTACTTTGACATGCAAACCCTCATAGGTCATGGTAAGCCCCATCCCGGAGTGTGGAGTGGACGAGGGCAGCCCTCCAGGGTTACCCAATTCAGAATATCATCACACCAGTGACGGTCCGCCTCCTTATAAGTATGATAATCCCATGGGCACCCTCCTGCACGAGCCCACTGCAAAATATGGAGGCTCCCCGCATTGGCAGCACCGGCGCATGTGCGTTCGTCCCAGGGGAAACCGTTAGTCCGCGCCCATTTCAGCATATCCAAATCCCCTCGAGTGGCTGCTGCGCTACAGGTCAAACCATCCCACGGGCAGTTTTCGGCCCGCGCCCACTGCAACATGTCCAGACGACCTGCTTTCGCAGCACCAGAGCAAGTGGCTGCGTCCCAGGGGAATTCGTTGCAGTGAGTCCATTTCAGCACGTTGAAGTGGCCGCCGGCAGCTGCTGCGCTGGCAGTAGTACTATTCCACGGGCACTGCTGTGCCCGAGACCACTGGAGTATGTACAGATGGCCTACCCCGGCTGCACGTTTGCACCTATTTTCATTCCAAGAGCACCCGTTACGTCGGGCCCATTTCAACACTTCAAAATGGCCTTTGTCCGCTGCCTCGTGACACACACTAGAGTCCCAAGAACAACCGTTCGCAGTCGCCCATCGTAGTACGTCGAGGTGCCCCCCGATAGCCGCTTCCCGGCATATCGTAGCGTTTCTCTGGTGGAGGTGATTCGCCTGCATCAATTTGAGGACGCGAAGCCGTCCATAGAGAGCTGTCAAGGGGCCGGCGTCCATAGGCAATGCGAAACCGTGAGCCAGAAGCCACTCGAGCGTGCTTACGTGACCGTAACGAACAGCGCCCAAAACATCACGCTCGTTACAGGGACACCCTCGTGTATTGAGCCACTGAACCATCTCCAGGTGCCCTCCTGCAGCAGTTCAGTAGGTCGTGTGAGGAGACCAATCAGCGCCGTTTTCCCTGGCCCACTGAAGAACCTCGATGTGCCCGCCACCGGCAGCTCTCTCGCATGTCCCCGAGTCCCAGCTGCAACCATTAAGTCTCTCCCATTTAAGAATATCGAGGTGACAACCCGCAGCAGCCTTCGAACAAGTTTGGTCGCTCCAGGGGCAGTTTTCGGAACGTGAACACTGCAGAATATCCAGATGCCCCGAACCGGCGGCTTTCTGCGCAAGTGAAATCATCCCAGGGGCAACCGCGACTCCGCGCCCACTGAAGAATACCGAGGTGTCCATCTCCAGCTGCCTTGGAGCACGTGTGGCTGTCCAGATATAACTTTTCGGAGTGTGCCCACTCGAGGATTTCGAGATTCCCTGAACCGGCGGCCCCGTTGACACTTGATTTGTCCCAGAGGTGCCCGTTACAGTGCGCCCACTTGAGAATGCGAAGGTTGCCTCCTGTTGCAGCCGCTTTGCATAGCTCATAGCTCAAACTTCCAACCGCAATTATCGCCGAGTGCCCATTGGATCATTGGGAGGTGGCCCCGCGTTGAGGCAGGAAAGCAAGCACCCGCCAACACGCGGCGTCCGTTCGAGTGGGCGTACTACAGCCAGTCGCCCCGGTAGAGTAGTGGTCAGCTTCAAAGACTACTATCATTGGTACCCAGGATCGAATCCCACCGTGGTGAGAGATTTTGTCTTTATTTGAAAAAATAAAAAGGAACCAATTGCTGAGAGCGCCTTCGTGGCGTGGGTAGGCGGAATCCGACGCAAGTCGACGAGGGAAGAAAGTGCTGAAATCTTCTCGCGATAAAAATGCACGGCAAGAACCGTAGTGGGGGAGGAGGGAGAAGAGCCTACTTTGTGACCCCGGATCTGAGTTACGACTAGGAAGGAGAGAGAAAGGAAGGGCGAAGATAATAAATGGGATGGAGAAAAAAAACAAAAAAACTGCAAAATCTCAATGCCACAGTGCTCGGCGATATATTTTCGCATAACTTGATAATTATTTTTAAACCCCCGTCGAAGCACCAATCCTGTTGGGATATAGAGGTGTCTGCCGTTCTCGCTTAGGTGATCTTCGGGAGGTTCCCCCACGCGTTTCTCCACTCTTTGACTACAGCAGCGAAAGACGCATGCTAATTGGACAGCAGTTCCGCCAGCAATGTCATGATTTCTCGCTTAGCGGAAATCGAGAACGCCATTCCACGAGATTTGGTATCAACGGCTGCCTTGTCCGGCACGGAGGTCCAGGTTCTACTGGCGAGGAAGTCAGTTGCCGTTGGGGGAAGGGTTTCAGTTTTCGGTGGGGCGATCAGTTAGGCTACAGCACGTCGCAAGCAAAGCATCGGACAGCGGATCTATGGCCGAAAACCTTTTATTTGTTTGCTTTGTTTGCGAGGATAAACATTATCAAATATGAGCGACCCAATTATGTGTGCCCATCCCTTTTTCCATTTTCCATAGCCGTAACCCTTGAGTGGTCCGGTACAGCCGGGACCCCAGTGATCGCAAAACACAAATAAACGATGGGGACTGGTGCTAAAGTGCGGGGGGGGGGTACCCTCATTTACACAACACGTTCAAACCACCCGAGTAACTGAACTTGTGGCTCAGACGCGTGTTAGCATAGAGGTATTGTGCCGATGTTTGTCTGAGACGGTTTCTGAATGATCGCCCCCCCCTAATCTAACATCGTTGGACGTTCACTCTTGTGTTGCACCATTTTTCACTGTATGCTGAGGTCATGGGATTCTCCACCAGGCAGCTCATGTAATTTACTCACAAATTAGTTTTCAAGTGAGGTATGGAGCTCCTCAAGTGACTACCCACAGAAAACAAAAGCTTGATGCACCTCTTGCGTAGCTTGCCTTCTCCATCAAAAATGAACGCACGAATATATTTGTTGACGCAGAATACCACGCCGGTGCATACCGCGAACCGCAAAGCCTAACGACTTCAAACGTCCAAGAATGGCGGTCACTCCGCCGTGTGTCTTTTATCGGGTGAAAACAAAGGTCTCGAACAAGACGCCCTGCCGCACTCGTACCGGCAGCCACGTTGGGGGGCATCAGTGTATGTATTATGAAAATCTTTCTGATTTTTTCTGATGATGTTTGGAATACGCGCCGCTGCCAGGCCTGTGTCTAGAGATATAACTTGCAGCCATCAAAACCAGACAGCTATTTTACGACCTGCTACTGATGATGTGTTCCATAAATAACATACAGAGAGCTCACCTTCCATCTTCTTCGCATCTCTCCACCTTGACGATCTTAGCAGTCGGGCGAGCCATGGTCTACGAAGTCTCCTCGCTTTGCTCGAGAAAGAGGAATTTTCCGCACACTACAGCAGGAGCAGCAAAAGCACCACGAACAGCCAGATCAGGACCAGCAGGGGGTGTGTGTGTACAACCCCCAAAGGATGACGGGGCGTAGGTATTCAAAAACGCAAAGTAGTGACCTGCTCGACACAACAGCCGTCATACACGCAGGGAGGGTTGGTACGTCAAGCAGTGCGAAGGCGTTGAACCGAATGGTGCGTTAGGAGTATTATGGCAGACGAGGCGCGTTAGCACGAGTCCAACATACCACGGATCACGAACAGCGACCAACGCCATAGGAAGTGCGGCCTAGGGAACCTGTTACCTGCAAAGTAAGGGTTAATGTCGTGGTCAACTTGGGAATATCACGTCTTACTGCACGCGAGGGTCGATGGGAGTTCCCAGTCTCCATATATATACCGGCGTTACCCTTCATACCGATGTTTGTGGGAACGACAGCACTTATAAGACTTATAACTCCGGGCGTGCCGATAAGTAGCAGCAGCAGACGCAACAGTCCGATTCTTGCGCCGGGACTATATGGTGTAAAACATGCCCGTACCGCTGTTTCGCGTTGGTGCACAATCTGGGCAACCGTTAGCATCCATCTGATTGGCGCTTTTATGCGTTGATTTTAAATCGATATTAAAGTGTAGAGTTTGCGACGATGGGCTGCGGATGGCACTTAAATTAGGGTGTGTTGTGGCTGTTCATCACACCTAAACATCGTTAGTGGTTCACCATGTGTTGCCTCAATGTTCATGATCACAAAGTGACTACACTACCAGGTATTCGAAAAGGGACCCCAACAAAAAACTATGTGCTGTATTACGGACGTCCAAACCGAGGAACCCCACACGCGTGCTACAGTAGAGGTAGGAATTGTTTTGGCGGAATCGTTTTCTGAACGATCGGGCTCCTTAACTTGAACTCTTCGTGGTTTCAATCGTGTGACGAATAATGTTACGGAGTATACTTCGGTCATGATATTTCGCATCCGTCAGCACTTTTATTTTCCTCAGAAATCGTTTTTTCGGTGAGGTATGACGCTCCTTAAGTGAGGAGCTCAGAAAAAACATGGCGCACCTCTATCGTAGCATGCGTCACCACTACGTATAGGCTTTTGATGTTCGAGACTGCCCAAAGTACCAAGCAGACGGAGACAGTACCAGCGTGGGGAAAGTAGGTATTTATGCTAAATTGTTGGGAGAAGTGCAGAGCACAGATGGTGTTGGCCGTGAGCACGAAACGTGAAGAGTATTGGACGGTGGCATCCGATGTATTAACAGCCACGCTGCACGCCTGGCAAGCCGCCGTAACATAGCCCATAAATTCAATTTCCCGAGATGTCTGACACAACTTGGATAGTTCCCCAACCAGGTCAATGTCGAATTACGGCTCGGCAACTAGAGAGAGGGGAAGGGATGTAACCAATACATTACTCTAGTCCCAGTTAGTGGTCCCATCGTTGACCTACCCTAAACAGCCTTTCGTGCTGTGCCCAACAACGTGGTTGAACTACGGTATATCTACAGCGGCTCTTTTATAAGGGGGGTGGGTTGCCCGTTTCGACGAGCCGTGTGGGTTTATTCTAAAACTTACCCAACATTACGCGAGAACGAGGCTAAAAGGTAGGCAACACTACACCAAACTACTACCTTGCCGTATCCTAGTTTGATTGAGCACGTGAGGTCGTGCGGTGACCGGAGCCATTAATTTCAAAAACGTTGTTCGCGCAACCTGGCTAACATTTGTATGTGTTACCGTAGGCTTACAACAACCATGCGGGCACAAATCCACTAAAACCAGGCAGTTGCTAACTTGAGGAGCTCAATGGGGCCAAACAATAATTGCCTTTGAAGGCAAAACGTGCAACCCCTACAGAGTCGTTAGGCCATTTGCCTATGATATACCAGGTATTGCTCATACTTGTTGAAGTCGAGAACATTTGAATAATCGTGTTGCTATGCGCTCGCGGTGATATTCGGGTAGTGCGAGATGCGACAGGGACACAGGCCGCGACGTTTGTTGCAGTGGATGACATGCTATCGACACGGCCGGAACTGCACACTTCCGCTCGCAACGACACTGCTGAAGGTCCATAAAGATGGTTGCCTCGCCGACAAGTAGAGATGGGATTAAGGTACACACCCGGCCTTGGAACCGACGTCGAACACCAATAAGGCTCAAAACTGCCGTAGTATAAACAATGGCAAAAATACGTGGTGTGGGCATACTCTAGTTTAACGGTCGCTGACAACTACCGCAGCAAGAAGTTACTGTATTTCGAATCATCGACCGGATTGGAAACCATGCTTCGACCGCTATAGTAGCAGTTACTGTAGCACGAACACCTGCAGTAGAAGCAGCAGTAGTAGTAGTAGTCGTGGTGCAGTGACAACATCGGCGGCAGTAATGGAAGTCGCATATGAGTTAGTAATTGGAGGAGGAGAAGCTACCCAAATCCATACTCTATATTTTTCTAGTACGGATGGTTATGGCCGTGTCATGGAGGCATGGGGGACATTTGCTGCTAAGATTAATATATTTTAAAGGCACGATACTGGCGGAGGGCACAACGGTTGCGGCCACCACTGATGCGGCAGTTAAAATCAGATTGTGGTAACTACAGTAGACACAGATACAGGAAATATGTACAGGGGGATTTTAAACCTTTGGCTTGTTCGGATCCGCACGGTGGTCTTCATATGGGTATGGCGGCGGAGAGCTTTATGAACGCTGCTCAGGCATTATTCGTGTGCGCACCTCGTTTACGTACGTCTCGAAAATGTTTGCCGATACCAAGCGCCACACACAGGGTCCCATGCGGGAGTTGGTCGCACGGTAGTCTGTGTAAATATGAGGCGCCTTTACCACTCTTAACCCACAAATCGTACCAGATAAAGTGCCAAATATATTACGATTTCTTGCTGTTTTTACGTGTTTTTGGTTTTTTTTTTTAATCAAATCACGAGAACCCGTCGACCCAACCCAGCCGTAACCCTAACCCTAACCCTAACCCTAACCCCAACCCTAGTCCAGGCTAAAGCTCGACCCGTGCGCGGCTTCGCCGCGATTTTTGGACAATTAAAAAAAAATGTGCGGATCACCACAAAAAAACAGTAATGTATTTGGTACTTTATCTGGTACGATTTGTGGGTCAAGAGCTCTGGCAAAGGCAACTGTAAATATGACCCTCGCCACCCGGGAGTTCTAATTTTTTGGAGGCTATACAACGAAACACCTCGGGGAATACTGGCCCCTATCTCGTACAACCTACACGCACCGAGGGCCTGCGTACTTGGCGCTTGATACAGGCGATCCTCTTCGATACGTGGACAAAGCGAGCTCTTTATTGGCGATTCGGAAATATGTAGGGAGTGTAGCGTTGCGTATTCATCTCGACCCTACCTTCCTCTCCGAATGCATGCCAACAAATGCAACAAACTTGAGCTGTGAGGTGTTCCAACGACGAGGTATCATGCACGGGGAACTACAGCAGCAGTAGTGTGACGTAGTCACAAGAGTGTGAGGAAATCAAGTTGGAACTTGCACGTGTTGCCGGCTTCTTGGTACTCGCTTAAGGCAGACAACGACGAAATCACGCCAGCCCAGCAGTCTAAACCACGTCTGCTCGAACTTCATATTTTTGAACTACTCGTATACTTGTGTATGTTGCGTTTAAATAACAGGTCGGGTTTACGCACACGCTGCTGTACGAACCGTAGTGCTGATCTCACATGCCACTTGGTACCACACAGAAAAAAGACTGCGGTAGAGTGCACTGGAACGCGACCCCTTATGAACAGGTCCCACGTATCGGGGGGCAAACCGCTTAGGATTAGTGCGCGATACGTTTTTTAGTTATTAATGTGTTATAGGCCAAACCCGTCGCAACTTGGTTATTGTGTTGCAAATGTTCTCATGAACATTGCTCGTCAGGTAAAAAAATGTATTTTCCGGCCAAGATTAGTTTTTGGATGACTTCCCAATACTATAGAGCCCCTGACGTAAGCAGCCCGAGAGAAGTCTGTAGCATGGTCCACCTCTACAGTAGCAAGCGTCACTACTGTAACTGCCGGCATCATCATATGATATATTTATTTCTAGCCGACGCCGCGAATACTACACCGAATATCAGATATAGCAATGCGCACTGATTCATTTTTTAAATTTTAAGGCTACAATGGTACGCGACAAGTTCCGTGATTGGCCATGAACTTACTACCGGCGCTGGTGGTTGAGTCTAGGGCATAATAGGAGGAAGAGTAGTATGTGTTGTGGGTGAGTAGCATTCACGAGGCGGTTAGATAAGTTTGGCGTTTTGTGCTGTTTTCGGGGGCACCTCGTTATTCAACATACCCCCGGTGGTAAAGCGACGATAAAAAAGGATACATCCCCGGGTGTCATCATATATACTGTGGCGTGGTATCCTAGGGGGGTGGGCTGTCTTCCGTGTTATACGAATACGGTAGTCGTCTTTAGCGGCACCTTCTGAAGCGATTTATATGCTACTCTCCAGGTATTCACACGCGGCCTCTATAGATAAGATTCGTATTGCGTGGGGCGCTATTGTCCTGGTGTGATAGCGCCATGTACTGTCTCGGTAATCGTGAAAAAATGACATATTCCATCAATTCACCGTATTGGCACGGACGGATGTGTGTAGTTTCAAACAATAGGTAGGATCCCCATGTGGTTTCGGCAGCTTCGCAAAGTTTGTGCATATTCTTCAGGCACGCATTCCCCGGCCTGCTGAAGCCCCCATGGCGTCGATCGTGCCTTACAGAGCCATCGCCAACCAGCGACGAAAGCAGAATTGGTGAGAAATATTGTAGCTTTCGATGTTTTTTTCACTGGCACGGAGGAGAAAGATTATTTTGAGCTTAGATACGTTTCCCATAGCTATGCTCGAGTTTAAGAGTCGAATCGGTATATTCTGAACTTAGGCCTTACCCTCGACTTCCTCTAGAAGGTGTTGCAGAGGTCGGATTATATTGACATTAGGTGTGCATAAAATGATATACAAGTCAAATACCAAACTCAACAGTTTGCATATCCCTTGCGGACAGCGCCGAAGCTCCTCTCAGGTGACCACAGACTCACAAGATTTGGGGTGCTCCTGAAAGCGTGTGTGATGGCGTCGACTGCGCCAGAGGGCAGCTAACGGCTGCTGTCCACGCATGTTCCTGTACTCGTACTACCCACTCAGAAGCACGAAAACTAAGATAAAATCCAATGCATGTTTCTTTTCACTCGCGATCGGTTGGTGTGAGGAATATACCACCGATTAAAGCATGGCCAGCCGTAAACGATATCTTGCTTTGCTACAGACGAATGTGTGCGATTCGTTCTTGGCACGTACACGAGAGTTTCGCCAAAACACAAACGCATTTGGACGTGAGGTAAAAAGTCAATGGGCATAACGAAGGACGAAATATACAACAAACTAAGCACGACGCACGTTACGATACAGGTGCATCATTTGTTTTCTAGCGGTTGTCACTTTATTAAGAGCTCTGGGCCTCGCCCAAAACATGATCCTGGATGGAACTAAAAGTGCGCACAAACAATTTTCAACGCCAGAATGGAAGTCCGAAGATGAGTCTAATCTCTCAGAAAGTTCGTTCGCCCAAAACGAGATAGCTCTATCGTAGCACGCCACGAACTTTGGATCATTGATTATTTGCGTCAATTGTTGTGATAATGTGAAATATGGATATGGGGTGCGAATATCTCCTTGTTTTTCACAGCTGTATGCATATGCTACGGAATCAATTAAACGCTTTCAATAAGAAACACATTTCCGAGCTGTCCTCAGTCCCCTTGATATGCATTGCGGTATATTTATCGCGGTGGTAATTACCAGTAATCGAACTGTAAATATATATCGTGTGCCGGCATGGGTGATGGCAGGTATGGACCAAGGTGAAGGCGACGCAGGGTGAAATATATAAGCTGGAGAAATTGGGGGCGAAATTTGGATCCCAAGAAGCCTTGTATGAGCGATTCCGGTAACGTTAGAGCTGGAGTGCGTAGGGAAGAAGAGTATGAGCAATAGAGCTGACCGGGTTGGGGAGCCCTTTCGTGGGTGCCATGTCCGGTGTCTCGCCAGTAGACGGGTATTATGGCATTTTCACGAAATGGCGTATTATGTAAAGCACTGCCTATCTGGTACACTGGCAGTGAGCAACGCCACCAATCCGGCAGTTGGTAATGCACTGCGTTCGGCTGGTTGATTTCGTACAGCGTGGGAGGGGAACACAACCTCTTGATGAAAACATCACCGCGGGTAGACACGGATAGTGCCGCGGTTCAACTACCTATCTACGTACGTGCACTTTTGCCTTCGAGAGTTCTCTGATCTGCGCCGTATTTCTCATTCGAACAGGAGAGCCCCAAAACATTCCAAGTGTTCTAAAATAGCGGCAAACATCGTGTCCACTTTATCCCTCTAAGCATCAAGCATGGTGTTTCGTTGGCGACCTTGCCGACAAGGAGTAGCTAGTCACCTTTCTAATATGTAGGTTTGGAAAATGGATGCATCGCCACACGGGCTTCCATGAGCGTAGGTTTGAAAACGCGAAATCGTTTCCGCAACGGCACACGGTCCTAAGCACGCTAAGCGTGTAAATATCTCCGAGCTGTTTTGTCGTCGCGCACAATGCAGTCGTCGTGTTCCTCTTGTGCCCGGCAGGGTCCGACAAAATTATCTATAATATTATCAAGCAAACAGAACGGCGCTACATAACCGTTGTGTGTACACCATATTTAGGCCTTGTAGTTATAGGGTTTCGATTAGACTTTGTGCGTATGTCTTTTACTCCGACATCCAGAGAATCACGTGGGTGAGATAGTCAAATCCCACTCAAACATTCCCTGTTGATGTTGCGAACAGCAGGTGTGCACAGGGCAGGGAAACATCCCTTCGTTGTGCTAACTCCGAAGCTGACCCGTTATTTCTACTCCATAATGCCATAACCCATGGAAACTACGACGTTTTGTTACCATCCCTTCTACACGAACATATCGGCTTTCATAAGTTCGAGGGCGGCAAGACGAGAACGTAGTGCGAGCACTATGCTGAAAACTGAGTCGTTCACGTCACAACAGTCGATGCTGACAAAACTCCTGCACTAAACGGCCGAGGTTTAATGTTGAAGGAAGCAAGAGGGCATCATATTGCGAAAAACATGATATGGACGACTTGGAGGACGTCAATAGCAAACGTGTTTGCGTGGCACGTGCGCTACGGTACCAAGGTTGAACAGCAACAAAGGCCACATACTGCAAACAAGTGCCGATGACGGTATGATACGCGATATTCAATTACTTTGTTTTCGTGCCTCCTGCGTCAAGCGACCTGCGCTCGATGTCCCCGGCAGCAAGAAGGCGAGATATCGCAAGACATCAAGAGGAGGGAGGCTTGGTGAGCGTTTGGAAAAGACTTTGCTTGCCTAGCCCTTGCAACGAGCGGCAAAATTTCGGTGTCGAAGGCAGCAAGTATGCGTCGAATTGCAAGTAACATGGCAAGGAAGGCATGGTGAACGTCATAAACAGGGGTTGTTCACATGGTTGGTGCTATAGGGTACCATGATCAAACATCGAGGTACACAATACGGCACTATGATGTAATAACCATGATAAACATTACACTGTGAATGTCCTCGAAACACCGGAGCTCACATGGCCTATGGACTACAGAGCCAAGTGGAGGGCTTCTGACTAGTGCGGCGACCACTTGTGGTGGTAGGTTCTCGGAAACCGCCGGCGCGGGGTTTGACTTAAAAAAACAACCTACCCACTGACTTGATCATGCCCCACTTGAGGACGGGTTCGTCGGTACTGTCGGAATGGCTCGCACCAACATACATAGCTTACTTGTAACCTGCCATCATAGTCCTCTTGTTTGACGCTAATACAGAGTGTCCGTGTTTAAAAAAATATTGTTGAACGTGGGCTATCTCCGGTTAATGTTTGGTCATCACTGGGCGGGTCCGATTCCGGAGGGGTTTGATGGTTCGTCAATACAAAAGTAGGTTTTACCAACAGCTTGAAGGAATTGACCATTTATTTTACCTTGAGGGTATTGTTATGTGCACAAGATTGGCCTGTATCCCTGTTCGCCTAGTCTCAGACCTGTTACTGCGCAGAGCACTACATCCAAAACGACAGGCGCCGTAGCCGAGGGCCATCCTTGTGACATCTCGTTATGGAACATCACGCCACTAGGGTGGTTACTTATGGTATAGTCTCCGTGTGGTGTTACAAGAGGGAGACCTTGCTGCGGTCTGGCGTTATCTTAGGTGCTACGCTTCAACAGCCTGCTATCTGTCACGAATAATTCCGCCGTCCAAATTGAACACGTTTCATTAGATTGGACACGAAGAACTGAACGGTCCAGAGTAAGAGGTGGTATCGCACCACAACTGGAACATATGAGGAAAGCACAACGCTTGATATGGTGGCATGGCGCATACTACGATAGAGGTGCACCATGTTTTTGACTGGGTTCCTTACTTGAGGAGCGTCATACCTCACCGAAAAAATGATTTTGGAGGATAATAAAAGTGCTGCCAGATGATAAATACCATGACCGAATTATACGCTAAAACACGTTTCGTCACAAAAATGAAAGTCTGACGAATTTGGGTTAAGGAGCCCGATCGTTCGGGAAATGATTCAGCCAACACGTGCACGTGTCGCATCGTATGCGATAAGGTCATCCTGTCTAGTTACACCAGAAACCCAGAAACGGAAAATTAAAACAAAATATATGAAGGCCATTGATGGTGGAACACTGCAGAACGCCTCGTGCAACAAATGATATATACGAGACTGCAGAGGTTTGCAGTTCAAGCCCCTGACGTAACTTGCCACGGTATTTGAACATCGGCCAATTGCCTGTTGTGTGATCGGCATCAAACGCCACACTTTAGCAGGGAAGGTGTAAGGTTTACGCTACCGGGATTGCAGCTTGGTCTTCGCTTTGGGTCGTAATAAGAGTCATCCCACGGTAGGGCCGCAGCAGACTTTTCTGAGCTTCTTACACGAGGAGCGCAAAATTTCACCTGAAACATGACTGCGTATACATTCGCTCGCACAACCCGACCAAACCTTCCGATGCGGTCGTCCCAAAACAAATTTACCAGTAAAATAAAATAATAGAATCATCCGGTGGTTACTCACGTAAGGAGCACAACCGGTCTGAAAATATCGAGCCTGAAAGTGGTACCCCTACCGTGGGATTGTTCATAAGCGATGCTCCGATGCTGTTTTCTACGGGGAACACGTGCCGACTGGTGTCTTTAGCACACTACAGGAATACAACTTTGCACGTTTTAAGGTATCGGCTACCAGTATCAATTGATCAGAGCCTCGTGATGTTGAAGTGTCTTGTCTCCTGTGGCGGGGTTGTGTTGCAGCTAGGTACCCGCGGTTTTGTAGGGTAGGCTCGTGGCCGGTATAAACGGTTGTTTTTCGTCATGGATGATTTTTCCTCCGCTCTTCCTTCTGCTGCCAATACCCCGATTCACATTGCACATGTTAACCTGGTACATTGATAACTGGATATGAGAGGTGAAAACCCTGACAGATTCCCGTGAATGGGTTTGCAGCAGTACATTGTGTATCGCCAGAAGCCTGTACGTACCGCATGAGGACACACGAACGATGGTGGCTGGACTGAACAGATTTAAAGTTCGCAATGGACGAGCGGACGGCGTCGCTGAGAAACACTTCCGAGGTGCATGATTATATACATCTGACTGAAGGGGACAGAGGATTGCTTACAAATAGCTTGCCAAGCAGCCGCCCGTGTGCGTTTTTGCAACATATACAACTGACTAGCGACTCATGCACCGGATTTGCAAACCAAATTCGTCAAATTCGTCTTTCGAATGTTCAGAAACATTAATGCAACGGACCAAGAGTCGAGGAGCTTTGTAGGTATGCTTTACCTCGGTTTGAGTTAAATTGTGTAGTACATCTCATGATATTGTTTTTTTATACAGGCTGCTTCAAGCCTGCCCCCCAAAATGCGTTCAGTATACAATGCTTACGACGTTGATTGGGCATAAACCCTGATATATGGCAAATGTATTTTATGCTCCGTATCCGAGCCGTTGACGAATGTTTATTTAAAAATTTCCGCCAGATATCGTTTGTTTTGGAGTAGTTTGGGAATTTTGCGTCTTGGCAGATTCTAACTTTTCGACGGAAAAAACAAATACAAAAACAAAAACATTTTTCAAAGGCTCGGGTAGGGCATATAAAACACGTGTGACAAATTTCGGGGTCTATCCCAAACAAACGACGTGGGCATTTGGACTTTTGTGTGGAAATAGCCTTTGCCTCGTAAATACTTAGTTTCAGCGTAGCATCAGCTTTTAGTGTTCAATTTTACTTGATATTGATCCTTTGCACTCACTTCTTCGGATATTTGCGCGAACCGTTCCACCAACATGCCTTGAAGTACCCTAAATCGATTCGTTCAGAAACTAAAATCGAATATATATATATGTTTCTTACGGAAACGCGTGACTATTTGTTACCATTTTGAAGGCCGGTGGTTTGTCACAGCACTGCTCCGCCTCTCTAGTGCCAGCCAAAGACCGATCTTTTAACAACGGACTCTGTCACCCTCTTACACCGTGCATGGGGGTCAATATGATACCAACTTTTGTGTGACACTCGAGTACAAATTACGATCGGCATTCGTGGCTGACAGAAGTTTGGGTGATATGCTGGAATCACCTCGTAAATATTTCGAAGAGCGTTGTCATCATCGTTTTGTGAGTCGTTGAAGATAGAGAGGTTCCTCTTCTCGGCCAGGTAGTGTCATCGCGGTTTTTTACAACATCCGGGGTATCTCGACCACCCCATTTAACGTATCTCTCCCTACTCTGATACCGCCTGTGTTCCTAACTACTATAGGCTACAGCTGGCTGGGATGACCAAGCCTCCGAAGGGGTGGCACCATTCCACTGTTGCGATATAACACGCGCAAAAAACAATTACGAAATAGCACGCATTCCGGAACCCCGGGTACTTTCAAAGCCCCCCTCGCCTCTTTTAAAACCAATATTGGATGACTAGTGCGGCAGAAACGGGGCACCCGCTCCGTCTTGGCTGACCAACACAGCGAATACGTCACCTCTACTGACTCTTGAAGCAGCAACCTCGTGTTTGTTTCGCGCCGGACGTGGGGATGCTGACCTGCACGTGATGGCTTTCTAGAAAGGATTATCTACATGTAAGTCCAACAAACCGCCCGAACAAACCATAGACTATCCCATTCCCGAGATACAGACCAGCCGCATTCTCTCTACTAATACACTCAGTTTAGTTTGTTGCTCAGCTACCGGAGCCCGTTACTCCGTCTACGTACAAAACTTGTTTTTGTATACCAGTTCGCTAATCGACTCCGCTTGGCCGCTTCAGAGTGGGGCAATGACACCCAGAACGTTTACCGGACAAACACACAGAGCGGGAGAGACGCTTGCAAATATTTGCGAACAATATGAATCATTAGGGAAAGAGCGTTTTGGATCAGCGGCTTCATCGTGGAACTAACGAACAGAGACATTATGCCGTAGGATTCGTGATTCCCACCTGATTATTTTCCACTACTACTGAACAATATAGCCATTTGCGGCACGGGTTCGGCATTTGACAGCGAGGAGGCCCACGGACATCGCTGGTGTTGGCGTGTTTACGTATAACTGTAGGCCTGTCGCATGAACGCCATACAAACGTATGGGAACGAATTCGTGATTCATCCTGCCAAACTGCTACCATGCACTAAAACACTTGGGCGAATCATTTATTGTTTCTAAATTGGGCCTTTGTTTGGGCCATCCAAGCTTTATGAGTTTCGCGGAAATTCACTATGGATGCAGATAAAACCGATTGAAACCCCGCAGTAATCATGCCTGTTCAGAACACAAACGTCGAATAGGTGTTGTTTCGCCAATGACGGTGTCCTATTGATTTAAGAATTGAAGGGGAGTTTTGGCCGACAACCCCCCACCCCACCCCCCCTCGGAAACCGTAGTCAACTACGCCTAAGGCTCCCGCACTCAATCGTAGCTTTAGAACAAGATGGGATGATGGTGCTCATGCTTATCAGAGGTTTGTCCACTCCAGTAAGAAAAGAGCGGACATTCAAGCGCGGGGATGGTATAACAAATCAATGGTTGGGAATTCATGTCCATCAAGCTCAATGTTTGAGAGGGTGGGTAGAATTTTCGTGTGAGAGTGTCCATTCCGTTGGTGTGGCTTTTGCATCTGAATCTTGCGGTTGCGTCGCGTCCTGTAATGCAGATATTTGTTTCAAAAGCAAGTCACTTTCTTATCGGCAATGGTCGAGCCCTTCTCACCGTGTTATTTCCTCTGATCGAAATTTGGAATGCAGGGCTACCCCCACAAACCCGACCGAATGAAATCGATACACAATTATCTGAACAAACGAAATACGTTCTGGAATGCAGCGACAAACTAAAAATCAAAGTTGAAGCTTTTATGTTACTGAGCCCATTTTTCCACCTAGATTCGTTTTGTGCTTGAACGCTAAATGAAGAGTCAGAAATCATATGTATGCATACATTCATGATGGGAGGAGCAAAACACGATTGACGCGTAATCCGCCTGTAGCGAGCGCAAGTGCAAGGAATTTGAATGTCAGAAACTCTAGCTCACCTGGCGTGTCCTGTTTACGACCGGAATGTGAACAAGTGCGCCAGCTAGGAAACGGTATACCTGCGTTCTTCACTCATGTCAACGATGTGGCGGAAATACGCCTTGGAATACGTCTGTCGTCGCCAATGATGCCATAGGGGGCTAACGCACTATATCCTATTTCCCAACGGAGATCACTCGAGATGTAGAAAGAAGGCCGAGCGCCATCATATTCGGTGTGCCACTCGGCTGTCGATACAATCTGCTCCCGCCAGTTGCAAGCCCCTATCTCGTCGACTACTGTACATCACCTTGTAGTCTGTCGTTTGTCTGCTCAATAATCGATCCAAAGAGATTATCTACACTTGCAGTCGGCACCAGCGGGCCGCTGAGGTCTCAACAACTGTGTATTAGCGTGGAAAACGAAGCAAGCGCAACGTAAACGTGGAAACATCTACCCGCCTCGATTACGGTGCAGTTCTGGTTCAAGATCCATGCAACAGGAACATTGATGACATATTCTTGAACACATAAAACAAAGCTAGAATTGGCCTTCAAACCGTCATCCGTGGAGTAAAGCGGTACGTCGAAAACACAAATGCACACAATCAAATAATAGTTTATATGGTTATCATGTCGTAGATATAGATACGAGATCGAGGCATGTCACCAGC
>MEHQ01000291.1:0-19681 GCA_008828725.1 Saccharina japonica
CTAGGTGGAAATAATGGTACACCCAGATTGTTGTTATATACCTGGTAGGTTTTACAGTGTACTCGAAGTGCACCCAGTACCCTAATCCTACGACCGATACGTGGGATGCCGGTTCACGCTTCGCGCTTGGCGCTCACGTCCTCCGGCGGCTCCTGCCGAGGACTGATTACATATCTGCACCTTGTGGGTGGGAGCAGGGTGACAAATTGAATCAGAACAGAGTGGGATCAGGTTTGGGTGGGAGCAGAGTGCGAAGAGGGGGCAGTATGTTTCACCGCGTGCTAGCACCAGGTACTGATCCTACCCGGATCTGATCTCAGTTGGCACCCTGCTTTCACCCACAATGTGCAGAAACATATTGAACCCTCCGCCGGGGCCGCCGGGGACCGTGGGCGTGAAGCGCGAACCGTAAATCGAGAGGGCGAAACGCGAACCGTCGCACCGTCATCCGAGGTAACGGCCGTGGGATCGGGGTTCTTGATGCACTACGAGTAAACGTTTGTGAAGGATCTTGATGACACAAATCCCACTTCAGACAACATGTGTAAAATATCTAGATCATACTGAGTATATCCAGATACATATGTGATTTCTACAAAATACAGATCTCATCAGTCAAACATGATCTACTTGTAAATCCCGCAGACCCTACATATCACAATCGGCGTGCATGTACAGATCATATAGGTCATACTGATCCCACCGAGGCAAACCTGTGTGGACAATCTAGATCATACATATCTCACCAACGAAAACGCGTGTGTGCAAGGTAGGTCGATCATATATCACCCATAAAACGTTATCTAGACCCGCAGATTGCACAGATCCCACCGGAAACGATAACGTACTCCAGATCTTGAACACAATGTAATTCCCACCCCGACACCTCAAACCGTGTGTGCAAAATATAGAACACACGAATCGCACCTTGACCAACGCGTGCGAAGTAAGAGCTAGATTAGGTAGGTTGGACCCAGGCAAACGTTTACGTTGTAATCAAGAGAAAGTTGTACACGGGGTACAGATGACAACAAAAACATGGGCGGCAGCTCTCCGTGTTGAAGCTCGCCGTTTTCGTAAATGTGTTGGGAAGGTAGAACATGCCTCGTACTTAGGGTCATCGTAACTATATGAATACGGGTGATTTCCTCTCATACCATGAAAACCAATAAATATTAGTTTACTACGAGTATGCGTCTTGAAATATACATAATTTGGAAGTATGTGTTAGAAACACAAGAGTTAGCACCACCAGCGTCCTCAACCGCATCCTCCGGCAATTCCATAATATCGACTCCAGGATCCGAAGAGGAACCACTTTCCTGTCTGCTACTGTAGTGAGACCACCTGCGGCTGCAAAGCCGCACGAGCTGCTTCCCCCAACCATTGCCATACTTCTGCTTTGCTTCAGCTTCCCGTTAGTGTGTGCTGATGAATCGGAGGCTAGTGTGTGCATGGAATCTGGATCGACAATTCCAAAAGTTGCTTCGACCTTCTTTATATCATGAATAGTTTAGACACCGGCTGTGATACCGGCACTGTTCTAATGTACCAAGTACTAGTATACGTCAACCGCGGGCACACAGCAGGTCCTGCAGATCGAACATATCCCACCCCTGGTAAACATTTGCGAAATATCAAGATCATACAGATCCCATCAGCGAAATACAATACGTATAAATTCAGAAGATCATATAGATCACATCAATCACGTCCGATGTAGGTCGCGCCATTGTATTTCGATCACACTCCACTAACATGTGCAGACCTTGTAGATCGTATGTACACATCCCACCAAGGCAAGCATGTGCGAAGGGTCTGGATCAATAATGTGCCCCCAGGAACAAATATGTATAAGAGCTATATCCTACAGACCCCGACCGGAAAACAAGATCTGGATCCCGCAGATCTATCTATCGAGAAATCTTGCGATCCCCTGAATGGGATCTGATCTATCAGAGGTGTGAAATAGTGGTGTTGGCAGGGTAGATGGAATATTGGTGAAACCGCGTCAGCCCCCACTCTCGAGATTTCCTCCGCGGGGTCACTAACTCGCAGGATGTTTTGCTGACAGAAGCGCATACCTCACTATAACACGCGGGATGCGAGTCAGAGTAGATACACTGGGCCGGGGCTGGGACCTCATACGGGTATTACGTATTAATGGCACACTTCTTTAGCGTGCGAAAATACCTCCTCATCAGTAAACGTTACCTCCCTAACGTTAATCTTCGTGTTAGGGCTATAGGATCACATCCTACGATAAGGCTACACAAACATTAAGGGCTGCTATTGTGTACCTCGCTTCAAAGCCAATACCGAAAACATTTGTCCCCTCTACTGGGATAACGGATGGACTATCCTATTCCCTGTCCACTATCAGTCACTTTACTGATTGGCTACACAGATGAACTCTACCTCCTTATGTGGCACGATGGTTTCAATTATTGTGACATATATTGTGGAGGACGCATGAGGGTAAACAATTGGCACATTTCACAACCCCCTGCACACACGTATTGTACAGCTATCGAAGAAAACATGGATTGTGCGGGTGTGGTGCAGCCAACATTATGGTGACGAGTCTGCCGGGTTACAACAATGTCGATCACAGCGGGGGTTTTGCCTATGATATTTGGGTTTCATTTTTTTTGTCCGAATATTAATTTTAGTACTGACATTGATGATTGTCTATCGTTTTATGTGTAAACTTTCTTAGCTTTGGAGGGAAACTCTCGGGCCCTTGGTACTTGGTTTAAAGATGCAAAGTATGCAATTGCCCGACACCATGTTCTAGAGCTAAGTGGGGAGTGATCCACTCTCGCTTTCTACGGAAACAAGGAGACAATTTAAAGCATTTTTTGTAAGTAATACTAAGTTAGGCACTATCACCTTAGAAAGGAGTAACAAAGGACCGGTCAAATTAGCACATGGATCACGCGACTATGAAATCGCCCAAAACGAACTTCAAACTGAAACTACCTTGAGGCCTACTGAATCCGAGTGGTACCCATAGACACCGGATGATGTAGTCCCCGGTACACGAAGGAATTAGTTGAGCGAGATACACGGGCTTGGTTTTCGTTATAAAGACACACAACGAAAAATTCACGGGGCGAGATACATGGCCTTGCTTTCGTATGTACAAGAGTGCAAAGACCTGCTGGGCGTATCGGCTATCACTGACCATCCCTAATTAGCACGGCATATATGATTCATTGTCAGCTGTATATAGTAGCCACATGGGCGCTAAGAGCGGCCCTCAGAAAAATGCACACACGCCGAAAAACAACAATTGGGTAATCTGCAAAGTCAAACAAAACTGAACAATCGGCAAAGAAGAGAAAGTTTATTATTAGGAATCGGGAACCGATATTAAAAACCAAGGACTATCGTGGTGCCGCAGGCACCGTGTGGGACGGGACGGGAGTCCTTAGCCCGCCGCAGGCGGAAAAATTTTGGGTTCCCGTTGTCAACGGGACGGGATCCCATCGTCAGTTTTTCTGCTCCCGTTGTGACGGGATGGGACGGGACAATTTTCGTCTAGACGGGACGGGAAATGTCCCATGTTTTCTAGACGGCATGGGAACGGGACGGGAAATGTCCACATGCTTTCTAGACGGGACGGGAACGGAACGGGAAGATGGGAGTTTTTGATTGATGGGGACGGGATGGGAATCGAATATGGCTCCGATCTTTCAGACGGGATGGGATGGGACTATCACGTTCTATAGTGGGACGGGAAACAATGGGAAAATTGCCATTGTCGATGGGAAAGGCAATGGGAAAAGTGCCAGTGTCGATGGGAAAGACAACGGGAAGCCCACGGGGGATATGTGGGACGTTCTCAACGGGACATAGATGCTCAACGGGACGTTCACCCCACCCCCCCCAAGCCTCGGTACGAACTATTTACGGGGGACCATAGTAAATAGGACCTACGGTGCTCACAAAAACCAACATATTTGCCTACTTTTACCAACAATATTTGGTCCTGTTTACTATGGGCCTCCGTAATTGTAGTGTCTACGGCCGTGTACACCAACACACTTCACGTTCTTCTTGTCCACGGCTGGCTCGAACTCCACGCAATACCTCCAAATCCCTGACGTCTGCTTGTTTCTCCCAACGCCTGCACCCATCTTATTCACGGGAGTACCACTGATCGCAAATGACCGACTTGGCTGTGCCGGAGGCTCAGCAGCCGAGCCACCACGAGCCGATTCCGCCATGAGGAACGTGTGTGTGTGGTGCGTGTGTGATGCGTCTCTCTTCAAAAGTGAAAACATAAAATAAAAAAATGAAAGAGCTGACAGCGTACCACAACAATAAATAATTAAATCCAAGATTCACCTTGGATTCACATATAAAAAATATGAATTTATACAACTTCCACTGAAACTATGAAAAACTACAAAGTGGGAAGTGCAAATGGGAGATTTTGGAGGTTGAGTGGGAAGCGCAAATGGGAGGAAGATGGGAACTGACAATGGGAGCAGCATGTCCACAATGGTCATGGGAACGGGAGTACGTGCGGGGATAGTGGGACGGGAAGCAAGTGGGACGGGATAAATTATCCTGCCAACGGGATGGGAAGTGATGGGACGGGAGAATGTAACCTGCCAACGGGATGGGAAGTGATGGGACGGGAGAAAGTATCCGACGATAGGATGGGAAGCAAGGTGGGGACGGGAGGACGTACCCGCTGTCCCGTTTCTCTTATGCGAATTCCCGTCCCGGTTGACTCCCCATGCATAGTCCTTGATAAAAATAAACTGTAGTTTTTTGTTGTAGAGATAATTCGGCGTTATGGTTCATATTTTTTGGCTTGAGTACGAAGTACGTATCATAGCTCACTTCACAGCAGCAGCAGCAGCAGCAGCTGGCATTGTTTGGTTGATCGCGCTTGTGGAAATACCAAGCGGATACCGCACGGAACGGTGCTGGCAGACTGGTAGAACACGCGGACAGACAGGGCTGTTGTTTACAACTGGACAGCGGTCGCTCGCTGGCAGTTAAAACGCAATCTCGACACCTAAACGAGTGCAGATAACATTTTTACTGCAAACACCGCACCGCAGCGAAACGAAGTATGGTCAAGGCCTACAGTCCTAGCATGCCTGTTCTCGTGTTCACCAAGGAGTCATCCCACGGAAGGGGTGCAGCAGAAATTTCTGAGTTCCTCACATGAGGAGCTTAGTATCTCACCCGAAAAATGACTTCGGACACGTTCGTTCGCGCAACCCGACCAAACCTTCCAATGCAGTAGTCCAAAAATAAATACACCAGTAAAATAATAATAGTATGCGGTGGTTACTCACGTGAGAAGCACAACCGGTCAGAAAATTTGGAGCCTATAAGTGGTACCCCTACCGTGGGATTGCTCCAAGTGGATGTATTGTGAACGGCGAGCGGCTACGTCTGAATCCGATATCAAACGAACCTCCCGCGTTTTGGTTCAAAACCGTCACTGACCGCAGACACGGCACGGCCTGACGCTAAACAGCACTCAACAAGATGACGAAAACATATGTTGAAGCACACAATACGTAATGCCAAATGTCAACGCCTCGAAACAGACGCCTCTCGGCATTCGTTTTTCTACAGTGTGTGGCTGCGAAAACTCTGGGGCTGTCGATTCAGTAATGCGTGCGCACGATGCACATGTTTAACCAGGATACTCAACGGGGGATACGCGCAGCCTAAAATATAAATGAAACACAAACATGTCGCACAAGACGAAAAACACATGTTTTCGCCAGGAATCTGAGATGTACTCGATCACGGTGCCAATTTCTACTCGGCGTACCTGATATCGCGCCCCTTGGTTTGCAAAACAAAATAACTACCACCAGACCCCGCTCAGAATAATCATCATTGTAGGTATGCGTGTGGGCTGCGTAGACGTTCGCGCATCTATAGATAACAAGCTCAATTGTACTAGGTATTTTATGATGGTGCTTCAACATAAATATATAGATCTCACGGGGAATATGAAGATACCTATGTGCTCGCTCACAAAACGGAGATGTCACCCTTTCGGGATAGTGTCCGTTCCTTACGATCGGTTGATGGTACTAGCCCAAAGCAAACCTTATGGCCGAGCGGAGGTGCAAACTGTCTGCGTGGATCCCTAACAAGTGCATATAATCCCATAGCCGTAACCAAGTCGTCGTCATCCACTTTAAGACCCAACCGATTCCAAACCTTCACTCACAACGGCTCATCACCATGCACCAATTCGAACGTATTCAGGCGAACATGCTATACATTCGGCAAAACAATAGAATCGTCCATAAGCTTTCTTTCGTTGAAGGGTTGACGAGGTCCGGTGAAGAAACGGCCTATCGCCATGCTGCCTGGCTGTAACGAATTGCATGCCGTTCCTTGCAGCGGCGGTCATGTAAAGGTTCCCCTGAACTGAGGAGCCACCAGGTATCGCATATGATATATGTGTGTTGTGCCACTATCAATCGCTGAACAAACCTAGACCATGGGATTGCGTTAGTCTCTACGTCATGTTTGCGTGTGGCAGGGAGCTGCTCAAGTGTCCCGGGTGACATATATTGGGTGATACCGAAATCACAGCACGCGTCCGACGCGACTACGATACCCCAGAATACGGCTCTCCTCTGCACACAGAGGTACCATGGGCACTGTTACGATAGCAGTAAGTTGCTGCCACTACACAACTCTGGACAAAGGACAATGGACATTGCAATAGCAATATAGTATGGTATGATGAATGGGGCCACTGTCGTCGGCAATGTTTACCGATTACCCTTGGTATTTGCTAGCCCAAGCTAATAGGGCGCGTGTGAAAAGCAGAGTAGCTACATGAAAAAACTCGCGTTCTGTGTGGATGACCCGGACAGAGTGGTCCCAAAAACAAGATACCGAGTACGCATAATCAGAATGATCGGAGCGTAGACTCGGACTTGACACACAGGTATTGGTTAGGCAGTATTTCACCTATAAACACTTCATCTGCCCCACCGATCGATGCACATCGCCGGGTGACTTTGCCGTGTGCGATCTACGTTCATTACGCACAGCTTGGAACTTCAACTTTCTATTTCGTCGACAAAATGTTAATACCCTGGTATATAATAAGTGTTTTCCTCCAGCGGTCTCTAAGCAGGAAAACTCACCCGGCGGCTCTAAAACAACTGCACCGTTATCTGCCGTTTAGCAGAGACATCCATCTTGGCTACTGTTAAGAACATCGAACTTTCCGATATCACGTTCGTGGATTTTCGTCATATCATCTAATATATCACATCCCTTCTTGGACACTTTCAGTGGTCCCACTATCTACCCTCGACTCTGATGTGTTGACACACTGGCCCATATGTTCATCTACTCCCCTTCCACGTACCGTCTACTGAAATACCGTTTTCTTCTTCTGGCAGGTCCAGGTCTTATTCCCGATAGCGCACTATTAGCTGCTTTGAGTAGTTATTTAGGCGCGTGAAATGTAGAAGTTTATTCCTGTATCATCTGATAACCCCCCGCCGCGGGCCACGATATAAGTAGCATGTTTTGGCTGAAACGCTTTGAGCGTAACGAAACTCTTCAACCCAAACTCGTCGGACTGTGATCATCTATACCTCCTCTTCCAATGGGACGGTTCATCGTGTAGCACGTGCGATTCTCTCCAACATCTATTTTTGGGTTTGGTTTAGATTTCCTCTCAAGTGACCGTCCCTCTACCGTAGCTGTTTCCACCCCGTGTATCGTCAAGTGCCTATCGTATTTGCGTATGTTTCTTAGCGCCAGCCTTTGGCATGTCTATATGCTTGACTGACTGGTGCTACGGTAGGGGGGGTACCCTGAGTTTTGCACTATTCTACCACGTTGACTCCACTCGGGCGAGAGTGGTTCTGTGCCTCACTAAAAACTGTACGCAGGTGTATCATGTTCTTGTCGCAGTAGCAAGCATACCATGGCGGTGCATATATATCTCGAAAACATAAAGGATTAAGACTTAAAAAATCGCGGAGAGATATGGTGGTCACTCGGCGGAGTGGCTCTCATCCGCTGAAAAGAATGGATTCGAAAGCGACCCCCCCTACCGTAGCATATATGTATAGGTTGGGTTGGCGTCGGTTGGCAACGACGCTGTAAAACACGCCACTCGCTGCGTGAGCTAGACAACGAGGGTGCCGTTTTTTTGTTATTTTGTTTTGGCGGTCACCAAAGCTGGCGGTCGAGTAGATCATTTGTGCGGGGTGGAGAACCTTTGCTCCGCACAAGGGGAATGGTCGTATCACGTAGTGTTAATATGGTAAGGCATCCGCGAGGCAGTTACATAGTAAAATCCATTGCTGTCTCCGGAAGTGGCCACACCAGAAATTAAATTAACTCATTGAAGCTGTCGTCCATATGCAAGTCCGCCTCAGAGGCGGTTCTTAGCAGGATGCAGCTCACCCTCCATGCGACTTGCCCAATACCTCACGGCGCTTCGCGCTTGGTGCAAGCAATGTCTGCCTGGTTGGTGAAAACCCAACGTGCTCCGTCCCGGCATTGTAGGGATGCGAGGGTCTATGGTCATATGACTACGGCCGTGCACGACATGAGTATACCCCACCCTCCACCCCCCTACCGTAGCACCACCTTAAAGATCAATAATAGGTTTACCTAGAACAGCACAGCACTCTCTCGTACACTGGCGACGGTGACTGTTCACCCTAGCCAAGGCCAGTCGTTGAGCAAGAAGATCGTTTATATTTACGTAGGGATGTGTTCGTGCACGGATGCTCATACTTGTAAGCCATTAGAAGGCTCACGATGTATACCATCTGGGAGGCTTCCGGAGCCCCTACGTTATTAGCCAACTCTTCGTACCTACAAATGGGTCCATAGGCGTAGGTACACCTGTCACTGGATGCGCAATTTAGGGTCAACCTTCTTCTGGGTTGAAGCATACCTACTTACGCCTCGACCGATATCTGTTTTTGTAGCCGCGATATCTATCATCCTCCACACCGCAAGCCGGGGCTGTCCATCTTGTGACCTTACCTGTAAATATAGACGCCCAAATATTGTGTTTTCCATCAAGAACCGAATACATGTCCCCCCGTGAAGTACTTAGTACGTGACGGGCAGCCGAACATCGAGATGTATGATTGAGACTCTCCCTCTACCCCGCATCAGGCCAATTTGAAACAAAAAACGTCCTATTTTTGCTCATAGTATTTACTTTCACGAGCTTTGATAAAACTACTGTACCTCACTCAACCAAGGTTCTCTTGTGCTTCGTTTGATACAGCTATATACTATTAATAGGACGACGCAGGCTGGTCGTCGTAGGTAAACGGCTATATACCTCTGCCGCTGTACTCAGCCGCGGTATACATAGCGTATACGAGTTGCGCGTTGCCTACTTTTGATTCTTGCCCTTCCGCTCATGTTGGGAGCTGTAGTCTTGTCACTGCTTGTAGTTATGCGGTGTTGGCCATTGTTATGTTCCTACCAGTGTAAAACTTTGATGTCTGGTTCCCGTCCGCACGTGTCCACCTCTTCATGACTGTTGTGCTGCATCCAGTATAATGTCCGATTGGCGGGAAACTATTCGAAAGTCAGCAGCTTACCTGTAGTTGTGGGGGCGGAAATAATACGAAGTATGCACATTGTGATTGCTGTGGCTGGCATCCGACACCAGGTTGCATCCGTATTGTATTCCAGGCGATGACACATGATAGTCCATGTCATTCGCGTGGCTTTAGTTCGGGAGGCTGGGGTCAGTACATGGCCATGTCGATAGCAGTTGCTGTCACTACACAAGTCTGGACAAAGGACAATCGATATTGCAATAGCAATATAGTATGGTATAATGAATGGGGCCACTGTCGTCGGCAATGCTTACCGATTACCCTTGGTATTCGCTAGCCCAGACTGATAGGGCGCACGTGAAAAGCATAGTGGCTACATGAAAAAACTCGCCTTCTGTGTAGATGACCCGGACAGAGGGGTTCCAAAAAAACAATACATATTTTTATAGTACGCATAATCAAAATGATCCACGCGCACAATAAAGAACATGCCTACAACCCGGAAGCTCTGCCAAAACCACTGAGTGATATCTCGGATAGGCTGTACGCAGATACGCGTAGACACAGTACGCATATACATACGTTTACTGCCGCACCAGGTACGTTTCTAATACAGTTACCATAATCAGGCACGGGTTTAGTTTAGATGATGAGCGCTGCATGGTAGATAGGGTCTAGGCTGGCGAATCATCCTTAGACGCACGTGGCTTTTCCGACCCTCCCGTTCCAACCACATGCACGAGAGGAACGAACACACAGCACAGCGACGGGCCAAACGTTTTTATCGTTTCTCGAGGAGGTGTGGTTGTTACTGCTGCCACTCCTACAGCTACACTCTGGTTTCAGGAGGTGATGCGGTGTCTTCTTCGTCTGTGTCTATTTTTCACTCACCACCGACGGCACCTCGGGGAACGCCATAAATGTTTCTCGTAGTTTAGAGTAACAGGAACAAACTAGAACCACTCAGTTCTGCGCATCAGAACATCGAAAGCGGAGCTCAGGATTCGCATCGAGTGTGTTCACTACGCCGCCAGCCACAACAAATATATGTTGTCTATGTGCCGCCCTCAACATGCACGACGCACTACCTGCAGTGAAATGATACGGGAGGCCGTGTTTTGGTGGTGAGCTGCCCAATATTGCGACGGACCACCCTAAACTCTAACACGGGTTCGAAAACCTACCCAAAACTGTATCGACTTGATTATTACTGTACTTTCCCTCGATCCTGACACCTGGCGTGTTGGGCCACCCCTTTCCTTCGATCACGGACCTTATGACAAAACGTTGAATGTGGTCCACATGCCAACGTGTGTAGAGGTTGGCGATGGGCAACTATCTCGATTCTTTATCATATTTTGATTCGCATTACAACCGTTCTCTCTGGTGTTCGTTGAGTATCCACATTTACCCCCGCCAAAATCTTCATTCTCGCTATGATTTATATACGTACTGTAGTACTGCCAGGAATGTTCGAGTGCTTCATCATACCGATCAACTGATCAGAGAGTACAATATATGATATATCTTCACGTGGCAGCGCCATTTCAATATATATATGCGCGTGTTGCCTCGTGTACCGTAGTCTTTTCTGGACAGACCAAGCAATACTTCCGGCAATACAACGACTACTTGCTCATCTCAATATCCACGACTGTCGCTAACTTGTGTATCGGTGATCCCTACTCAGTCTTTCGGTCGGTTCAGCCGTCTCGAAAAGAGTACATACAAGTAGCAATTTTGTTCTAGCGCCGTGTGGATTGGATGAAAAATGTGTTTGCCTCCAGCAGCCTGATGGGAAATACAGATGTGAAGGTCAGACAGCGATCCGTGCGTACGCCACAAAACTATGACAATATAGGGTACTGTGCGAGACCTGCAGAAAAGGGGTGCCGGGAAGTGCACCCAGAAACCGTGCAAACGAACATACCTGGAGTGAACCTGCAATGGCGCCTCGACTGGTACGGTAACTGTGGGGAGCTCTATATATATGATACCGTACGTTTACTGGTAGTGCATTGTCTACCCTCCATACTGCATTACGTACATACCACAGGAGGAGTAGGTTGTGCATGTTGTAGCTCGTGCCGGTATCATACCAGCATGGACCGTCAGCACCAACATTTGATGTTCTGAGTTTGAAGAGGTAGAAATATTAATTCATGTGTGGATTATCATACACACGTAGGGTTTACGGCTTACGCTGGTACCGGTGAACGTTGCTTGCAGCCTAACATATGTAGCTTCGAAGAATGCTCAGGCAATCCCTCAATAACTAGGATCATAACCCACTAGAACTCGGCTACCATTTTCTGTATCACCTACCACACATCTGCCATTGCGTTCCTACACAACCAGCACCACTTCGAGATTAACGATATGAAGGATAAAACACATTTATTCCAATACCACATGTGCCGGTGTATTTCCTTCAGGCACTACGTAAACCGTCCGAGACATTCGAACACATTCTGGCGTTGCATTACGCACATTATGTTTTTGTTGGGGATGTTTTTGTCAGTTCAATATTCAACTCCTTCAATGTGACCTTTAGGCGCCACGTCTGGCAACACGTCGCATACATCCCATACCTATTTTGCCGACCTGGAGGCCTTACGTCGATCCCGACCACACTAATCGTGAACAAGTAGCGTAGGTACAGACGCGTGACTGCTTATATTGGGTTCACAGTCAATCGTTGTTTTTGAACATCTCAATGTTATGGACAGGCTGGGAGCGGTATATCCGCCTCTTTCAAGAAACGACCATGGCAGAACACAACAAGTCAACCGCACCGACAAAACGTTTGTCCTTACGTAAATGTTCCACGTTTAACTCTTAGATTTCACCACCCTTTTCAACATCCACCCTGAATATACACACCATAACACACTTGCGAAATACTTTTTGTTCTATGACAGACGAACAAACTCGACGTGTTGGGGTTCTACCCCGTACATCGAAGTTAAAGCTCTCAAACAGTTTCGGCCATGATCAGTGCTAGCATAATGTTTCTACAATTAAGCGCTTGGACTATATGAGTGCAGAAATCCTCGTGTGTTTAGATACCAAATATACTAGCATTTGGTAAGAAGTTTACAATACCTCTACCCTATTTCATGATACACAATATGACGAGAGTCGACGGGGGACCAAAGTGCCACAATATTATCGCGATGAAAATGCAAGGCTAACCCTAACCCTAACCCTAATAATATGCCGAAGTGGGGGGGGAGGAAAAGAGCCCATTTAGTGACCATGTTAGGATCTGACTCACGGCTATGAAGGGAGTGAGAGTAGAAGGACGAATATAGCATATAAGATGGGGGAAAAAAAAAAACGAAAACAAACCAAGATGGTTTAGGATGTTCGGGCTTGAGCGTGTGATTTAGTATTTTGGATCGCCACATAGGTTGCCACTAGTACACAGCACAATAAGTGCCAGGTGGTCTATCGTATATCTATTTAGCTATCGGGGACACAAGTATACTTCATTTTGATGTATATATCTCGTAGTGCACAGCAGCTTGACGTGCTGTTTGTCTTTTCGTCGCTGTATCGGGTCGGTTTGTTACTCGGGACATGTAGTACTCTGGTACGGCACAAGGCCCCAAACACGAACCAAGCGCACAAGCGTTTCACTATGATGGTAATGTACGTATCACTAATAGTGTCGTGCTAATTTAGTAGATCCGACATCGCAGATGTGCCGCGCGCTTATACAACCGGTTCGTGAAAAAAACACAACACAATCAAGCACAACAAATGAGGGTGGCCGACGGAGGTGTGCACACTTTTGTTTTCCATGACATGTGATGGTATGCTCCATGGGTTGCTATGGAACGCCATGTGGTGGCATGCCACTGTCACGCCTAGCCGTGGCACTGGCATGGCACGCTATGGCACGGCAGTGGCTCCCGTCATTGGCCACCATACACGGTTTAAATGCTTCATGCAAAGGCTATGGGCGTGTCATGGGTATCCAAGGCAACGCGACGGGGTTTCAACGCACGTCGTTTCATGGCATGGCATCAAAATACACCATGGCATGGCCTTGGCATTGGATCCACAGCTCTGCAATGGAACGCCCCATAGCAACGCCATGGCAATGCCATGACCGTGCCAAGAACGGGCATGGCCTGGACATGGCAATGCATGGCGTCGCGATGGTATTGGTATGGGGACGGTCTAGAAAGGAGAGAGAAAGGAAATGCGATGACAATTGATGGGGTCAAAATAAATACAAAAAAATGTGTACGCATGGGCGTTCAAGGCAACGCCATCGTAATGCGATGATCCTGATGTATACAGAGTCACATAACCATGGTAGAGTAATGGCACGTGCTAGATATATTTGTGGCACGGTACATCATGAAAGAGCTATGGCCCGTCATGAGGACGTTAACATCTAGGGTTAGGGTAGCCCGATAAACGTGTGTGGCTAGGAAATGGCAGCAACATGACACTTAGTTGAACCCCCATGTAGAAACGCATGACAGTGCCATGGCAGTGGCGCGGCAATTTGGCTAAACTCCCTGTCGCGCCAAGTTAACCCCATGGAAATCCATGGCAATGCCATGGAGATCCACGAAAGACCCATGGCGGGTCGTGGAGAGGGTTTTGGTACGCCTTGACTGACGTGTTGCATGTTCTAGATAAACTAATGGAGGACGATGAAGGCTCACGGACCTCTTTAGCATTGCAGTTCTGGCTCAGACCCATACAACAACGCCTGGCGATGTCATGATATCCGATAGGAAGGCCCTGTCAAAATACATGGTGTCGACATTTAATTATCAGGCACGCTGGTGTTTCATCATATCGGTGGCATGGTGCTCGCTGTGGCAAACGCCGTGGCATCGTTATACCACTGGCGGCGTGGAGTGTTGCCAAGATGTTGGCCGGTGGCATGGTAAAAAATGTCGTAGTCTACCGATCATGGCCTGCCGTATCATTACAGGCAATTGCCATGGCCATACACAAGATTGTCAGACATCGCCATGGCTTGACATCAAAAATATCAAACGTTCTTGGTTGTAGACTATGGGGCATTGTTTCGTTCGCCACGACTCCGAAGATGCAGTAGCTGTCGAGTAGTACCGACTGCAGTGAATTTCTCTGCTGTGGGGTGACTAGTCTGAAGCAAGGCTGATAAATCAACCGCACGTTACACATAGTTGGGCGTGCAACGTAACGCCACTATCCTTTGAGCCCTCGGATTACGTCAATCCGGAAGGGATCGTTTGTTGCGTGAGATTAATCACCCTCACACCAGGGAGCATCCCATCGTGTACTGTGAGATACCGCCACCATTGCTCGCGTGATGTATACCGCACGCAACATATCGAGGTAAATTAATGTTCCGACTCCCTTGTCCACCGTACATGCACCATCAGGGCCACCTCTGTTGTAGCGAGCATCGATGAAGCTAGCAGCTAAAACAAGTACATAGCACCGCGGGAAGCATCCACACGTAACCACGTAGCAGGGCAGGCGATGATCTCGGCGTGAGCACTCAGCAAGTGTTGTCGATTGGTTTTAGGGATTGGAAACACGAGTTGGATAATACTGCAGCGTCACTTGTGACACAACCATCAAAGTAAATACCTTCGCGGTGTATTATTAATATTAATATTTAAAAAGTAATATCCATCGTTATTCCATTTTTGAGCAACGTGCGGCGATGACGATTTACATAGACAGCAAGATGTTAGCAAACGGCAGAATGACGAATGCTTTACAACCGGCCGAGCTTTCCCGGCCGATACATACTCATAGCAATACTTTGTTTTCGCGAACACTGAAATTATGGCGAAAATGATGGGTTTTAGGCTCCCAAAAATTGCAACCACCCGCAGTTGTTTACTCTGAAATGTTCATAAGTCGACGGCAGGAGATGCCGTTCGTGATCATACATTACGCTCAAAACCTTTTACCTGTGCTTGTGGGCTGTGCGGCCGGTAATGACTTCGGATTAAAACAGAAGTAGATACATGTGACAGCGATTACACATAACAAAAAAAACTAGGAACAACAACTAAACTTCTCTTCGCTTGCAATGGCAAGCCTTGTAAACCGCGGGATAATCACTTCACACCCTGTTCGCATTTGGCACTTGTTTGGTTTGGGAATGCATGAAAATTACCGCAGCCTCGATAATATGTGTGCATCCAAATGAGAAGGGCCCAGGACGGACCCTTAATTACAAACGGAAAGAGGGTACAATGTGCGCGATAAGAGTAATGTCAATGATCGTGGGTGCATGACTTAGATGCACACGCGGGTGAAGCAATGTATACCCGCTTACATGGTGAAGTATACACCATCCGAGACTGTCAGGTTGGCTTGGATTACCTGGTATACTAGTTGGGTTTTCCTCTCTACCAGAGCGTAATCATGTTGTACTCCCATCTTCATTGCGCAGTGGTTCAACGGAGTTTGGCTTGCACTGACCCCAAATTGTTTTCAACATCACGCACCACCCATCAACACTTCGCACAAGAACGTCCGCATGGCTCTGAACCCTTGCATAAGTTGGGTTGGCCTCGGTTGGCGACGAAGCTGTTCAACACGCCTCGCACTGCGTGAGCTAGACAACCAGGGTACCGGATTGTTTGGTTTTGTTTTTTTACGGTCACCAAGACTGGCGGTCTTGTTGGATCATGTGTGCGGGATTGAGAACCTCAACTTCGCACAAGGGGAAATGTCGTATCACGTCGTGTGTATATGGTAAGGCACCCACGAGGCATATACCTAGTAATTCCTATTACTGTCTCCGGAAGTGCCCACACGAAACAATTAACAATTCATTGGAGGCTGTCGTCCATATGCAAGTCCGCCTCACAGGCGGTTCTTAGCAGGATGTAGCGTACCCTCCATGCGACTCGACAAATACCTCACGGTGCGTCGCGCTTGGGGGAAGCAATGTCTGCATGGTTGGTGGAAACCTCAACGTGTTCCGTGCCGTCATTGTACGTAGGCGAGGGTCTATGGTCACTCGAATACGGCCGTGCGCGACAGGAGTACCCCCTTCCCCAGTTCAAGGAAACCCGTCATACATTCTACGTGTCAAGTAAGCAATACTCATACTGAAAGTAACAAATGTAATACACAAACAGACGGGCTTTGTTTATCTTCCTCGAGCATTTATCCCAAGACCACTACCTAGCCCTGCGTTTGCCGACTACATTATCCACTTGTATGGCAACCCTATGACACTTCTATGGTACAAGTAACGTTAGGCCAGTAGTAGTACAGCACCAGTATTATGCCAGTAATATAAGGCCGGTCGTACCAGGCCAGCGGTATGGCTCAAATATGGCAGTCGTATGGCAGTCATATGGCAGTAGTATATCAGGAGTGCGACAGCAGGATGGCACTATTATGGCAGTAATATTGGCAGTAATAGGGCAGGCGGTAGTACTATGGCACTAGCAGTGTGGCACTTGTATTTTGTCACTATTAATAGTATATCAGGCAGTGGTATGAGTTCGGGTTAGGCGCATGTATGGCAGCAATACGGCAGTAGTATGGCCTTATTGAGTCACTCTTGTGGCAGCAGAAGGGCAGGTAACATTAATAGTTGTGTATCACTAGTATTCTGGCAGTAGTATGGCAGGCAGTAGTATGGCACTTATTTAATAATCAGTATGACAGTAGTATGACAGCATTACGGCACTACTTAATCTGGCCGGCGTTAGTTATATGGCAGGAGCATGGCACCAGTATGGAAGGTAGTAGTGGTATTATCGCATGTAGAAGCAGTATTACAGTAGTAGTAGTATGACACTAATGGCAGTATGGCAGAAGTATAGCACTCGTAAGGTACGCCTATGTCAGTAGTAGTAGGGCGGCAGTACAGCAGGAGTGCAGTAGTAGTATGGCAGTAGGATGACGTTCAGATGGCAAAAAATTGTATTATTAATAGTCTATACGGCAAGCAGCAGTAGTAGTAGTAGTAGTAGTAGTAGTATGGCAGTACTGTAGTATGGTAGTAGTATAGCACGACACTAGTATGGCAGTAGTAGTATGGCAGTGGCATGGTAGCAGTATAGCACGACACTAGTATGGCTGTAGGGTAGTAGCAGTATTTTGGCAGTAGGTTTAACAGGGCAGTGCTCGGATAGGGGTACTGTACCGTTCTGGCCGAGATAGTTTCATAATGATTACAGTAGATCCCTTAAGACAAACTGTTCGGAGTGTCAGCCTTGTTTTGCCGTATGCTTTTCTTTCTGCGGCTACGCCTACTGATTATTCATCGGATTGTACGTGTGAGTTTTGCCAACATATGTTCTATGAAAGCGGTATACTCGAAGTATACCTTCTATATTTAAATGAAGTGTATTATGTAACCATCATCCGAAACAAAAGGGTGCTCCTTTTCCGTACCACGTGTGGCAACACACTACAGTAGTCAAGCAGTTCCTGCGTTCAACGACCAATACCGACCATTTTCAACGAACCCCCGCTGTTTGTTCAGATATTCGTCGTACGCCTCAGCACTCTCCGCTTCCTGGCTTTTGAGCACGTCTCTCTCGGTTCCTCGTGTGCTCGATCTAGGGTTGGTGCTGTTCTATCTTGAATATATGTTTGTAAAAACCGGTGAAAAACGAACTGACGCCCCAATCGTTAAGGATTTGAAGTGAATACGTTGGCATAAAACGACCTCTTTGAGAGAGCCGGACGGCGGCGGGCCATTTAAGGTTCCAGCAACGTAGATCAATTTCATAGCAGTACCGTATAACACGCATAAAAGCAAACGCTGGGAATTATGTTGTGGAACCAAAACTAAACACATCACCGGGTGCGCTTGGGTAGGTGAGTGTGATATCTAAAGCACCGCCGTTGATCAAAGCATCAAACGGCATTGACACAGGTGGGATGTGTGCCAACCAGGGGGTATAACAGCGAGGGTTGGTTTTACCGAAACATTCAAATTTGCTTACCGACAATACATTCGGCCAGATATCCGGGGGTGTGGGTGTCCAATGTTGGGTTGCTAATGGGTGTCAATAGACCCTGGACTGATGGCCAGAGGGTGTGTGGCGTGTTATTGGCGCGGTTGTAACACGGGGTGTGCTAACGCATGGAAGGACGTTTATCTGGAACCAGTTTGGTTTTCCATTCCCAAGCAGTCCGGATGATAGTACGGCCAGCACTTAAAACACGAGGATGACCGGAAGAACCGCGCGCTGGTGTCACTTCCACGATAATTTCCAGAGGATTGCACCGGAGTTCACCTGTCGGACTGAAACACTGCCTGGACATATGGTGATTTATGACCTTCCTATTTAGGCAACATCCACGATAAAACATACATTTCCCGTGATACCGTAGCAGCCGCGTTGATATGTAACGTCAATTTTGGTGATCGGCCTACCGTGATAGCGCGCACTAGTGGCCTCTGTTCTGCAACTAGTACCCCTACCGGTCTGTGTTGGGCATGCATGGTGTCCACCAGTTTATTCACGGGGTACAGGGGGTGGTCACTCTGGAGTTTGGTGTTTTTTCCTCGCTGTAGGGTGCGATAATCAACATACCCCCTGTGACAAAGTGGTAGTCGAAACACAAACGAAATATACAATAACGACCGGTTGTGCTCTTGGAGACAGGTTCGTAATATAAGGGGGTGTGTTACAATGCTTGTCACACGGCAATGTTGGCGGCGGATTGAAGGCGCAAATGTCAGACATATCCATATATGGCATGCTTGACATCAAGGAGGGAACGCTCAGCTTATAGTTGTTGAAGGTATGTCATCACTGAGCATGGGAATCGTACAAACCGACGGGGGGGGGTTGCTTAAGAGTCTTGGTATCTTAACCTTATACGATTCATTCGAGTATCGCCAGCGATCACCGGCCTGATCAGATTTGATTACTTTCGAAAGGAGGCATGGGCTCTCGAAGAAATACAAGTGCGGCAGTCAAGTAATCCTTACCAACAAACATTTGTCACCAACTATTCGAGGGCAATCATCAACAGCATCAGGGATAGCGAGTATTCAACTACATATTTGGTATGGAATACGAGGTACATGGGACCCACGGGGTGGTATTGCAGGAGAGACCTATGCTCGCAGGATGGAGGCACAACATCTATCATGTATAGACTCCACACATTTCCCA
>MEHQ01000542.1:0-17872 GCA_008828725.1 Saccharina japonica
AAGAGAAAAACCGCCAACGCAGTAGCTTAATGCAGTTAGGAGTTTGACCACTTGAAGGCGTCTGTCACGCTCCTCATTCCCACCGTTCTTGTAAAAATTGCCTCCCAAAGTACTAGAACAATATATGGAGCAATTTTGGCATATTTACTCTTCACGGGAATCATTTTTTCGCTTTGGTTTAATAGAGTTGGAAAACGACATTTGGCAGAGTTGTCGGCAACAACAAAACAAAAAACATGACGGCTGGACATTTTTGAAAAAATAAATATTTCGTGCGTGAGGGGCGTTTAAAGTTGACGAAAAATTCAGAAAAAATGCAAAAATGTCCCTAAAGAACGGAAAAATACAAACAATAAAAAAGTCCAGACGTTAGTTTTTTCGTAGTGTCATGACGCACAACCCTGCCAAGTTTCGTGGTCCAACTCTCAAAAACCAAAGCGCAAAGTTGCGAAGGTGTAAAACTCTGGCTGTCGCTGGAACCAGCTCGTAAATTATCCGAAAAAATATTGAAATTGGATATATGTAAAAACCGAGTAATACAAAAGCACGAAAAAATAGAAAATGCACAAATATACAAACACACAAATACACAAATACGCAAGAACACAGGGAACCCGGAAATGCGTGCCAAAGCGTGCACGCCAGCAAAGCTGCTTTGCCACACATCGCCACACCCCACCGCCGACACCACCACACCGGGGCGTGAAAAGCTACTTCCGGTACGGAACTTGCGGATGCGCAGCCTTCCCCAGCCGAAGAGGTGCAAGCTACAAGCACATCCGGTCCGCAGCCCGCAGCCGGTGCCCCGGAGCCCGCAGCCAGTCCGTGTTGCGCAGTCCGCAGCTGGTCAGCAGTCGGCCGTCTGTGCCTGTGCAGCTTTGGCCCCCCACCCTCCCGTCGGTTCTATGCTGGGGCCTGCACTATCGGAAGCCGCCGCGACCTGCCCTCCTCCGGCCGCGACGGCGCTATTAGTCGGCACAGTTCGTCGTGAAATAGTCGACGTTGCGGAGGAAGCCTGGGGCAAGGTCTCCCCCGTGTGGTAGTTGTTGCTCTCTTCACTTTGCGTGGAAAGTAAACAAAGTATATATACCTTGCACGAAAACCGTACGAACCCGCGGGTTTTGCGGTGTTTTCATGCGATGCCTGCAACGATTTCGTTAGTGCAGTAGTGCCCCGAGAAAAGGGGCAACAACCGTACGAAACCGCGGTTTTGTACGGTTTGTTCATACGGTGCACGGTGGAGAAACAGCGGTTATGAACGGTTTTCCTTACGGGGATTGGAACCGCACCGTAGCAAAACCCATTCAACGGGGAACCACACCGGACCGCACCGCAGGATGTATCACAGCACCGAACCGCACCGTAGGATTTACTAAATCTAAAACACCGCACCGAACCGCACCGTAGGATTTCTGATTTTCGAAAACCGCACCGAACCGCACCGAAGGATGCATGAAAAAACCGAACCGCACCGTTGCATTTACGATTTCTGAAAACCGCACCGAACCGCACCGTAGGATTCCTGATTTATGAAAACCGCACCGAACCGCACCGTAGGATGCATGAAAAAACCGAACCGCACCGTTGCATTTACGATTTCTGAAAACCGCACCGAACCGCACCGTAGGATTCCTGATTTAAGAAAACCGCACCGAACCGCACCGTAGGATGCATGAAAAAAACGATCCGCACCGTTGCATTTACGATTTCTGAAAACCGCACCGAACCGCACCGTAGGATTCCTGATTTCTGAAAACCGCACCGAACCGCACCGTAGGATGCACGAAAAAACCGAACCGCACCATAGGATTTACAATATCGGATAACCGCACTGAACCGCACCGTAAGATTTCCGCTTTCTGAAAACCGCACCGAACCAGACCGTAGGATTTTCGAAAAACAAAAACCGCACCGTGCACGGACGGTTAGCCATAAAGAACCCTGATTAATACAAAAGTACAAACACAGAAGATACGAAAATACACAAATACACAACACGTGCTCAAAAACACAATGCGCAAAAACACAGGGAACCCGGAAATGCGTGCCAAAGCGTGCTCGCCACCAAAAGCTGCTTTGCCCACACATCGCCACACCCCACCGCCAACATCACCACACCGGGGCGTGAAAAGCTACTACCGGTGCGGAACTTGCGGATGCGCACCCTTCCCCAGCCGACGAGGTGCAAGCTATATTCACATCCGGTCCGCATGCGCACCCTTCCCCAGCCGACGAGGTGCAAGCTATATTCACATCCGGTCCGCAGCCCGCAGGCGGTGCCCCGGAGCCCGCAGCCCGTGTTGCGCAGTCCGCAGTAGTCGGCCGCCGGTGCAGCTTTGGCCCCCCACCCTGCCGTCGGTGCTACGCTGGTGCCTGCACTATCGAAAGCCGCCGCGACATGCCCTCTTCCGGTGGCGGCAGCGCTATTAGTCGGCACAGTTCGCCGTAAAATGGTCTACGATTGCGGAGGAAAAACCAGGGGCAAGGTCTCCCCCGTGTGGCAGTTGTTGCTCTCTTCACTTTGCGTAGAAAGTAAACAATGATATGCACCTTGCACGAAAACCGTACGAAACCGCGGTTTTGTACGGTTAACTCATACGCTTCCTGTAGCGGTTTCGTTAGTGCAGTAGTGCCCCGAGAAAGCGACAAAACCCGCACGAAACCACGGTTTTGTACGGTTTATTCATACGGTGCGCCATGGAGAAACAGCGGTTTTGAACGGTTTTCCGTACGGGGGTTGGAACCGCACCGTAGCAAAAACCGTTCAAAGGGGAACCGCACCGGACCGCACTGTAGAATGTATCACAGCACCGCACCGCACCGAAGGATTCACAAAATCTAAAAGCCGCACCGAACCGCACCGTTTCTTTTACGATTTCTGAAAACCGCACCGAACCGCACCGTAGGATTCCTGATTTCTGAAAACCGCACCGAACCGCGCCGTAGGATGCATGAAAAAACCGAACCAAACCGTTGCGTTTACTATTTCGGAAAACCGCACCGAACCGCACCGTAGGATTCCTGATTTCGGAAAACCGCACCGAACCGCACCGTAGGACGCATGAAAATACCGAACCACACCGTAGGATTTACAATATCGGATAACCGCACCGAACCGCACCGTATTGCTTCCGCTTTCTGAAAACCGCACCGAACCGGACCGTAGGATTTTCGGAAAGAAAAAACCGCACCGTGCACGGACGGTTAACCGTAAAGAACCCTGAAAAATAGGTGATACGTAAAATGAGTAGCCGAGAATAGGTGTACCTACGCACTTTGAGCTATTTGTAAGTACAAAATGGAGCGCAGGCCCAATATCAGGCGGGCCAGGAAGCCGTTTCCGGTATACATTACGCAGTGTACCTATAAATGCTCAAAGTGCGTAGGTATACCTATTTTTGGCTAGTGCCCTTTCTTTTTTGTTCATTGTGCTTTTACCGTTTTGTCAGTGTTTTCTACTGCACCCTGTTGTGCGCGTTCGACCCCATCTTCTTTAGATAGGTCGCGTTCTTTCTCTCAGGGTCAGCTTTTTTTGTGGGCGTCTTTGTTGGATAGAGCGCGTTCTTTCTCGCAGGTGTTAGTTTTTTTTTGTGGGCGTATTCGCGCACGGTGGGGGGGGGGGGGGGTTATGCGCGAGTTGCGTGCGTTTTCCCTTACGAGTCGGCGGTGTTGTGATGCAGCGTCGTTTCCTCCTTTTTTTGGCGCGTTTGCTCCATGCACTTGACCGGGGGGGGGCGGTTCGGGGACTCGTGTGCGCGTCTGGCTTTTCTCCTCCCGACGCCCGTGTCTTCACCGTGTTTTCCTGTTTTTTTCCGCGTGGGGTCCCCCGTCTTCACCTGGGCACCGACGTCCGGTTGTGCTTCTGCCGTTGATTTGTTGTTTTTGTTTTTATATTATTATCTTTGCCATCCGACAATGTGCACGATGATCTTCAGCGTTGATCGCTCATAAAATTCCCAAAAGCAGAAAACCACGGAAACCAAGTAAACCTATGCCTACAGTCTAACACTCTTCTATGTCTTCTTCCCGCCAATATTTATCGACAATACTCCATATATTGTCCTTGCTCCCTCCTTCTTCCCAATATGCACTCTTTACGTTAAATTCTTGAGTCCTAAGCCGCATCTAAGCTCCATCCCCACGCCATCGGTGTGTGTCTGTCACCACCCCCCCCCCTGCTCCTCCTCGCTTCCTGGCGGCCCCTGAGCTGAAGTTTGAAGCGTGAAACCCTCCTGGAAATGGCGACCTGTGTGGTCACCGAGACGATTTGCAACAGGCGTTCTTTCACCGCCCCTTTCCTAGCCATTGACCTACCGTCCCTCCCCCCCACAACACTAGCAGCCAGCTGGTCGATGAAAGTGCTGCCCTCTACCCCGAGACGCGCAAAGCTTTCCACCGCTAAAGTGGTAAGTTTGTGACTCCGTTCGTCGAAGGACACATGTCCCGGACGAGCGTATTGTTGGCGCTTGCGTGCCTCGGAGGTAGAGGCAGCTTATCCATCGTGATCAGCACTGCCTCCTCGCAGGTGTACCTGCGCTTGAGGGTCAGCATGGGTGACGTCCAGCAGGATAAAATTCTCCCTGTACTCCCTGTTTGGAGCGTCCCGGAGTCCTCCTCTCCTGACTACAATGTCCATCCGCAGATTTCGGTGTACAATGAACGGTTCGCCGATCTCTACTTGGTGTTGAATTTCCAGACGCTTCGACGTGCAGGACATCGCGTGGACGAGCGGCTGATGTTGGTTCACTTGTGCACCTGCCCTGGGACAGATGCGTGCGTGGCGGGTGTCCACGTTGACTGCATCGCAGCAGGGGCACCTCACTGCTACGTGCTCCTCGATCCCAATGAAACGTCTTCCCATGCCCACGAACTCTGCGGCGGGTATGACACGTAGTGAATCCGTTGGTCTTGCCCGAAGGCATGCCGTGGCTCCTGCCCCCTGTAGACTCCTATAGCGAGCCTTGGCGAAGGTCTTAGTCTCGGCCCCCCCCAGCGGGTCGCCTGGTTCGGGGGGGCGAGCCGTCTCCGGTAGCTCCTCCAGCGAAGCAGTGTGGGCAGCGTGCCGGCCCTGATTCACCAGTTTGCCCAGCTTCTGTTGGGCTTTTCGTGTGTTTGGTGGTTACGGCGTCATGCGCCGCCAGCATGTCGGCCTCTGGGGCCAGGTCCCCCGAGAGCCCATACCAGCCAAGATTCAGGGACGATGCCCACCATCTCCTCCTTGGTCACCCCCCACGAGTCGCGGATCTCCCGCAAGCTTGATCCAAGCTGAGCAATGATTCTCGATCCTGGGAGCCCCCTCTTCACTTTGATTCCGAGCGGGCCTATGAGGTCTGCCAGAACCTCCGGCAGGATCCCCACCCTGCTCCCAATTGAGGCAGACATTCGCCTCGCTTCTGTCGTTATTGTTGGTACCGCTCCATGTTTGTTTTACAGGCCCTTTTATTATGTACCTTGCTGGTGCTTTTTGCACACGCACATCGTCTTCCAGCGTGTCTTTTTGGTGGCCTGCTTTTGTCATGGGCGGCATTTTTCATTAATAATAACCAAAACACAACAACAACAAACGACCTCCGCTTCTTGCGTTTCGATGAGCTTCCTATCTCGGACGCGTGGTATGCTGCTGTCTATACTGTTCACCTTCTTTGTGTCTGCATCCTTCGGCGTGCATTCTACGGCATTATTTATGTTTCCCCCCCGTTTTTTCCTGCCTTGCACCATTTCACACATACATGTAGTATGTGGCCATTCGGCTATTCGCCGAGGTCGAAAATGTTTTGACCTTCCGGAAGGTGTATACTTGAAAAGGTAGTCTCCTGATTCATCTGTGTACCCGGAAAGGTCGTAGTCATTTCAACCTTCCCGAGGTCAGTGCCATAGTCAAGGTCGGACCTAGCGTCATGACTACGCTTAGCGGGGTCTGAGCCTTAGCGTGGTTGGTACCCCGAAGATTGTCAACCTTATCGATGTTGTTTTCATATACCCGTAAGATTGGTGGCATTAAATCTAATTATTATTAATACCTCGTACGTCAGCTGTGAGTTCAACCGATTGAATAGTAGATACTCTACTTTGCGAGCTGTGTAGAATTTTTGTTCTATGTGTTATTTGTGGTATTGGTGTAGGCTTCGTGATGTACTAGGAACCTGGTAGTTACTACTCGATTTAATAAGAAGCCGTTCGCGCGTGTTATGTGTTTAATCCTCGTCAAATATATAGTTCAGTGACTCCCCTGGATACTACCCGGATCATTGTTGGCGTTGTTGTAACCGTTATAAGGAATCTAAGCACGACGCCTCTTCGGCATTTAACAGGAGATCCTCGAGGAAATACTGCTTCATGCATTATTTATTTCCTCAATCCACGCAAAAATGTTTTGACAGACAGCCTTGACGCTTGACAAACTGCACTCATGATCGTCAACAGACATCTTTGCTCGTGAGTAGTCCGCCTTGTGCCGTAGTCTCCCCGGAATTACGTCACTGGGGCCGGCGTGCATCTGCCCTGCACGCGGCTGATATCCTATCATCCCCTCATTTTTCCTACTTTATCCAAGTAACTTATTCCGGCTTTGAAGCCTGTCCCCCCCCTGACCAGCCCGTTGTAGCCAGTTGTTCACTTACACAAGTACATGTTTTGCGTATCTTGTTTACTGACGGTTTTCAAAATCCGAACCTTCCCGAGCGGCTTGAAAACTGCTCTATTCAGACCTTTATCGCCCAGTTTTGTGCTGAAAATCAGACATTTTATGAGGATAATTTGTTCTCCAACGACGTGCAAGATCTGAACCTTCCACGAGCACCCGCTGTCCACTGCAGGAAGTATCCGACACCTGAGCTGCTTGCAGCAGCAGCAGCACCCCACATGCATATGTGTACAGGCGCCCTGTTGTTGTGCCCGCTGTTGTTGACATCCTGGTATCACGACGCAGCAAGCAATTCGTAATAATCGATTCGCTGTGAGCTGCTGCTGCTGCTGCTGCTGTGCAGGACGAGTGTGTGCCCGTGTCTTTAGTCTTGTCACGAACACCTGCTGTGCCCGTTGTCAAAATACATAAACATGCGTGCAGGTGCGCTGTTGTTGTGCCCGCTGTTGTTGACAGCCTGTTATCACGACGCCGCAATCAAGTCTCAAGAATCGATTCGCTGTGAGCTGCTGCTTCTGCTGCTGCTGCTGCTGCTACGAAACTTGCTGTTGACAGCCTGTTACCACGACGGTCGCAAGGATCGATTCGCTGTGCACAGCTAGCTGCTGCTGCTGCTGTGGAATATCGCCGCTTTTCTGTGAGCACACCCTCACCCTTCCATGAACACCTGCTGCTGTGCCTGCTTTTGACAAGCTGATATCACGACGCAAGCCAGCCATCGCGACGCAAGCCAGCCATCGCGACGCAAGCCAGCCGTGAAGATAGATTCGCTGTGCGAGCTGCTGTGCGGTATCGTCGCTGTTATCACTACGCAAGCAGGTCCCAAATATCGCTTGGCAGTACGGAGCTGCTGCTGCTGCTGCTGCTGCTCCTGCTGTGAAATATCGGCGTTTTTTCTATGAGCACACCACTGCTGCGCCTGCTCTTGACAAGGTGTTATCACGACGCAAGCCACAGCCATCGCGACGCAAGCCAGCCGCGAGGATCGGTTCGCTGTGCGAGCTGCTGTGCGGTATCGTCGGTGTTATCACTACGCAAGCAGGTCACAAAGTTCGATTCGCTGTGCAGAGCCGCTGCAGCTGCTGCTGCTGCTGCTGCTGGGAAATACAATATCGTCATTTTTTCTACCAGGTATTGCACAACGAGCTCCTGCTGCTGCTGTGCAGCATCGTCGCCGTTATAACGACGCTTTACAACCTGTTATCACGACGCAAGCCAGCCACATCGCAACACAAGTCAGCCGTGTGGATCGATTTGCTGTGCGAGCTGCTGTGTGGTCGCGTCGCTCTTATCACTACGCAAGCAGGTCGCAGAGATCGATTTGCTGTGCAGAGTCGCTGCTGCTGCTGCTGCTGCTGCTGCTGCTGCTGCTGCTGCTGCTGCTGCTGCTGCTGTGAAATAACATATCGTAACTTCTTCTATGAGCACAACAAGCGTTTGTACCCGTTCTTCGATTGCGTGTGTGAGCAGATCTTTGTTTTCAGGGGGGGGGGGTTCAACGCTTTCTTTTTGGGAATTAGCCTAAAATAGGTATACCTGCGCACTTTGAGCCATTTATAGGTACACTCTTGGTACACTGCGTAATGTACACCGCAAACGGCTTCCTGGCGCGCCTGATATTGGGGTTTCTCTACATTGAACCTACAAATGGCTTAAAGTGTGTGGGTACACCTATTATTGGCTACCTATTTTACGTATCACCTATGTTTTGCTTCAAGTGTACCTATACATGGCTCGAACGATCAGTTTTTGGCAACTGAAATATAGACAGACGGCCACACCAGACGCCGGGGGTGTCAACCAGCCGACCGTACCTGTCAACCAGATGTTATTTTATTAGTCGTTTGGGCCATGTGCCTTTAATAAGTGTGATCGTGATGCAGAGAAACAGCAATGACGATTGTTTCCATGCCATTATGCTGAAAGTACCATACACATAGTGTAGTGCAGTATAAAGTAGGAGAAACTTTGGTACATACAAGGGGCTTCGCCGGCGGCCTGGACGGCCGCCGGTCGCAGCCTTGCGTGATACCGGAAATGTTATTAATAGCAACATTGTGGTTAAGGATGGGGGCCAGACGTATAATGCCAAGAGATACACACGTTAGCAGCAGCATTGTGTCAAATGATAAAAATCAGACGTGCTGCCAAGAGTTGAACGCGCTCTGCACACTGCCCACGGAGAGAGGCAACCGTACTACTCGTAATATATGTGATCCTGCTGCTGTACTCATACGTGTGTGCTCGTATGTACCTTGGTCACAAACCTGACACGTGCGCATTGTATGATGTACAGTTCTGCCTACTGTGTGGGCCTACACATCTTCGAAGTAGGCGAACAACGGCGACAACAGGAGAAACAAAACAACAACTGATACGACGTGCGTGTATATCTTGTTACCGGTCATCATACATATTCAACCCACCTATTTTGGACTACTCACAGCTCGTGGTAGGTAATATTGTAGTACGTAAGTATGTAATAGTATGATACACACGTGTCTTCGATATATACTCGATGCACGTAATCTACGCGCCTCTTCCGCCAAAGACCAAAAAACAAAAAACATAAAAGACGACAAAACAACGTGTTTCCCCATCCCCGTTTGCAAATGATATATATTTATATATTGAAACCCTCGACAGTATATTGAGCACGATGAGACGAAACATATTTTTGAGGTGATTCTCTCGATAGCCTCGTATCCCCGATCGTCTTTCCTTCGCCGACACTTCTCCGATTCAGGTGTACGGAGACTTCCCGTCCTCTCTGTCTCAGAGAACCCCGTCGTCTCCTGGCGCGCTTGACGGGCACGACATTTGAGCTTGTTCGACGAGTCACCGACACGGGGACTAATTTCGTATCTGGAATTCAAGTTGGCCCCACTCTGGGTGTAAATGTAGGGACCGTTTGGACTTGCCATTTATGGTACAACAGTCATTATATTTCCGTCGAGAACGCTGTCGGAGTCTTGCATAATTGTTAATTTCAAGCTCTCGACCTCTCTTAGTTCAACCGTGCTCCCTCTACGTGCGCGTGACGGCGAGACGCGAAACCGGCCAACCCCCTCCTTCCCCCCCGTCATCTGCACGCCCGCGCTCGCCAAAACCGGCTTCGGCCATGGGCTCGCTTGTGTTCACGATGCAGAGCCAGACTTGCTCCTCTCTCCGAAACAATAACAGTGAGCGGCGTATCTGACGTACTCACAGACGTTTCGTACATCATCGCGACGAAACCTGGACGGCGTGTTTGTTCCAGGAGTACGAAACATGTCGTAGATCTCGATCTTGCGTTCGCCCGCAGAGGTCCCCACGAAGGCGGCACTGGCAGGGCGGCCGACCCCCCCCCCGAGGCACCGGAGGCCGGAGAGCACCCCCCCAGAAAAATCACGTTGAAACATTGTTTCTGTGGCGAGGCGTTTGGGTCAAAACGCTGACAGGACAGAAAGGGCTCGGAGATGGCGGAGACACCCGTCGTAGATGTCGACGTTGAGCAGACCCCCCGCGAGAGCGTGCGGCGCCGGGCGAGCGTATCGTCGGCGCCGGCCGCTACGGTCGAGGCGGGGGCACGCTTCAGCGAAGAAACCGCGCGGAGAGGCGGTCAGAAGCGAAAAATATCCGCAGACCTAAGGATGTGCATATGTGATAAGCGACCTAACATAGATATATTTATATACGTGTACAGAGTAATACTATACAGTTAAGAGGGTTTGTGTTACACAGCCGTTGGCGCGGTCCGGAACAACATTCCATAGCAAACGTGGGTGAATATTGAAGAAAAACTAAGCGAAGCTGTGAGATCGAGGATTTTATCGAAACTCATATATGCAAGCTGAGTGAATATATATGAGAAAGACAGGTGCGATCGGCTGGTTGACAGCCCCGGCATCTGGTGTGGCCGCGTCTTGCAATATTTCAGTTGCCAAAAAGTGATCGTTCGAGCCATTTTTAGGTACACTTGAAGCCAAAAATAGATGATACGTGAAATGAGTAGCCGAGAATAGGTCTTTGAGATATTTATAGGTACAAAATGGAGCGCAGGCTCAATATCAGGCGGGCCAGGAAGCCATTTCCGGTGTATATTACGCAGTGTGTACCTATACATGGCTCAAAGTGCGTTGGTATACCTATTTTTGGCTAGTGCCCTATAATTTTTGTTATTATTGTGCTTTTTGCCGTTGTATCAGTGTTTTCTACTGCACCCTGTTGTGCGCGTTCGACCCCATCTTCTTTAGATAGCTCGCGTTCTTTCTCGCAGGGCTGGGGTTTTTTTGTGGGCGTCTTTGTTGGATAGAGCGTGTTCGTTCTCGCAGTGTTAGTTTTTCTTTGTGGGCGTATTCGCGCACGGTAGGGGGGGGGTTAGGGTTATGCGCGAGTTGCGTGCGTTTTCCCTAACGAGTCGGCGGTGTTGTGATGCAGCGTAGTTTCCTCGTTTTTTCATGCGTTTGCTCCATGCACTTGATCGGGGGGGCGGTTCGGGGACTCGTGTGCGCGTCGGGCTTTTCTCCTCCCAACGCCCGTGTCTTCACCGTGTTTTCCTGTTTTGATTTCCGCGTGGGGTCTCTCGTCTTCACCTGGGCACCGACTTCCGGTTGTGCTTCTGCCGTTGATTTGTTGTTTTTTGTTAATGTTGGTGCCGCTCCATGTTTGTTTTACAGGCCTTTTTACTTTGCTGGTGGTTTTTGCGCGCGCACATCGTCTTCCAGCGTGTCTTTCCGGTGGCCTGCTTTTTGTCATGGGCGGCATTTTTCGTTAATATCCAAAACACAACAACAACAAACGACCTCTGCTTCTTGCGTTTCGATGGGGTTCCTATCTCAGACGCGTGGTATGCTGCTGTCTACTGTTCACCTTCTTTGTGTCTGCATCCTTTGGCGTGCATTCTACGGCATTATTTTAGTTTCCCCCCCGTTTTTTCCTGTCTTGCACCATTTGACACATACATGTGTATGTGGCCCTTCGGCTATTCCCCAAGGTCGAAAATATTTCGACCTTCCGGAAGGTGTATACTTGAAAAGGTAGTCCCCTGATTCATCTGTGTACCCGGAAAGGTCGTAATAATTTCAACCTTCCCGAGGTCAGTGCCTTAGTCAAGGTCGGACCTACAGTAGCGTCATGACTACGGTTAGCGGGGTCGGAACCTTGGTGTGGTTGGTACCCTGAAGTTTGCCAAACTTATCGATGTTGCTTTCATATACCCGTAAGATTGGTGGCATTGTTGGCGTTGTTGTAGCCGTTACAAGGCGCCTCTTCGCCATTAACAGGAGATACTCGAGGTAATACTACTGCTTCATGCAAGCTTCATGCATTATTTGTTTTCTCATCAACCCACGAAAAAATAGTTTGACAGACAGCCTTGACGCTTGACAAACTTCAATCATGTCCGTCAACAGACATCTTTCGCGAGTAGTCCGCCTTGTGCCTGAAAGAATGACGCGTGTGTCGAGGCTCTGTCTCTACGGAGAGAAATGGCAGAGGTGGCACCGGAGTGTCTGTGAAGATCACTTGTGTAGAAGAAGAAAAGTCATGATTTGAATAGGCGCTTATGTGGCCATAATGGAAAGAAGATTGACCTCAGGGAGATCAATGGAAAAGGAAGAAGAGAAGAAGAGAGAAGAAGAGGGAAGCGGAGTAGAGTGATCGAGGTGGGCGGTGCCTGCACCTGATCATCCCGGTACAATGCCCATGCTACGGGCAGTTACATTCTACCGTAGTTGGTACTGTTCCCTGTAATGTTCTCTACAATGTTATAGGAACATTATAGCAACGTTCTCAGCATCGTTCCTGATGAAGATGCTTGGGTCATACAATGTGGCGCACTACGAGTAAGACAAACTCGTAATCTATCCGCATATTGTAATTCCCCGAATATCTAGACTAAGATACTCATATACTCGTATCAGTGCGTAGTGACTGCACATCACAATAGATACGTATGGATCTCAACGTCCATATGCTAACACGCCCCCGTGATGAAAGTCAGTAGCAAGAGTAATGCCTACGGTGTAGAAACCTGATACTCAAAAATCAAATGAACGAGTGAAGAATGAAAGAATGGTACAACATATTCAGTCCTGCGCGAATGCAGCGGCAATATGGAAAACAGTAAACACAAAGTTCACTACATATTCAGTCCCGTGTGATGACGGTGACAATATGGTTGTACTCATGTCGGAAAAGCTAATCGTAGTTGTGCATGACTACTGAGTCATAGTGCACGACACTGAGTCAAAACCTACAATGAAAAGCGTAGAAAGTTATCTGCTGTACTTGCAACCCGCCCCCTCAATTGAATGCTACAATGATAGAGCTACGGAAATGGTACGTAATCTTGCAGAAACAAAGAAAGTCGGTGGGTGTGTACCCAGACAAAAATAGCAATGACCTACTGTATGTACCAGTACGTGTGAATACTCATTTGTCCAGCAATCAACATGGGATAGTTGAAGAGACAATTGATAAAACTGAGACGTGTGTCCAGTGTGGAGTATAGACGTGCGTACGTACTCATATGAACCCTACAGAGCAGTACCTGGTGTAAGCAAAGTCAAAGAAGAAAACAAATCGTGGTGTGAATACCAGCGATGTATACTCTAGAAAAGAAGCGTCAACCCGTATGATGGGTGTGTTCAACTCGCCCCCTGAATAGATACCTAGAGTAACATGAAATCCAAGTAGAAACTGATGACATTCGTCAAGTACAGCGAAAAGTGCACTGTTCAGTTGTGTACATGTTTGTACGTACGTACTTGTAATATATCTACAAGTAACGATAGTACAGCAATAGACTACGTTGGGCGCAATCGTATCGCAAAATCGATGCTGTGGTGTTGACCAGCGAGCAAAATCCTAGCAAAGAAAGCGTAAGAAAGTATCTACTGTACCTATGTACGCCCCCCCCCAATGGATCCTAGGACAAGAAATCGAATGAGATCGAAAAGAAAACGTGTGGACGTATACTCGTACAGGTATGTGTCCAGCTACATACTGATATGTGTGAAATACATTCAGCATTGTGAGTGAGTGTGTATTTAGGATACGTACTCAAAGAAAAGAAAGCTGTGGAAAGCTAAGGAACAACCGATAACAAAAGGCAGATGTGTGTATCCGTGACGGCATACAGCAGTGCTCATCATGTGTGATCTTGCGTAGAACGTACTCGTGTGAAAATACTCTACGTACAACAAAGCCAACAGAGGGAAAGTACAAAAAGATACACCCCCCACCAAAACCAAGGTAAAGAAGAGACGCAAGGAATGCGCATGATGATGACGATCGTGATCGTCGTTCTCCTAGCTGGTGTCGCGGAGACCTTGTTGAATATGTAGTAGTAGTGTTGAAAATAAGTGGTGCTGCTGTTGATGATCTTCTGCAGGTTGTCTTGTTGTGAAGAACTACAGTAGTCGAAGCATAGCAGACCGAAAGATGTACGTGTAGATGAAGATGGCTGTGAGATGATGCTGATGGCGATGAAGAGCTGACGAAGTGGTGAAGACCTGTCCCCGTAGTCAGTCCGTAGCGATGTGCTGCGCCGTGTGGCTGTTGTTGTTGTTGGGTTGGACCGCGTTTTATGCGGCGTAATACCAAAAAATCTATCCCCATATTGGTAGCAAGCATGCAACAAGAAAGTGTGGAACTCCTTCTTTGCTTTGGAAAAAATGAGCAAATCCCCCCAGAGTAGTGTTCACGTTTCAGCTCCGATGTCGCCGAATACGTAGCTGGTCCCAAATGCGATGGAGATGGCGATGGCTAGCTGCTTGATGAACGCTTTGGTGGTGATGCCCTGAAGCTTACTCCTGGTGAGATCTCGGGCGGCCGTCTTTTCGCCTCCGATTCTTGAAGAAGAACTTGAAAAGCAAATTATAAATGAATTGCTGCAGCCGAGGGTAGACCATCGATGCTTCCAGAAGTCGAGGTACAGTAGTGGTGTTGTAGCTCGTGCAGCAGTAGTCGATGTAGATAGATGTAGATCCTGGTGACATAAACTGAAGAAGTTGCGAAGATGAAGTGCTGAGGATACCTTCTGGAATCAACGATGATGATGATGGCGAAGCTCAGCAGCTATCGCAGGTGTCAGATGAAGAACTTGAAGTCCCTCGTATGATGTTGGAGTGATGCTCATACAGCAGTAGTCGTAGTAGACGTAGAAGCTGATAGTAGCAGATAAACCGACAGGAGTTCTCTCCCGTGGCAGGCTAAGTTGCCGAATGCATCAACGGCCTGGCTGCGTGATGCAACGCTGGTTGGCCTTTCCCCCCATATGAAATGGAGATGGATGCTGATTTTTCCTACGAGTCTGAATTCGTATTTCCGCGTGAAAGCGTGAAATCGTTGCTGGAAAAGGAGGCCTTGAGTCTGAATTCGTGCTTTCGCCTAAAAGCGTGAAGCCGATGCTGGAAAAGGATAGTAGGAGGTAATCCCCCGTTGCTACGCTGGGTAGCAGATTCGTCAACGACCTGGCTGTTTGATTCAGCACGTGTAGGTCTTCTCAGCAATGCTGAGGATAAATCTATTTGTACGTACTTCGTGCTTAGTAACTCGAAGAAACGGTTTTGATAACGGCCTCGCGCGTTCAACTAGCGTGAAACCGGCTCGACACTAACTTTAGTGGTGATGGCACAAAAAACAGGGGCCTTGTAACGTTTCTTCATGCTTTACAGCGTGGAAGTAGCGCGGAGCTAGCTTCGCGTGTGATGAGCAGAAATGGTTTCGTGACTTGTTTCGCGCTTACAGCTTCAAAGTATCATAGTATCAAAAACATAGCTTTGCGTGTAAAGTTACAAAAAAATAGTCGGTGGCATATTTTTTTGCAATTCCAGCGTGAAAACTTGTTGATTGTACGAGTACAAGTTTCGCGCATAAAAGCGTGAAACCGGACTCATTACTCGTACGTGCTACCCGCGTAAAAGCGTGACAGCAGTCTCCTTACCTGCTTCGCGCGTAGAAGCGTGAAAGCAGTACTCCTTGTAGTAACCCTGTTGAACGAAGTTGATGAAAATCGATGATGAGAGTCGATGTCGATGCTGTCGGGTAGATGATAATCTTCTGGTTTTTGGAGCAAAAACCGTATTCCTCCGCAGTGGAAAACTTGAAATTTCTTCGAATGTAGAACGTGACGCGCTCGCCGGGAGACGTCGTTCCGTGGTGCCAGTCGGTGCGTAGACCAAAGTCGAGGCTCATAACCTGAAAGAATGACGCGTGTGTCGAGGCTCTGTCTCTACGGAGAGAGATGGCAGAGGTGGCACCGGAGTGTCTGTGAAGATCACTTGTGTAGAAGAAGAAAAGTCATGGTTTGAATAGGCGCTTATGTGGCCATAATGGAAAGAAGATTGACCTCAGGGAGATCAATGGAAAAGGAAGAAGAGAAGAAAAGAGAAGAAGAGGGAAGCGGAGTAGAGTGATCGAGGTGGGCGGTGCCTGCACCTGATCATCCCGGTACAATGCCCATGCTACGGGCAGTTACATTCTACCGTAGTTGGTACTGTTCCCTGTAATGTTCTCTACAATGTTATAGGAACATTATAGCAACGTTCTCAGCATCGTTCCTGATGAAGATGCTTGGGTCATACAATGTGGCGCACTACGAGTAAGACAAACTCGTAATCTATCCGCATATTGTAATTCCCCGAATATCTAGACTAAGATACTCATATACTCGTATCAGTGCGTAGTGACTGCACATCACAATAGATACGTATGGATTTCAACGTCCATATGCTAACAGTGCCACAGCCTCCCCGGAATTACGTCACTGGGACCGGCGTGCATCTGCCCTGCACGCGGCTGATTTTGGTGTCCCCGAAAAGACAAAGCCTCCCAAGACTATACAAAAATGTATATTTTGCGAGCAAACTAAAAAAGCAGATGGACGCCTGCGTAAGCCTCGCGATGGACGCTAATGGCTATTATGGGATTCTTGGAACGGAGACGACGGGCACACAGGAAGTGCAACAAGGGCGAAGCAGCTGGACGAAGGGCCTTGGGCGGACATGGATTGGTGAGCGTTGATGGTCGGCTGGTGTTATTATTCTTATTTGTTTTTTGTGGTCACACGTCGTCACGTTTGGAGAAAAAACCCGGTGTGACCAATCAGCCCTACATGCATGCCCAATAGAAAGCACCATACACTATACTCACCAGCGCGCCCAAAGACCTCCCTTCTCCTCCTTCTCCTTTATATGACCCAACACCGTTGCTGGGTATCTCCTGTAACTGCTGCTTACATTTCCGGCTGAATTGGTCCAGCAGTACGAGTAGTGTACCCGAGGTACCAATCAGTTTACGAAAAAAAATGTCAACGGTCAGTTTTTTTACAGCAGCATCATATACTCGTACTGCTTATCAGAGTATATTTATACCAGAGGGTGGTATATATACAGCAGTAGTAGGAGTACGTACTCGTACTCAAAATACGTTGCGAAAACATACTGTCAGCTTTTGTGGACCACTCTAAAAACCTACGTACACACCCTGTCGATAGCACGCTCGGTGGAAGTGTCGCACCAAGCGTTTGCAAACGTCATTTCGACAAGACAAGATGTCGTAGCTTTGGTTTTCATTTTGTCTTTATATCATACTCGTACAGTAGAACTCTCCTGCACGAGGATTTGACAAAGAAGGGTGCACCCCGCCAACATATGTACTGAAAGGCGGTCTCTGCTTTGCACCGATGTGGACGCCCATACATATGTAATACCTGGTACCTTGTTTGTGTCCACTACTGTACGTACGGACGAGTACGTGCTGTTACTTTCTGGACTGCTCTCGTTGCTATTGCTGCTGTAGATGGGTTATAATGAAGAGATATTGATGCGAGAAGGCCGCAGACCTTCGAGCATCAATAGATGCTCTTCATAATGGTTGGGTGTCTGCCCGTGGGTGTGTACCCCTACTCACGAACAGACACAAACGGACAAAAAACAGTTCTAAAAACTGCCACAGCGTGCCATTATTTACTGGATTGCTTAATATTGAGGTTTGTCTGTCCCTCGCTCGTCCCTCGTCTGTCCCTCGCACGTCCCTCGCACGTCCCTCCCTCGTTCGGTTTGCTTTTTTTTGGCGCGCGACGCGTACACTCAACCGATTCAGACACGCTCGGGACTGATAGAGGCCCGCTATTTGTGCCGACCGTCCTGTGCTGCTCGTGTCGAAAGCCGTGCCGAGATCGGAGAGCTAGGCGGTAGTGACTGTCATAATTGGTTACCACAGTGACAATTGTCACTGAGTTTT
>MEHQ01000542.1:17896-51091 GCA_008828725.1 Saccharina japonica
ACGAGGACAGTGGGGCCTTGTCTGTGTAAAAGAAATGCTTATATTGAAGGTTTGTCCGGCTTGCGGCCTCGAACGTGGCTACTAAAGATGGTTAATGTGATACGGAGATCAAGCTACTGCCGTGATAAGAACATGGCGTGCTTTCTTAGGGCAGGGAATACTTGCAAGGTCTAAGTCCAAGCCGGCCAGTCGAACCTGTCCTAGACCAACAAATATTGCGGTGGGCGTATGGCGGGTCGGTGTGCGAATAAGCTCCGCCATTTCCTACATACACACCCTGCAGTATCAAGTCATCTTTCGCGTCGAAGAGCAGAGACACAGATGCGTGGTTGAGCGCAAGACGCATTACAAGCTGGTACAGTGAGTGACGTTTGTGCACGTGCCATGTCGAACGGGTGAGTGATGATATATTGTTTAAACTGTCCTTAGTGGCACGGATATCTTCGGAGGAGACGCATCGACTAGGCTAGGGAACGCACCGGTGTTGAACTATACTCAAAAGGTTCGCTTGAGCAATGGAGCTACCTACTGAAAACTAAGTTGTCTGGCAAACGGCCGTTCTGGAGGAAGCCGTCGAATGATACCGGAGGAAGCCCAGAACCGAACTCGCACCGGCAGGCCCAAAAATGGTAAAATATCGAGTTCCGCAAGCAAGGCAGACATCGCATGGACACTGAGGTAGGCCCGCAATGGTTACGAACCCATCAACCAGACACATTGAAGAATAACGGCCACACACAGGTCTGCCGGCCCCGACACTGGCCTTTCTCTCCAACCATGAATCTCCAAAGCCAGGAGACCCAGAGGTTGCGCGAAAGCGGACGCTGTACGGCATCAAATATTGGGCACACATCCGCGCCCTGCAGGAAGACGCATATGAGCGTCCAGGCACGGTTATCGTTTTCCTCGATTAGTTACGCCCCGGAGGGACACAGCAACCGGGTCGACACGAGCGTTTTCGTGGCCTTGCGTCTTACTGCTTTTTCTGTCGGCGACTGCCTCCTGCTACTGACCGTGACGACCCTCCCCAAAAAGCACCGATTAGGGCCCCGCTGCGCATTGACTTCGAGGATAGAAAGGTCTCACCGCTAATGTGGTGTGCCCGAAACCGGCTCACCTAGATGGCTGAGCTACTGGTAGCGTGTAGTTCGTAGCCCGCGTCCGGAAGCCCGTCCGAAAGAATCGGAGAGCTAGGGCGGTATGCTAGCAGAACTGTCAATTAATGTTTTGTGATGGTGGTCTATCAGCCAAATCAGTGACATTGTCACTAAGTCTATGGTGTTGAACTTGACAGCACTGAGTTGTTTTTTATTTAAACGCCTCGTCGCCTCAAAGCTCTCAAGCAAAAAGATGTCGGGACGAACATGTCAAGCAAAGGCTAAAACAATGAGCTATGCGCTGTCAAGGGTGTAGGGTGGAGTGTTCCACACTAAAAACTAGTTGTTTGGTGACAGTCACGGCATGTCAAGGCTGTCAAGGGTTGAAAGTGAAGAACACACACACAGATTTGTACATATAATAGCTGCAACAGGCAGCTTAGCTGCAACAGGAAGCTTCCGCATCACCACCGGCAAACACACCAAACACCCCATCACCACCACACCACCACCACACCACCACTACCATCACCACACCACCACTACCATCACCACACCACCAGCTATATAGAAGCTTCCCAGGCTTGATGGTGATGGTGGCTGCAGCAGGTGGTGATGGTGATGATCGATCGTGTTGGTGGTGGCTGCAGCGCTGCAGCAGGTAGGTGGTGATGGTGATGATCGATCGTGATTGCGTGCTTGCTCGATGATCGGACGAGAAGATAAAAAGCATCATCACACACACCGATTAGCAAAACCAGCACCACCACCACCAAACACCACTACTACCACCACCACCCGCACCGCCACTACCACCACTAGTAGCTATATGGAAGATGCACAGTATTGCAATAGCCCTGTCTTGGTGGTGTCAGAGTTGTGGCAGCAGGTGGTGTGGACATGGGGATGTGATGGTGTGGCTTGTCTTATGCACTCCTCTCTCGAGAAGAACGAGGGTATTATGTCATACCAGTACATATATAGCAGCACCAGGTACCACCACCAGCAACAACATGGAAAAAAGACAGTAGTAGCACCAGGAACCAGCACCACCACAACCACCACAAACACCACAAACACTAGCCGAGCAACAGGAGCACCAGACGCTTGTTGCTCGTGGTGACTAGTGGCCGTGGTGGCAAGTTGGCTGAGCCTCGATACCTGGTAGGTGATGATACATCCGTACACCAGACCAGCGCTTGCCATATATTCCTGGTACAGCAGCAGCAGCATTGTTTCTTTTTTTCTATCCGATTCAGGTCCGATTTGTTATGAACTGCCAACGTACCGGGTACGAGAACACTACAACACGAGCAAAACCAGAAAATAAAACAAGAAGACAATAAAAACAAAAATTATGAAATGATGCAGAATACAAAACTCGTGCTTATTATTTGTGCCGAGTACACTGATGCCCTCGTACGGAACAAAAAAAAAAAAATGGCCACGAACACCGACACCCCACCGATCCACTCCTGTACAAGGTTTTGCGCTGACGCTCATCGCTTCACTAGAAATGTTGGTGGATGGTGTTGGGACAACCGGCCCAGGGACCAACCGACCCACCCAGTTATTACTCTCTCACCCACAACCCACAACGGACCCCCACCAACCTATATACTTGCGCATGAGCCAAAAAAGGTTTATGTGCTGACACAAATCGCTTAAAATACAAAACGATCCAATCAATGTCAATTGCAGGAACACAGCAAAAAGAGAAGAACCGCCAACGCAGTAGCTTAATGCAGTTAGGAGTTTGACCACTTGAAGGCGTCTGTCACGCTCCTCATTCCACCCGTGCTTGTATAAGGACTACTACTATTGCTGTACGTGCTGGTGCTGCTACTGCTGTATACTGATTTCAATCTGCTGTTGTTGTAGTTGTTATTGTGGGTGTGGATCGGTTGGTGCGTGTGTGTGTCGATCGGTTGGTGCGTACGTACGTGGTTGGGTGGGTGGCTCGGTGGTTGGGTAGGTGGGTGTGGGTGAGTGGATGTCGGTCAGTACGTGAGAGTGGGTGGGTGTGGGTGGGTGGGTGTCGGTGTGGGTCGACTGGTACGTGGTTGACTGCGTGTGTGGATCGTGACCCAGTTCTTATTTTGTACTTTTGTTTAGGGCATTAGCCAAAAACAGGTATACCTACGCACTTTGAGCCATTTATAGGTACACTGCGTAATGTACACCGGAAACGGCTTCCTGACCCGCCTGATATTGGGCCTGCGCTCCATTGTACCTACAAATATCTCAAAGTGCGTAGGTACACCTATTATCGGCTACTCATTTTACGTATCGCCTATGTTTGGCTTCAACTGTACCTATAAATGGCTCGAACGATCACTTTTTTACAACTGAAATATAGACAGACGGCCACACCAGATATTGGGGCTGTCAACCAGCCGACCGTACCTGTCATCCAGATGGTGACATTAGTCGTTTGGGCCACATGCCTTTAATGGGTGTGATCGCGATGTGGAGAAACAGCAATGACGAGAGTGTCCATGCCATTATGCTGAAAGTACAATACACATACTGTAGTGCAGTATATAGTAGGAGCAACCTTGGTATATTATGTACGTGTACAGAGTAATAATATACGGTTAAGGGGATCTGAGTTACACAGCTGTTGGCGCGGTCCGGAACAATATTCCATAGCAAACGTGGGTGAATACTCGTATATTAGAGGAAGACAGGTACCGTCGGTTGGTTGACAGTCCCGACATCTGGTGTGGCCGTCTGTCTATATTTCAGTTGTAAAAAAGTGATCGTTCGAGCCATTTATAGGTACAGTTGAAGCCAAAAATAGGTTGTACGTAAAATGAGTAGCCTATAATAGGTGTACCTACGCACTTTGAGCCATTTGTAGGTACAATGGAGTGCAGGCCCAATATCAGGCGGGCCAGGAAGCCGTTTCCAGTGTACATTACGCAGTGTACCTATAAATGGCTCAAAATGCGTAGGTATACCTATTTTTGGCTAATGACCTTTTATTTATGTCCGCTATTATACCGGCCCCGCCCTCGCATGGTTCGGGGTACCACTGTTAAGAAGTATGCATATAGTATCTTTTACTCCGTAAATTCATCTCTGAATCTTCAGCAATTATGGTGTTTGCCAAGATCAGGTTATGATTTGGTTTGGTCATTTTCTATTCTCCCGGTCCCAAGAAATAATCAACTTCCAAAAACCAAGTTCCCGAACGCTCTAAAATCGTCCGAAAATGCCCTCAAGACCAGATTATTTTCGGATTGGGTTTGGGTCCTTTGGGTTTCGAAAAAAACAAAATATCGTTGGCCAAGAGCACCCGAGATGCCCCCGGACGAATGAACACTTCGCACGAGCAAGAAACCCGCATAATCTACGACGGCGCGTACGCACAGCGCACAGCAGCAGCGAGAAAGAGGGCTACCAGAGGGCAGGTGGTTTGAGTCACACACAAGCTATCCCAACAAGGCCCATGTCAACGCGAAGCGGCGCCGCGAAGGCCAGCATAGGCATGCGCCCACATGCGGTGGAGACTTGGAACGGTACAGCTGCATCGTCGATGCTGTGTGCTCTGTCGACTGCTGCTGCTGATGCTGACACTGCTGCAGCTGCTGCTGCTGCTGCTGCTGAGTTTACACCCTTCCCATAACTACGGTAGAGCGCACAGCACACACACGCAGCAGCAACACGCAGGAGCACGCAGCAGCAGCATCTCGCAAAAGCCCTTGGTATTCCATTTTCCGTATTTAATTTCGTTATTTGTCGCGAATTAAATTTCATGGAATTTTATCTCCACTTCAAAACCAAAAACCGTGATCTGGGTCTTCGCAAGCAGTTTCAAACCCGATTCGGTTCTGATGATCTGAATAGACTTTTGGAAGTAAACCAAACCATAATCGGGTCTCCGTAAACACCCTATTGACGAATTCGCATGACCCCTCCTTCGTAACTATTCATGCTTGTGGCTTGTTTTGCGAATGTATACCACACTTGACGGGTGAAAAAATTACCAGAAGGTTCCTCTTCGGGAGTGCTTTACTTGGAACCCGGGAGGTGTCGCAAGTTTAAAAAGGGGAGCATCGTCATCATGCGTCCCTATGTGTACTCCGAGTACGGTCGTACAGCAGTAGTATAGCAGTACTGTAGTACAGCAGAGCAGTAAAGCTACATTAGTAGCGACTCGTCTATGCAAAATCGTATACGAGTTTTCACCTTTCTTTGTAGAAATTAACTGCTGTGTGCAGCAGCACGATGTACATGCAGGAGGAGCAGTAAGCGTATTGTATGTTGATTGACATCTTACGCTTTGGCCAACGGCCGGTCACCCGTGAATTTTGAGAGTAGGCTTACGCAGGGTCATGTACATTATTTGCGTTTTTCGTGGAAGTAGATGGAAGTTTCCATGGAAGCTGCCACGACTTCCATGGAAGCTTCCACGACGTCCACGGAAGCTTTCACCGCTTCCATGGAAGCTTCCACCACTTCCATGGAAGCTTCCATAACCTAATGGAAGTTTCCATAACCTAATGAAGATTTTCCATGGAAGTCATTGAAGCTTCCATGAAAGCAGTGGAAGCTTCCACGACTTTCATGGAAGCGGTGGGTGCTTCCATGGAAATTTCCACCTCCATGGAAGCTGGAAGTTTCCGTGGAAGTTACGAGTGGAAGTTTCCGTGGAAGTACCAAGTGGAAGCTTCCATGGAAACTTCCGCGGACCAGTATTTACTTCCATTGGCTTCCGTGAACTTCCATTCACCATAATTTACTTCCACGCCCTCGAGGCTGTCTGTGGAAGCTTCCACGTTTTCCATGGAAGCTTCCACTGCTTCCACTATTTATATGGAAGCTTCCATGGACACTGCTTCCGCGGAAATACACGGATGTTTCCACGGAAGCTTCCACGGAAGCTTCCACGGCGGCTTTTGCGGGAATGGAAGCTTCCACGAAAGCTTCATGCGGAAACTTCCGTGGACGCTTTCAGAAGCATTCCACGGAAGCGTCCAAGGGTATTATTTTACTTCCGTGACCTTCCACGATACCTCCGCGGGCTTCCACTATCTTCTATGGGGTTCCATCTACTTCCGATTGCCTCAACTGCTTCATATGCACTTTGAAATGCTAGCACCCCTTCCACTCGCTTGCATGCGCTTCCACATACTCCATACATATTCACGTAAGTATCCTGTCTTCCACGAAACCAGATTGAAGCTTGCACGGAAAGAGGTATCTTTAATCTTCCACGGAATGAATGAAACCAGAGGTTTCTGAAGGAGGCGTGAAAAGCGGTGATCTCCATCGCAGCATCGAAACAAGCCTTCTCTGAGCTTATTTTAATTCCACAACTGATTTTACTTGCATTGCTGTGTTCATGTACGTTTCTTTTCACAGACTTCAATTACACACGTTGTACGTACATCGACTTGTTAATACTCCAGACCTAGGTAGGAAGCAGCTAGCTCGTAGAAAAACGCACACAACTAGCTTCCTTCAAAGACCACGGTGCCGGTTTAGTAGTTAGCTGTGGATGACAACCTTCCATTAAAGTATTCTTCGAGTAATACAATATGGGAGCTGTGCTGGGAAGCACTCTATCAACGGTAGACTCTCTATAAATAAGCCGGTGTGCAACTCACGGGAAAAGGTCTGGTATAATGAAACGCTTCCTGTTACACGTTTTTGGTCGACGTTCAAGCAGTACTGTATTTTTGTTTCAAGTCATTCAGCAGACAGTCAACCTATGATACATTGGTTCTACGTTACTCATCTTATTGTCACGCCATTGTTTGTTGTTGATGTTGCCTCGAAGTGGTCCTGTGTTGTTCAAGCGAATATATAAGGATGCGACATACCTAATCGAAGCAGACGAAAAATATAAATGGCTGTTAGCGTTTTGTAGAGATACGTAACGATAGATAACACACATGTTGGAGGGCAAGAGTAAGCAATAAAGGGGTATGATAGACTTACTGCACAATCTTCTTAGCCCTGCAATATTATGAATATACACCTGCATATCATTTCCACGGCACAAAACGTTAACTTCCAAATTCCCTGGCAGGGGACGCCCCCAAATACGTTGCAGTTGGCGACACTCGCCCGCAGGAGACAAATGGACAGACGCTGAGGTTGCTAACGTTATACGCCTTGGACCGTACACCCCCCCCCCCCCCGCATCACCAGAAGAACATCGCGCATTTGTTCTAGAGCGTGACGTCAACGCCAATCGTGCTGAGGTCTATCAGGCGCCCTTTGTGCTTAACCCTGCGGAATCAGATACCTCCAAAAGTGGCTAAAGCCGCTTAATCCTAGAGGGTTCACCCACAACCCACAACCTAAGGAGACATCTTCCGCCGCCGCCACACAAGCGCAGACAGCAACAAGAGGACACCACGGCCGTCCGTCAACGGCATAGACTTTACCAATGTTGGCACCGTCCTGTCGTAGTAGAGCCCACCCAGGAACGCGAGAACACACCAATATACGGTGTGACGCATTCCGTCTCAGCCTTCACGAACAATGTGTCCGGATCCAACGAGAAACCCATGGCAGCAACAGATCATAGCACCAGTTGAACTAACTGCATGAAGGTTAACTTACAACAAGATCTGCCACGTTCCACCGCCACCAAACGACCACCGTTTACGTAACCGACTCCACGAAAATGCCGACCGCAACAACCACGTAAAACGCAGTCCCACGGTTCGGCGTGTAGGAATCAATTAAAACAACACGACAACGCTTATTAGGCGCTCTTTGTCCTCAAGCGCGTTAAACGAAACAACGGCAAGCACGCTTCATAGCACCAATACGTGACGATGAAGTTAGGGGCATCACAACTGTTAGCGCCTCCCCCCAACCCCCCCGTTTCGCCACGATGCATGCGCCGCCTACCACAACAGAGCAAAAGAGATAAAATAGCTAAGCAAGGATGCGCCTTTGGTGCAAACACATAATACGCCCTCCCCTTTACACCAGCCGCGACCAAAACTCAAGTTAAAGACGCACAAAAGACGCAAATCCCTTCTGTTTGTTGTGAAGTTTTGGAAACACACTTAACCCTCGGTCAACCACCGACGACAACAGAAGAGTGCAAGGCATGTCATTTAAGTGTAACGAAACTACGCCATCCCCACTCAATAGGAAAAAGCGGCAATGAATTGTAGGTCATGTCTGAAATGCATCAACACAGTACCTCTGCCCCCCTCCGCCCCCGACGATCAATCCTTACGAAATGTCAACTACGCAAGCGCCAACCGCAACCGGACGTTAAAAGGGCAGTCCAGGCTACCTTGTTGAGACACGAACATCGTCCGAATTTGATTTTTGTTGTGCAATATTTTTCGTTAATCCATGGGATTGTTCATCGCGTAGTTGGTTTCGATTTAAAATGAATATTTGACTTAGTATTAGTATATATCTCATCACGTGATCACCCCCAAATAAACATTGGTGCACCTCTACCGAGGCATGTGTTCATGGCCCAAATGACGTACTTACATGTGAATACAACATGGTGCACACCCCCGCCCGTAGCCCCCGCCCCCTATCCCCTAACGACCACCACTCAACGACAACAACACAAGCACCGACCGCATTAGGACACCAAAAGACACGTATTAGGACACCAAAAGACACGTAACGCCTACATCGTGGTGACATGAAGTGACAATAAAACAACTACAGAACCCCCACCCAGCGTCCAGAAATGAATTTCACCTAAACGCGAATAATCCCTCTGCGACAACAACCGAACAAAAGGCAATAAGCGAAGCGGCATCGATACATCCATATCAACCCCTCCCAGGATCCACCTTTGGCTTTGGAGACAGGCGCACAATACACCCCCCCCCCCACCAACTCGCAATCAGCCACAGTTTAATCTACCGCACCTCGACCCCCATCCTCCACGCAACTCGCCCAACACCTCACGGCGCTTCGCGCTTGGTGCAGGCAATGTCTGCCTGGTTGGTGAAAACCCAACGTGCTCCGTCCCGGAATTGTAGGGATGCGAGGGTCCATGGTCATACGACTACGGATGTGCACGACATGGGCACATCCCCCTACCCCTACTCGTTATGACCACCGTTTCACTCAACCACTATCACGCAGGCGCCGATTTAGACGATAGAGTAATATTTCAGCCAAAGAAACCTTGTCAAACACGGACCATGAGGGCAGGGGGCGGGGTTACCTTCTCCGGCAAACGAAGAGTGGAACGCAATTACGCCACAGCAAGTCGGGAGTTGCAGAAATAGGAAGTAGCCATGTGTTTGTGACGGCGGATGTATCATGCCACCAATTAGTCGCTGTAAAATGCACGATAAGCCTACGGCTGCCGTTTGTATACCTACGAACAATCTATCCCCCCACCATCGCCCCGACACTAGGCAACGTGTAGGTCCACGCCATAAATAGTTCACGTATAGTCGCTGGCCACTTCCATGAGGATGCCTTTTCCGTCGATGTCTTCTTTGCAACGAGCCCGCGTCACCACGGTCTTGACGAGTGACCTCGAAGTACCACGGATATACATCTATCATGAGAAATTACGACGCAGCGAGAGGGACAATACAGGAATAACAACAAACATAACTCATCGCGTGCGGGTGGGCAATGGATACTGCCGCGTAGTTTTTGTTTACCATGAAGGTAGTGAGCATGTCACAAACGAAGTACACAAATACATATATCGGCGGCTGAACCACGACGTAGAAATGAAGAAAATTGACACCCGCAGACGGAATAAATGGGCAGCAAAGGCAACCCTATAGCACCTCATCCATGAATGAGACCAACATACTTCCAGGCGTAGGTTCTTGCATTGGCCGACCTTCCTGTCGGCGTCTGGCTCAGACATCGTCCTGGAATTCCCAACGATCAACGTTGCATAAAATCACGTTACTAGTGTTCAGGGGGGAGGCCGACGTCGATGTATTTTCTTCAACGTGAACGCGTCAAACTACGAAACCTCGGGGGGGCGCGTAGTCGAAATACCGTGAAACATTCACGGCCCAGCAGGCATTCGCGTACCTCGCGTAATTTAATAACAGCGTTTGAGCGACCACACGGTTTATATAATGTAGAACATTGGCGAGTTCTCTTCTTGGGTGTAAATAATAGACGACATTGTCTCAGCAACGGCAAAGCTTGAGAGCTAAAGCCACATACATACAGTAATCGTAGCGCACAACACTAACCGGAGATACACCGTATCGGCCATATGCATACATTTTGAGCGGGGTGATTGATGCGACAGCAGCATTAGACAAGGTCTCACCCATACTGCTAAAGGACAACTACCAGTGAATGCAAATTCTACAAATTCATGCCTCTTCCACCTCCCCTGACGTTGGATTTCCATTACCGAAACCACTGCTGCTGCAAGTTTCTTTGCTCCCCCAATCCTGCCCGAATGTAACGCATACTCTACTGCTACTAACCCTTGTCTTGCCGCTAAACCCCTTAATGGCACTGTAGCCTGGTTACGAGCCTACACTCTCCAACTACCTCCATCCAGGGTTTGCAGTAGAAAGTAGTAGCCTGTATCGGGTGTGTTTTGTATAATTTAGTTGAAGGGTGGTTCCTATCGAGCAACTGCTGTTTAACTAAATTTACAATATTGTTTCCCCCAAAAAACGGGGAAAGCAAGAAAAACAGGATTTATGTGGGAAGTTTGGAACTTTATAAAGGGGCAAAAGTTTTGGAAGGCTTCGCATTCCAATATTTGGAAATTATTTTTGGAAAATATGGAAATACTGAAAAATGCGCGAAAATGTTATGTGGACATTTCGAGAAAAGGTTGCTCGATAAGAACGACTCTAAGTGTGGATAATATCCAGCACTTCTTACAAATAATAATTCCAGATTCATACCCAAGCAAAACAAAGTGGAAGATTGAACGAAGGAAATCTGTGTTTTTTGGAGAGGTATTGAATCGTTGGCATTATTGAAAGAGGGGACAGGGAAAGGTTTATCAAGTATGTATCATGATGGTGCATTCAGTTGAACTGGAGAGACAGAGGTTGGGAAGGTTTGAGACAGGAAGGAGGGAGACAATCTAGTATGAGGATCTACTATTGGTGTTGACGAACAGGGGTGTGGCACTGGGTGGAAGGTCGGGGAGTTGAAAGAAGAACCCCCCCGCCCTTCCCTCCAGTACTTGTTCCAAATAATAACCCCCCAAACATTGATCGACCACACTATCAGCTCTATTTAACCAAACGCGAACACATCGTCATAAGAAAGCAGCCGTGAAAGTATCAAAATTAAATGTCAACTAACCAAGCCGACCACGTACGTACGTATCGCTTTAGGATATAAAACTATCACGAGCAAGCGTGCGGTTCAACTGTACACATTGCACCCACGAGCGATCGGGGGGGTTGGTATATCGAAGGCGCCACGCAATAAAGAGTAGTTTCTAGGTCGCTTCGCCTGCGATGTAAAGCAATACCCACCAATATAATATCTTCCTGGTACGACAACACCAATGCACAAAAATGTACATTGCCCCTTTTTAGACAGAGCACTCCACACAAACAAAGAAACGAACCACAGAAAACAAGTACTAATATTTCCATATGTAAAGGCCCGTTCCAGTCCTGCGCGACAGTTTATTGTGAAAATAGCCATAGTATTTCTGCCGTTCACCAACTGTCGCAGGTTTGGGTCACTTTCAACTTTCAACTACCCTGCAGAGCAAGTTGCTATCGAGACCTATACTATTTTTACCTGAAAAACAAATCGTAGAATACAATGGGTTAGATACCACGACAAGACTCACACCCCCAAAGGCGCACACGTGTGAGACTGCTTTATCTATATCTTCCCCGCGAATCCCAAAAAACAGGTATGCAATCTTACGTCTTGCGGCGAAGAAAAACCTGCCGCTGACCCCGTGTCGGTTAGATCTGGGTCGTCCCGGAGAACACTGGCAGCCCTCTCCTGTTGAGGATGAGCTCCCATCGTCTTCCGTCTGCTCCCCCTCTGTACAAATGTGCAAAATAACACATGTACGGAATAGATTGGGGCGGGACTACATAAATCTACGAAGACAGTGTATGAAATCGTGCTACTCGTAAATACAAGACTGTAAATCACACAAATGATATGTAGTTCGAGGAAGCATCAGACGCAGGACGCCAACGATCAACCGAACCACTCACAACAAACACAAAGTGACGATCAAGTTACTAACTAAATACAAACCATCAGCGAGGCCGTGTTTATGTCGTAACCAAGACTGCATACATTTGACTACATAATGGTAAATAACATACGTATGAACAGCCGATTTTTCTAGTTGAGAATTGCCTTTCCGATAATAATGAAAATCGAAAATATTGGTTTTTGAATTGTAAGAAATGTACTTCCCTTACAGTCATTTGTTCACTGTGAGCTATTGCCAGTTGTGACACCCGTCGATGACAAAAAAAAACAAAAACGAAATCGGCATCGGCAGTCTCGAGATAGCGAAAATGCTAGAAAATCTGGATTTATGGGCGAGGTACCTCGCTCATAAATGGAAATTCCCTTAAACCCTCGATTTTACGAGCCTGTCAAGGTTGATTTCAATTTATTTTCGTGGATCGATCCCTACCATCGAGGAACATGTTTTCTAGGTCAAATTTTGATCGTGAGCGAAATACAACTCTTAAACAATAACAAAGTACTAACATCGATTTTCGTTCCCATCGGAAAGGCAATTCTCAATTAGGAAAATCGGCTGTTGTATATACGAACTCGCGACCACCGAATACTACGCAAATCCACAAAAACAAACAACCGGGACACGCGAGGATCCAGCACTTTTGCATAGCTTTTGGTACTATAATAAGCGCTGGAAAATTGAAACGCGTCAGTTTTTGTGTGCCCATTTCACTTGGGCAATTCTGAGGGTCAGTATAACTACCATACAGTGTGATAAATAGTACACTTATAGGTACTCGTAAATTTCATATTTGCAATACGGCCCACACTAAACATCATACAACATCCGGTCCCGAAATACTCTCGGGTACAAAAATGCTACTCGCACCCGTGACGAGTATAATGTATTGATCAAACGGGTGCTTGTAGCCGCTACGTACAATGCACACCCCTGACATGTCCAATACAAAGGCAACTCATACGAAAATGATCAATTCAAATCGCTGGCCGGGCTCTACAGGAGGAATATATCAAATTACACAGTCAATGTGTTGCGGGGGGGCATCTACAGTAAATAGGACCATATATTGCGATAGTATAAATTGGGAAATAATTAGGTTTTTGTCTACGAATACTGTGGTCCTACTCGAAGCATATTTCTATGTATGAGTCCCCCCCGGACCAGTGTACGTTTAGCCATCGTACCCATTATGAAAACACATTTCCAGCCTGCATCGGGTTCAATGTTTGTTATTAATGTGTACGCACTATGTATGTGGCGACTGGGGAACAATAGATACGCGAAATCGTATTTTTCAATACATATGCATACGGCAGATACGGCGAAAATATCGTAGTGTTAATGTACTACGAAACAAAAGCAGAACGCATGTACAATGATACCAGGAAGTACACATGTTTGCATTACACAGAGCATTTTATCTCACCTCCTGGTTTAGTGGCATCCAAGTGGTACCGGGTGAAGGCGCGATGGACTCGGTCGCGGAACGCGTAATTGCGTTCCTTTTCATGACGGAAGTTCAATATGGAAGAGAGCAGGGCAGCGTCCTCGATACGTGACCGGCGGCGAGGTCCCGTCCTCGATACGTGATATCTCACCACGACTGAAAGTAAATTTAAGAAACGTCTCATGTAGCCTGGGCGTGTAACATGTCCCAGCGTCTTTCCGTCGCTCCAGCGCCCGTCGCTTTAGGGTCGTCGGCACCAGGAGGCATGGTGATACTACCTCAACCTAGGAGGGGGACACAGGAAAGTCACGGCACGCCTGAACCAACACGTGCGGCGTAGTGGGTAGCCATGACAGGGCATTGCTCTTGGCTACCACGGCATCATGGAGCCTCATGGTGTTGCCAAGATATAATTTGACAATGTTACGGAGGCCCATGAACGTTGATCGTCATCCAAAACGAAATTCTCAATGACATGCCCCGTCGCCTTCATCTGTGAAGCAGCCGCTCGCGTCTGGGCTGCACAATTGGTGTACGTGTTCGCCCGAGACTGAATTTCGCGTGCCTGCCCGGGGCAATGTTCGTTACTTGGTCCGTTACTTGGTCGGGCTACTCGCAGCTTATTGTCTATTGACTATACACTAAACTCTTCGACGAACAAAAACATGCAAGAATTCATGGATATTAACCCTGATCCACGACACGCGTGTGCGTACCTCTTCGTCGTACCTCAAGAGACTCGTCTCATCTACGAACACGTTCCACTAACTAAGCTTCGCGCACTGGCGTTTTAAAGCATTAATTAAATTTAGCTGACAGAAACATGCTGTAGAGTGTATCGACAACGGCTAGCACATTGACCGGCTAGTTTGTTTTTAAGATGCGCTAGACCTTCTATCGACACCAGGAGGACCGTTCTATACGACGATATGCCAGCGCCTGTTGATTCTGGTTAATGATTTCTGCCAACAAAACAACATACGCGCAACGGCAGCCGGTCAGACCGCCCTGACCATGCGACGAGACGCTGACGCGGAGTTCGCAGCACGCGTCACCTTTCGCATTTACAAATACTCACCAGTCGACAGCACCATGACGACACTTGTTAGCCCAAGCTCGGCCGATTCTGTAGAAGCGGAGATTGTGGAAATCGACCACGTAAAGCTCTCGAACTCGAAAGACGCAACCAAGGCGGATTCCTGTCCGGTTGGAAGTGTCCATGATGTGGTGGAAGCTTCCATGAAGTGGTGGAAGCTTCCATGAAGTGGTGGAAGCTTCCATGAAATTAGGTTATGGAAATTTCCATGGAAGTGATAAAGAAAGCTTCCATGGAAGTAACCGGAAGCTTCCATGGAAGCAGCTTCCACGGGGATGGCGACAGCTTCCGTGGAAGTACTCAAATATTTTCGTGAAAGCTTCCACTGCTTGCGTGGAAGCTCGAATGGAAGCAGCTTCCATGGAAGTGATGGAAGCTTCCATGGAAGCGGTGGAAGCTTCCACGGAATCTTCCATGGAAAGTTTCAAGTACTTCCGTGGAAGCTTCCATGGAAGCTTCCACCACTTCCATGCAAGCTTCCATCCCTTCCATGGAAGCGGGTGAGTGCTTCCATGGAAGTGATGGAAGCTTCCATGAAAGTGATGGAAGCTTCCATGGAAGTGGTAGAAGCTTCCATGGAAGTTTCCACCCACTTCCATTATAAAAGAAAATAATGTAGACGATCGCTTACGCAGCAATAGCAAGCAGTACAGCACTGCAGTACCATAGGTGCAGTGGTGCATGCATCGGACACATCACTATACCAGTACGTGTATTATAAGCGCAATAATATCTCGAAGTAAATATCATCCGTCGGTCTCCTGGTCGCTTGGTGTTCAGGGTGTTCGCGTTGATACTACAGTATATTCAGAAGTTAGATATTTCAGCACATCGGCGGCGTTGGCAGGGACTACGCGTTTTTGCGTGTGTGACGTGTTTTGCTTAGAACAATAAACTTGTGCTTGCGTTCGTAAAACACAGACAATACGCACAGAGCGTACTGGTCTTGATAATTACTTTATTGTTACTTGACGTCTTGTGAATGCCTGCTTCTACGCCCGTCGACTTGACGAAGTGCTTATTACGGGAAAGCGTAGTCATTGTCTCTGTCCGTTTCGTTTGGTGTCACCTTGTTGATGCTGGTCCTCACACCTTTTGATTGTGTATCATGACGCGTTTTCATTGCTGCAGGCACAGCAGTCTCTTCTGAACGCGACCGGACGCTAGACTACGGGAAGCCTAAGAAAACCAGGCTAGGCAGCAGAGTGCGCATGTGTGGAGACGGGTATGACCGCCGGTCGATAGGAAAATATCGGCGAGACTAGGAGCAAAGCCTATATGGGTGGAGGATGGAGATGTATTTCGAAAACACAATTTCTCACGGCCGGTGCAGGTTCTTTGCCAATGTGAGTTTTGTTTAGGCCGTCCAGAATGTGCCTGTGAATTGCTGTTGTTGTGCGCTTGGTAGCCGAGCGTCATTTATCTCAGATTTTGTTTTGACACGCACAAACAGCTAGCTTTCACCGATGATGGATATTTGAAGCTCGGCGTCCTTTAAACTTTCAATTTTTCTTCTTATTAACTACCTGGTACAGGGGTCCGCATTCGAATTTTCCCGAATTTTATCGGAAACGTATTTGGGGTCGTGCTTTCCCAGTGGCAAAAAACAAAAAATGAAAAGAACCGGCAATCAAGACCCGTATTTTCAGCTGTAAAAGAGGTCGGCGGCCGCGATTTTGAAGCAAACACCTACGTTGCCGACACGCCACCTACCTTGGGGGGGATGTGGTGCAACTCCCGTCTCGAGTGATCCCTCGTGGTCAAAGCACGGTGGTTGGATCTAGCAACGAGGCTTGTGTCTCCGAGCTGCTGCAAATCTGCAAATCGCTCATCCCGAATACGCCGTCTAACAAAATTAATGGGGCTCGAGCCAGCATCTTAGCCCAAAGAAGCCAGGGGTGGCAGGCCCCCCACAACCCACAGGGTCATTGTAACGTCGGCCGTTTCAAATTGCGTTGCTTGCATCGCTCGCGAGGTCAGTCTGCTCGTAATCGTTCGTATCAGAAGTGAGTGGAGTCGCCGCGCGTCGGTTTTCGTCTACATCATCCTCGTAGATCAGATGCTGAAACCTCGCTGATGGAGGCTTCTTTTTGGCTGCGACGACTTGAGGCCGTCTCCCGAGGTCTGAGGGATCACTTGAGAGGCTGAAGCTGGTCATGGGGCGTCTTGTCGAGGGAGAACGAGCTGCTGTTCGAAGTTGGTCCTTGATTTCCTCTATTGAGATTTTCGGGGTACATCTCACTCTTGGCGAACCTGGACGTAGGGCAGCCTTACCTCTGAAGGGCGAGACCATTTGCGTCGCCGATTGCTCTCCTCGAACCCTCTACTGTAGTAGAGGACAACAGCCACGCCAAATGTCCCTTGCGCCCCTCTTTCCTAGGTGGAGCACGAGTTGCACCTACAAGCAGCAGAATCTGTGGAAGTTTCCTCGATCGGCGAAACGATATTATTGTAGATATTTTTGTTCGAGTACTCGTAATTTGCGCATTTCTCACAGCAGTACCTGCACCGAACGAGTACGAGCAGATTGACCTCGCGAGCGATGCAAGCAACGAAATTTGAAACGGCCGACGTTACAATGACCCTGTGGGTTGTGGGGTGCCTGCCACCCCTGGCTTCGTTGGGCTAAGATGCTGGCTCGAGCCCCATTAATTTTGTTAGAGGGCGTACTCGGGACGAGCGATTTGAAGATTTACAGCAGCTCGGAGACACAAGCCTCGTTGCAACGAAATTTGAAGCGGCCAACGTTACAATGACCCTGTGGGTTGTGGGGTTCCTGCCACCCCTGGCTTCGTTGGGCTAAGATGCTGGCTCGAGCCTCATTAATTTTGTTAGAGGGCGTACTCGGGACGAGCGATTTGCAGATTTGCAACAGCTCGGAGACACAAGCCTCGTTGCTAGATCCAACCACTCGAGACGGTAGTTGCGATAAATCCCCACCAGGGTAGGTGGCGTGTCGGCAACGTAGGTGTTTGCTTCAAAATCGCGGCCACCGACCTCTTTTACAGCTGAAAATACGGCTCTTGATTGCCGGCTCTTTTCATTTGTTTTTTTCAGGGACTATCATGGTGCCGCAGGCACCGTGTGGGACGGGACGGGAGTGATTAGCCCGCCGCAGGCGGAAAGTGTTTGGGCTCCCGTTGTCAACGGGACGGGATCCCATCGTCAGTTTTTCTGCTCCCGTTGTGACGGGATGGGACGGGACTATTTGCGTCTAGACGGGACGGGAACGGGACGGGAAATGTCCCATGCTTTCTAGACGGGACGGGAACGGGACGGGAAATGTCCACATGCTTTCTAGACGGGACGGGAACGGGACGGGAAGCTGGGAGTTGTTTATTGATGGGGACGGGACGGGAATCGAATATGGCTCCGATCTCTCAGACGGGATGGGATGGGACTATCACGTTTTAGAGTGGGACGGGAAACAATGGGAAAATTGTCATTGTCAATGGGAAAGGCAATGGGAAAATTGCCAGTGTCGATGGGAAAGACGACGTGAAGCCCACTGGGGATATGTGGGACGTTGTCAACGGGACATAAATGCTCAACGGGACGTACACCCCGCCTCCCCCAAGCCTCGACGCGGGCAGCTTTCGTTTCACCATGCACTTCACGTTCTTCTTGTCCACAGCTGGCTCGAACTCCACGCAATACTTCCAAATCCCTGACGTCTGTTTGTTTCTCCAAACGCCTGCACCCATCATATTCACGGGAGTACCACTGATCGCAAATGACCGACTTGGCTGTGCCGGAGGCTCAGAAGCCGAGCCACCACCGGCCGATTCCGCCATGAGGAACGTGTGTGTGATGCGTGTGTGGTGCGTCTCTCTCCAAAAGTGAAAAAATAAAAAAATAAAAATGGGAGAGCTGACAGCGTACCACAACAATAAATAATTAAATCCAAGATTCACATATAATATTAATAAATATGAAATACAACTTCTACTGAAACTGAGACAAGTGGGAAGTGCAAATGGGAGATTTGGGAGGTCGAGTGGGAAGCGCAAATGGGAGGAAGATGGGAACTGACAATGGGAGCAGCATGTCCACAATGGTCATGGGAACGGGAGTACGGGGATAGCGGGACGGGAAGCAAGTGGGACGGTATAAGTTATCCTGCCAACGGGATGGGAAGTGATGGGACGGGGGAAAGTATCCTGCCAACGGGATGGGAAGAGATGGGACGGGAGAAAGTATCCGACGATGGGATGGGAAGCAAGGTGGGGACGGGAGGACGGGAGGATACTATTTCGGCCATATGGGACGGAAATGGGTAGGAAAAACATGATGGGATTGGACGGGAGGTCGTGGACGGGAGACATTTCACGATGGGACGGGACGGGAATACCCGTCCCGTCCCGTTCTCTATGGGAATTCCCGTCCCGTTGACTCCCATGATAGTCCTTGGTTTTTTTTGCCACTGGGAAAGCACGACCCCAAATACGTTTCCGATAAATTTCGGGAAAATTCGAATGCGGACCCCTGTAGTACCAGGTACCAGGTACCAGGTATCCGGGCACTCAGAATGATGACGTGTTCGTTTTGTGTGTGTACATAATGCCACCTCTAGTGTTTCGTTCGCTCGCGCCTTCGCTCGGTTTTCTGCGGCGTTGTTCTCGGTCGCAAATCTCGATCGCCCGCTCGGTAGTTTGCTGGCGGCCTTGGGCTGCTTCGTCTGTCGCGCCGTCGTCCGCTGTTGTACCGTATACACTATACACTTTCGATCTACGTATCATTCTCTGCGTGTACATAAGACAAGGTGTCGCTTTTCAAAAGGATCTCCACGATGATGTAGACGCGCAAAAACTATCCATGCACCCAGCTGAGTAGAAAATTATTGTACACCCAAGTTTTATATAGGTTTTAGTGTTTAGTCGTAGTGCATCAAGAACCCCGATCCCACGACCGATACGTGGGATGACGGTGTGACGGTTTGCGTTTCGAGCTCTCGATTTACGGTTCGCGCTTCACGCCCACGGTCCCCGGCGACCCCTGCAGAGGGTTCAATATATTTCTTGCACCTTATGGATGAAAACAAGGTGCCAACTGGGATGAGATCCGGGTGCGATCAGTACCTGGTGGAAGCACGCGGTGAAACACCCTGCCCCCTCTTCGCACCCTGCTCCCACCCTAACCAGATCCCACTCGGGTCTGATTCAATTTGGCACCCTGCTCCCACCCACAAGGTGCAGAAATGTATTCAGCCATCGTTAGGAGCCGCCGGAGAACGTGAGCGCCAAGCGCGAATCGTGAACCGGCATACCACGTATCGGTCGTAGGATTAGGGTACTGGGTGCACTACGAGTACACTGTAAAACCTACCAGGTACCCGGTATATAATAACAATCTGGGTGTACCATAATTTCCACCTAGCTGGATGCACGTTTTTTTTTCGCACAAACGCACCCTATCCTGCCGAAGGAAATTGTGTACCCCGATGTATTGGCTCGTGTGATCTTGCGTAGCGGGATGTTTGAAATCCCACTTCAATCTCCAATATACTGGTAGACTGAACCGTATGCATGTCCCCTCCGAAGTTAACTTTGTGTGTACATATATATTTCCTACTCGGCTGTGCCCCGCCTTTTTGTCCTCGTTCATTAAAACAAATATCTTCGGATGCTGCTGCAGACTGGGAGTACGAAGGGTGGCAACGAGAGGGTACTGGACCCCCTGTCCTATAGAGCGTGGCGCTGGACAGCTAGAGTGTGTGTGCATCCTTTTTCTCTAGTAGCTCATCACCATGATCATGCCCGTTTTATCGCGTTGCATGTTACATGTGACGCCTGGTGTGTATGGTATATTTGCCTATATGCAATGTATATTTAAAAACGTCTACCGGTGTAGTGTATCTTTACGCACACCCGTGCGGAATGCTGTACTAGCTGGTACTATCTTATGATACACATTGTTTTTCTTTGAAGTCCGATATTCTAGTATATATGTACCATGTTTTAGTTCATCCTTTAAAGTGCTATCACGTTCGTCTCAACACGTTGCTTTCGCGTGTCTTTCCCTCTCATATTTTCCTTCTTATGTCTTCAGGTTACGGAGCGTACGGCATCGACAGAAATGACAACAAGGGTTTTCTGCAGGCTGACTACGAGAGCGTCGCGCCCGAAACGAATATAAAATAGGAACATAGCGAGAACCTGTCCGCGGGTTTATTTGGTTGCAGAGAATTAAATAGACGGGGTGATTAATACCACGATCTGCTGCGTTGTGGGTAGTTTTAACCTTTGACAGGTCCCCCCCGCTCGCGCAATCGGGTTTCCAAGGGTTCCACGAGAAGGGGAGTTGGGAATGGGCATTTGCGGCATGTCACATTATGGTGTCGGTCCCCCCGGGCGGTAGTAATTTGTGTGCGCACAAGTACGAGCGGATGTAAGCGACGGTTAATAAGGGTATAAATTTAGATACCTTGCAAAACATCGTGCACATAGAGTATGGAGAATTTGCAGCGTGTTTGACTTTTGCAACGTGTGTGTACACATGCTGCCAACACTGTCGAGGTACTAAACAATGGCAGTATTTTTGCTCTTACAAACCGGGCAAGGTGACCGCCCTGGTAAGCTGAAAAGTGTGTGAATGCCCTGCTGTACGGTATATTGAGGTGTATCAATGACACTGACAGGTTGCTGGACCCCCGACACCGGCATAATGTCTCCCAATGAAAGTTCGGACGCCCTCCCGTCCTTCAAGGGTGTCACACGCTGTTCAAAGCTATGTTTTGTTTTCGTTTTTGGGAGAGTATCAGACACTCTGTCGGCAGTGCGGTGTTTGAGAAACAATATGACAATGTATACCACATTTGAGATGTTAAACCCTGTACATTATTGGATAAAATCGGCACACTCTACACTTTGCCAGATCAAGGCAGGGTGTTACACGCTGTACACTGTTCTTTATAATTTTCAGAACATGGAACGCCCTGTCGGAATTTTGGCAGGGTGATAACCCCTGTACAGCATCCGACACCCTGCCAGAAACCTGACACGGTGTCAAACCCTGTACAGGGTGACCACACCCTGTCAGATTTTTGGCAGGGTGTCTCACATTATACAATGTTATTTCCCGTCAAAAACACTGGCAGGGTGTCAGGCATCAAATCCTGGCAGGGTGTCTACGTCAAGTGCTGGCAGGGTGTCTACGTAAAACACTGTACAGCATCCGACACCCTGGCAGAAACCTAACAGGGTGTCAAACCCTGTACATAATTGGGACACCCTGTAATATTTTCGGCAGGGTGTCTCACCTTGTACAATGTTATTTCCCGCCGAAAACACTGGCAGGGTGTCAGGGTCAAATGCCGGCAGGGTGTCTACGTCAAATGCTGGCAGGGTGTCTACGTCAAATGCTGGCAGGGTACTCAAGATGGCTACGTATCTGTATACGTTGTAATCTACCGTACAATCGACGGTACATGGTATCTACAGCAGTACCAGGTATCGATGAAGCACAACCCGTTTCCACCTTAAAGCTCCGCTATTCACCGCATCCTGCTACGTACGCCTCACATTATTTCGTCTGACCAAAAACATAGGTTTGCTCATGGTGCTCATGTAGGATTTATGAGCGGGGAAACAATTATGTTCTGTCGTCGTTGTCCTGCGTATGGAACAGTTGGAATGCTTTCCGTTTAGATATTGCACTTAAAGTACAGTAGTCCTGTAGAACCACCAGGTGTTGGATCCTAAAGCCAGGGGGTTCGATCCTACGGCCTTTAGATATTAGTAGTGCACTGCAGTACTATACTCGTACTCCATTTCTGTCGTCGTTGTCCTGCGTGTCCCTGGGGTTATTTCCTTCATCGATATTAATTCTCAGCCCAGGTGCTACAGTGCAGTACACCGGGGAGGTGCACGTAGCGTAGGTGAACTTGGTGGCTTCGGCGGTTGGTAAGTATAATTCTAAGCTGCGTTGGCTAGTTAGGAGCCAGCCAAGATACCCCGAATGACAAAGAGAAGAGGCACGGGACAATAATGTATATCGCCTGACGCGTGTGCTATCCTCACATATGTATAACTGGGTGAAAAAAGCTGCCAGCTACAGAAGATGGAAGCCCGTATTCCCGACCGCGAGTGGATCATGACTTTCGAGTGAGCTCGGGCGGTGAAACGCGCACGGTGCTCATGCAACACGGTCGAAAGGTGAATGTTGCCACAATGGCGCTGCCCAAAGACGTCATGAGCACATGAGAAGAGTGCGATGTTCACCATCATAATTGACACGATAGACAGAATTCGTTTGGGCGCAACATATATTGATGCACAGGGGAATACTTTACGTACAGAGAACGTATTTCCTAATGCTGCTGTTAGCTTTGCTATGGCTTGTTCGTTTACAACGCTTTGTTCCATTACGGGGGGTCATACTAATAATAGTATGCATACGGAGCAATCAACAACTAAAAATGGGTTATAAAGACACGGGGTCATACTTGGTGTCCGTATGGTGTTGGGGTCTGCCGTGGGTTCCTCGGGGCGGATAGGAACAGGGCCAATATGACGACTCCGCAAGACGTCAGCTTGGATGTAGACCAGACATGTACCGGTACCTGAATAGTAGTATTTACCAGTGATGAGTGGCGGCAGGCTTCTCTACTTACCAGACATATTGTATTATTTGCCTGTCAAGATACGCTCTTTGTTCTTCGTTCTTTCTCGGTGGCTACGTACGAGTGGTATGCACGTAACTGGTTCGTGGGACGACTGCCTGATGTGTTCTCTACTTTCCGATTGTGACAACTCCGGCATTTCAAGTGAACTACAATCCCGAAGGGGAGCCTTGTACATTAGTTGTACTACGGGCCGTTGGATCTTGAGCCCGACGTGCAGCGGGTTAGCTGTCCTTTATATATTTGAAATTATTCTCCTTCCTTGAATGTGAAGGGGGGTAGTTTTGTACGTAGACGACGTATCGGCCTCCGCTACCGGCGCCAATGGAGTAACGAACAAAACCGGGTTTAGTGGTGGAGATAATGAGGCGTGTCTGTATCGGGGACCGGGATAGAGTATGGTTGGTTTTGGTGATTTGAGGGACCTCCAGGTAGCCATTCCTTTTGATACTTGTACCACGTGCAGGTCAACATAATCACGTCGAGAGCAAACAGGCACGAGGTTCCTGCTGCAAGCGTGAGCAGAAGTGGGTAGTTGCTTAGTTTCGGTCAGCCAAGCCAGGAATTTTTGTGCCCATTTTTTGCCGCCCCACCGTTCCATTTATTTTTCCGAACGGAGGAGGAGGGGGTAGAAGTAGCAGGGGTCCCGAAATACTTTTTTATTGTTTTACTTGGGTTAGGTCGTAGGAGTCGAATGATACCGTACCATTCGGAGCCTTAATCATCCGCAACAATTGCCGGCCGCACTACGTAGTTAGGAACCTCGTCGATATTATAGTCGGGAGAGAGAGACGGTAAAGTGTGATCGAGATACTTAAAGGGTTGCAGCAGGCCGTTACAGGTTTCTGGTTGAGGGGGGGAATCTCTCTTTCCCCACAACTCAGAACATTACAATGACAATACAATTCGATATATACTGAACACAATAATACACGCCTACGACATGTTTTTTAATGGCTCGAATACAGAAAGCTCAACGGTGGCAGTCTCTCAGATAGCCCCGAGGCCAGGGAGGATGCCAAGATTTATGCAGTTGACGAATATGGTGACAGCGAGCGGACAAGGGCTACAACAACCATGGTCACAACACAGGTATTGGCTTGACACCTGCTGCTGCTGCTTGATGCTGTTTTTATGGCGGCAAAAGTGATGTTCCCCCACAATCAAACTTGCGTCGAATGACGCAGAAGAGAAATATAGGGGGGGGAATGATCGCAGTTCTGCGTCGTGGGAGAGCGGATGGATACAATGTTCCGCAGTGTTTTCAGTCTATTGATAGTGGAAGTAGTGTGTAAGGTATAGGGGTAAAGGGTGAAGTTGCTTGCTGTAGAAAAAGAGGAAAATAGGTGACACCGCCGCGACCACCACCAGCATCAATGGCTACCCTGAAACACGGGCAGTCGTCTACACCAGATGCCGGGACTGTCAACCCGGTGACCTAAGCTGTAAAAACAAACGTCCGAATAGGCTACAAATCATTACGAACACACCTTGTGCCGCGGAGACGTCACAGGCCACCTTGCGTAAGAAAATGGACGGGTGGTCCAGTACTAATTTCTAGCCTGGAAAACAAAACTTCGTGCCACACTAACTCGTGTACAGCGGCTTCCATACGTAGTAGCTTTCAGTGTATATGCAAAGAGGATTTGCCTCGGCGGGTCTGGCGCCCGGCTGTGGCTCCGCGCACGCCCGCAATGGTCAAGGGTGTAGGAACATCAAGGCCGTAAGTGCGACCGTACTGCAAAGAGATGCATTAAAATCTCTGCATCGTGGATTTAGGTTACGCGGAGAAACTATGCACCCTATACATACGGAGCAGGCACACATCATTGCACAGAGCGCTGTTAGACATAAATATAGGGCTATGAAGCTACGTACCCGTCCGACTTTAACCGACGCGAAGCTACGGGTGTATAGAAGTGCGGGACTACTGTAGTACGCACTTGTGGCGTAATACCCACACCAATACGAATTCCACGTGGTGGGTCGACCTATAGACCGGCATAGCCAAATGTGGTCAGACGGAGCGTTTTGATGGACAACTTGTGCTTCGTGGATATCTGGTAGATATCGAGTTTCTAGATGAACACAGTGGCACAACAGGATTCAAACAGTATACAGGCTGCAGGATAACGTAATACAGGGTGCATAGTGCAGTGCAGAGTACATAATGTAGAGGGTACATAAAACACAGGATGAAATTAACCGTACGCAAGATAAAGACACTCTGCGACAGGGTATATACATGATACAATATTCACCCTTTCTTTCTTCCGGGTTTTTAGGACTTCCATGTCGAGCAAAACAACACCATCACAGAGGACCAAACGAGCAACAGAACACCAGAATTGCCCTACCCACACGCACCCAGCGTCGGCCAAAAGTGGGAGGAAAGGAGGTCTACTGCGGAGCGGGGCTATACGCGAAGCCTGGTTCTGGTGTCGGCGGCTGGCAGTGGTGTTGGTGGTGGTCACCGCCGTGGTCATGTGAGTGGTAAGGAGTGATGGTTGTCGTCATAATTCCTGCTTTGTCGTGTTCTTTTGGTGTCAAAATGAATGAATGTCTTGAAATAGTAAGTGTTACGGGGAGCGACCCTGTGAGCTCCACGACCTTGATACTTGTTCTACAATTTCTTCTTACGGGCGAGGCATCGGACGTAACCTATACTGAAGCATATATTTTGTCTGAACTGGTTAATTCTTGTTCCAATGCAAGCGTGCGAATTTGACCAGCAGGACGGTTCACGAGCGCTTAGATAGCGCTCCAGGTGTCGCAGATGCACGCGTTTCGTGCCAGTGATTCAGTATCAGCTCTCAGTTCACAGGTTCACAGTGCTCAAGTTCACGTCTCGTTTTTGTTCTTATTTTTTCCATGTCATTTATTGAGAAACTACAGTACAGTACCTCCTTAACGGAATACGTCAACATACTCTTCTCGCATGGCGTTATCAGCTACCAGCCATTTTTTTTATCGCTACCAAAAATATCATCGCTCTCAAGGTCTTGGATCCGAGTCAATGATCGACGGCGTCAGCTACAATAACCTTGAATATACGTGTAATTCAAATGTATAGGTCGTTGCTTATTTCGCGATCTTATGGTCTCGCTTCAGCCGCAGCCACAGCGGCTTACAGCCACAGCAGCAAAGCATGCATTGTATGGGTATGCTCACTGCGATGCACGTTTGTGTGCCATCACACTGTACGCTTTAGGCCGCTTTAGGGTGGATGCCTACGGTAATATGCTGTACCCATATCATATGTCCCAGCATCTTGTAAGCGTCATGCAGTGGCAGAGCACGCCGCCGCTTCAGCAAAGCTTACAAAAGTAAAGGACTTCTTCTGTGACCTCCATATAACAAGCAGCGCAGCAGTCACAGCGTCAGCATCAGCATCAGGATCAGCATCAGCAAGACTCACTGAAGGTGATCTTGGTATCTCAAACCCAGCAATGCGCACCTGCAATCACAGCCCAGAGTAAGTCAGCGGATACGTATACAAATACCCACATCATGGCTGGACCCCCGTAACATTACATCATCACTGGTTGCGATATGCTCATTTTCCCGTGCATGCATAGGACGCCCCCCCTCGCGACTCCTCCCTGACACTGTACACCGCCGCTATTTGGTTGCCGTTGACACTGTCGTTCGTTCGGTTTCGGTTTACGTTCAGGCGAACTTGAAATATGTAACGAGTACTACCATACCAGGTCCTTGCATACTATTATAGGCAACGCTGAAATAGCGCCACGGGCAGGGCCGTGGCCGCGCCGCTAGTATACTAAAACAAATCTAAAACATCGAACACACACCAAGATGCTGATAATTGTGTTTCAAGCCCGACATACGTACGGGAGGAACCTGGTCAGCATTTATCAGCGCGGGAAAAAAATGAAAATATAACTTAAAACACCGGTAGCAAGGTCCGTGACCGTGCTCGGAATCAACTACACACGAGCAGCAACCCAGTACCGATAGCAGCCAGAATAACAGCGAGCACGTATTTACAGAGCCAAAACCTGAAGCACCTTGAATAGCGTCGAATACGCAGCACCAGCCAAACGGCATCGCTAGTAGTTTGAACAGTGGCGGAAGTAGCGTCTAATGAAGCAACGATTATTCCTTACCTCGCAATGCTTATGCTGGCGGGGGACGCGTTTTTCCTGGCTTGTCCAAACGTAAGTAATACAAGGGCTCCGCTTCGCGGGCGGCTGACGCCGCCCGCTACGCTCGCGCAAGGAAAGGGGTACAGAAGAGGCCCCCATGATGTAGTGCAGGCACCGCGACTTGAAAATGCCAAGAGGTTCATGGTGCAGCAAAGAAACGGCGGACTTGACATGCAGGCAAAACATGCTCGGGGTGCACAATAGCTCCATGCTCCAGGACGACAAAGCTGTACGTTCGAAAGAGAAAGCACAGCAACACGGCTCACGGCACGGCGCTGCGCTGTCTGCTGTGGGTGTGTGAGTTGTGCATGTTTCGTGAGTATGTGTGGTAGTACAGCAACACTATTAATATTACGAGTACGAAGTAATTCGTACTTTGTACGAGTATACCTGGTATACTTTATTGTATGAAAGAGAAAACGCACAACACCAGCACGGTCGCTAAGTTGTGAAGAATGCAAAACAAAAAAATCCCCAAAAAAACTGAGAAAGACGTATGATACATACATACGTACTCGTCGACTCGTACTCGTACTCGACTCGTACTCGACTCGTACTCGTATTCGACTAGTTATCGTACTCGACTCGTACTCGTACTCGTATTATACTCGAACTCGTATTCGTACTCGAACAAAAACGGCAAGCAACAACAGCAGTAACAGCAGTAGCCCTTCGAATGACATACGAAGTTGTACTCGTATCGTGATCGCGCCGCTCAAAAAGCGCAAAAGTTAAAACGATTTCTGTCGCGTTCTGCCCCCCTCGACGCTTCCAGCCACCCCGCGATCACCTCGCCATCGATTCGGCCCGGGTCGAGCTTTACTACCTCTCTGCCCCAGTGAGCCCCGTGGCCCGCATCGCGTGAAGCCCGGTGCTCACCGTGGCCCTCGTTCGCCCGCTCGAGCATGATGGTGTTCAAACCGCCTTGCTGTCACTCTCTGATAAAAAAAAATGGTGTGTGTTCCAAAACATAAGCACCGCTTGAATGTTCTTTTACACTAATAAACGAACTTTATAATTATGACATACTGGATTGATACAGCAAGCAGCAACGCAGACATAGACCATTCATGCTTCCCTCGTGTCTCGATGGACACGCCACGCCTAGCCACGAAAAAGGCGGCCGCGCTCCTTCCGTCCCCCCCTCTACTGGCCAGCGCCCTCCCATAGCGGCGATGGTGCCGGGCTCGCCCGCGCTGCCGCACTCTCTGGGCACCCGCACGAACCCAAAACTGAAAGAGGAAGAAGCCTCTCGCAACTAAAGTATATACCGGAACAAAGAGAGGAGCAAGTAATGAAAGGAGGCGGTGTTCGAAGTGGGAGCTCTGAGAGACGAGGGATGAGCAATCCCTGCGGGAGATATTAGTAAGTATGTCTATGCCTCATACTGATCTAAGTGAGCAAATGTTTGGTTGCACCATGCTGGTATATGCCGAATATGTTACATACTGATCAAAGTGAGCACATTGTTGGTTTCGCCGCGCTGGTATATGCCGAAGTATTATCACTTGGTGGATTAGGCATCGATGTGTTTAATCTTTTTTAAAGTATATGTGCTTTGTGTATTGCCTGTCGCATCTCCTCCAGGGGGGCACGACAGCGATGCTACAACCCCTAGCATTTTCAATTCATTCCAATATTTTGCCGTGGTTAACTACGTACGTACGTGTTCATTTTTTTTTTTGCTCCCTCCTCTCTTTCCTGTATTTCGTGTGTGGCACAAAGACGAAACGGAATTAAGCAGGAAGCGCCGCCCATGCGTTGTGTGGATGCCACCCAAAGGGAATGGAGACGGAGGGGAACAGACGGTTCGTAGGGAAAACGCGGCTGACGAAAGCAGGAAGGAGACGGCAGACAAGGTAGCACGGTACCAAACTGACTAGCTGGCAGAACCTGCCTGTACTACGGGTATAAACCTGCTTCGGATGCCTCGAAGGTGCTTTTGGTGTGCTTCTCTTGATACACCTCTTCCTTTCGTCCTTAGTCTTGCTCGGTTTTCGTTGTTCTCTTTATCCTTTTCGTATTTTTGTTTCTGACCCATCCGCTCCGGTTTGAAGCGACACTTTTTTTCTTTGTATTTTGTTATCGTTTTTTGTTTGTTGATCGGTGTTATTATATTCCTTGTGATTTTATATTTTCCTCTTTTCGCTTTTTATTTTATTTTTTCTCTTTCACGCAGCTGGATTGCTAGCAGGGTAGGTCGTGCCTGTCATATATGGCATTGCATTGTCTGCTCTGCTTACTGCGTTGCAGCGTAGTATCTCTGTGTCGTAGTTTTGTGACCACATAATAACTGGTATCTCTCTAGGATGGAGAATCGGCACAAAGACTGGATGTGCTGGATGTCGACGGGTAGAAAGGTCGGTTTAATGCGAAGAACACACACACATGTTAATAATAGTAAAACCCAACGGCAGCATTACGAATAAGTCAGCTGTGAGATCGGCTCTGAAGTGCCTCATGCACGACGAATGCCGCCCCGTGTTAATTGTGTATACAAGCACTAGGGAGCCACGGTCACATGTCAAATACGTTGTTGATATAGCTGTGAGATCGACAACTTCACGGTCCTCTAAGTACGATTGATTGTTGGCTGTGAAGTCGACCGAGATATGTGATATCAAAATGATGTAGAGACGCCCAAGAGTACGTTCGTTGTACATGGGTGCAGTGTCCACAGAGTCGAGTCAGCGCAAGTACCAACGATACACCAGGCATGTGCACGTAAACCACCCATATAAGTACAACGTCTAAATAATCGAGTCCGGCGAGCGGCCCAGCGATGCACACGGGGTGGGTGTACCCGTGAAAAGCCCGATATCGCCGAACCGCCCAGGTCGAGTCCACCGCGCCCAGAGGGCCCGTCGCAATGAGAGCAGCAATGGTGCGTGCCATAAATACCCCAGAACGTGTAAATAAATTCAAGTACCAGTAGTCGGGGCTTTTCGCATGAGAGCGAATGCCAGCGGTAGCATGTACCCTATTATGAGATCCAGGCAATAACGACCACATCAGCTGTAGTATGAACGTAATAATCATGTTATATCAACATGAGGTAAAAGAGGGTACAGCAGGGCACAATACAACAGAAGGGTGCTCTGCGACACCACGTGTGCGCTAAGAGCACAACAGGACGCCCAAGCAGTACTGCAGTAGAGCTGCAATATGTTCCTGTACAAATTACGTCATCAGCAAACAAGGGAAAGCGCAGCAAATCGAGTCAGCCGGCCGGAACACGAGCGCATAGTATACTGTAATAGCAATCAAACAAGTGTGATGTCGTTGCGCCCCCACACACATGAGATAAAGATGTTAAGGAATATCAAGGAGACAAAGAAACCACCAAAGGCCACCAATAATTCGTTTTTTTGGTAAAAGCGCAGCATCGATTTCTCAATTCAGCAGCAAAGGAATTCCACAACAAGGTGTGTCCGCAAGATTAGTTCGACCTCGCCAAAACGCACAACTCAAGCCCGCAGCCCAGAGCACCACGGCAGACAAAGGGAGGGCACACAACTACGCTACGTGCGCACCATGAGCACCGTACGCCTAAGTAGGACTACGAACTCATGTAGAAACAACTTTGGGTAAAGACTACCGAAGGTCGATATGCAGCCCACGGTAGGAAGCACACCAGCCCAGATGCGCGACCAGCGCTCAAACGCATGGTGATAGGCTGGAATCAGTAAACAGAGGTTCGCGGGAGTTCCACAACACAAACCTGCGCGTATCTCGGGGGGGGTGTGCAACCTGGCCCGAGCAAGTCGCTATTGCCCTTGCTCAGCACGTTTGAGGTTGGCGGCGCTTGCTGCTCCGCGACTCCCGCGTGAGTCTTGCTACACGGCTGTGTACCTGCGCAGCCCGATTTACTGCTTCGAATAGAGGAAGATGGTGTGGAAGCATAGGAAGCCGTCTCCCAAGTATCCCGTAAGGGAGGTCCCCATCGGTCGTCCAGAGGGTTAGGCGGATCCCCAATTGTCTTCAAAGCTCGTTCGTGCTTTGCGTCTGTCAACCTCGCGTGGAACTCTGGAACTGGGGTAGTCGCGCCTGTTTGGGCTGCATCAATCTGAGGGGTCAATGATGCTCGGGTAGCCCTTGGCATGCTCTAAGTGAGTTCGCGACCGACTCGTGAGTTCACGAGGTTTCCGGGGCGAAGAAGAGGAGTGACCTCTCTGGTATACCAATTCTAGAACGTTATGATCGAGTCCATGATTCCATTATGTTGGACCCTCCGATGCAATCTACATTTTACCAACCGAAGCATGGGTGCCGGCGAAAGCCGGCTTGCATTCGTAGTTCTTGTAATCCTAATAAAATGTATAAGAGGGTTAAGTACACGGCAGGATGATAAATATTTGGGCATATTCTGATTTTGCAGACAGTCAACATCAAAATCCCCAAAAACTTGAACAGCCACTCGAATATCGAGATTCTCCAAAACATTGCAATTTGCTCAGGACAGTTAAATCCCAATCAATACCACTACCAAAAAGGCACACACACAACACGGGTTCTCGTCCGCCGGCTGCAATGAAGGCGTTGTTTACTGTGATTTGGTGCATAACCTGCCTGACTATTTGTACGGCCTATTCCTTGCGTGCTCTTTGGGAAGCAGAACATATGAACGATTTTGCAGAAGAGGCATGCATGCCATGTGAAAAATCACATGGCTTCTGTTCTCCGTGGAGTTGAATGATAACGCGTTGGGCCATATTCTCCCCCTTTCCAGTGCTCTCGAGCTTGCACAAAAGCATTCAATGCTTTCCCGCAAGCTAGAGAGCACTGGAAAGGGGGAGAAGAGAACCCAACGCGTTACCATTCAACTGCGCGGAGAACCTTCCCGCAAGCTAGAGAGCACTTGAAAGGGCGAGAGGAGGGGACCCAACGCGTTACCATTCAACTGCGCGGAGCACCGAGCGGCACAAGCAGGCCCTTGGACTGGGCAACGGTGGCACGTTATCGTACGTGCGACTACCTCAGACGGCTGTTCGGCGAGACACCTGCTGTTGTGGTTTACAACAAGGCGACTGCTTTTCGTACGCAGTGTTTTTTATCTGCAGCAGAGGGTTATGACACGCTGTATAATATGATCTTGGCAATAAAAGGCCCTCCGGCCCCCACGGCGGTCGGGCCAGATTCATGTAGATGATATAGGAGCTATATCAGGGGAGGCAATATATAGGATGGACATGAAATGTGGCCCCATGCTATATAGTAGTAGCAGTAGTAGTGCGGCATTGGACCATTGGATCAACACAGTTGTTCCAGAGGAACAAAGGAAAAAAATACTAGTGCGTACGTACATAGATACGAATATCGTAATTTCGTACAAGGGCTCCGCTTCGCGGGCGGCTGACGCCGCCCACTACGCTCGCGCAAGGAAAGGGGTACAGAAGAGGCCCCCATGATGTAGTGCAGGCACCGCGACTTGAAAATGCCAAGAGGTTCATGGTGCAGCAAAGAAACGGCGGACTTGACATGCATGCAAAACATGCTCGGGGTGCACAATAGCTCCATGCTCCAGGACGACAAAGCTGTACGTTCGAAAGAGAAAGCACAGCAACACGACTCACGGCACGGCGCTGCGCTGTCTGCTGTGGGTGTGTGAGTTGTGCAT
>MEHQ01002718.1:45924-78412 GCA_008828725.1 Saccharina japonica
TTTTTTTCTCTTGCATGCACCTGGATTGCTAGCAGGGTAGGTCTTGCCTGTCGTATATGGCGTTGCATTGTCTGCTCTGCTTACTGCACTGAGTGTAGTATCTCTGTGTCGTAGTTTTGTGACCACAGAACTGGTACCTTTTTAGGATGAAGAATCGGCACGGACACTGGGTGTGCTGGATGTCGACGGGTAGAAAGGAAGGTTTAATGTGAAGAACACACACACACACACATAAAAAATATGCATGCAAATCATTTATCACTTGATACCTATAGATATAGCCTGTGGCCTGGTGTCGTATAGTACATACCTGGTATATATCATATTATCAAAAGTAAAATTGTCAAGAGTTTTTCTAACGCAACACCGGTACAACAGAATATACATACCTGGTATATACGAGTACCAGCACCCTGTCAGGCAGCAGATATTTATATGTGGCACTATCTATGAGAAGTACGGTTGTCGCGAAGGCCACGCCGTACTAGCTGTCGTGTCGTTGCTATCTCGTACCTGGTATTGGTACCGTGTGCTGTTTCGTACTCTGTAACCACAGGGGGGCTTGTAGCACGTATGATATGTATGATGACTCTCAAGTAAAATGTATGCTATATATAGATGTATATGATACATATTATATGCAGGAATTAAGAATCAGGTTGCGACGAACCTGGGCCTGCTGGGTGTCGTTGAGTAGAAACAACACAGAACAGTTTTAACATGACGCCGAAACGCACAACAGCAACGACAACAACCACGACATTTTCATTTTAACAGCACACCAAAACGCACAACAGCAACAACAGCAGTACGAGTATCGTAGCAACGATGCTTTCGTTTCAACAGCGTAGACTGACAAGAAAGAGTGCATCATACCTGGTATACTTCGAAGTACATCTTTATCGATACCGGAAGCGATCACCGTATGTCATAGGCCCTCGTGCCTGATACGAAGTATACTATTAATAATACGGGGGACCATAGTAAATAGGACCAAATAGTGTTGGTAAAAATTGGGAAATATATAGCTTTCTGTGTATACGGTAGGTCCTATTTACTAGTGTTTACTACATTAGCCCACCCCGTAAAAGCAGTATCCGAAGGTACGTACTCTCTTTTTTCTCTTGCATGCACCTGGATTGCTAGCAGGGTAGGCCTTGCCTGTCGTACATGGCATTGCATTGTCTGCTCTGCTTACTGCACTGCTGAGCGTAGTATCTCTGTGTCGTAGTTTTGCGACCACAGAACTGGTACCTTTTTAGGATGAAGAATCGGCACGGACACTGGGTGTGCTGGATGTCGACGGGTAGAAAGGAAGGTTTAATGTGAAGAACACACACACACAGAGGTGGGGTCGCGGTTCAAGATAGGGGTGTGTGCATCAAGCCAGAGGCCTCTTTGACCTCTCTGAAACCCCACACTTATTTTGACCCATTCAGAACTGAAAAAAAAATCCCACACTAATTCCAAGTAGTTTGTTCCCAAATTCGTGGGACCAGTTCTTAACCCATTCAAAACTGAAAAAAAAATAATATCCCACACTAATTCCAAGTAGTTTTTCCCCAAAAACGGGGGACCGGTTCTTAAGGGATTTATGGGTTAAACCGGAACGGCATTTCTACACCAGGTAGCTTCTACTAACATTAATAGCATGGCCGTGCCAAGCCATTTCACCCCCCCCCAAAAAACAGTACTGCAGTGCTCACCCGGCTTTATGTTTTCACCCATATACAACAGTAGTAGGGGCGCAACGATGAGGTGGTCACCCGTATATAGATCTAAAACCGCGGCCTCCACTACAGCAGTACGAGTGTATATATAGGTTCAGAGCAAATCTTGCATGCAACCCTTTTCAACATTTTTTGTTTGTTTGTTTGCACCACTGAATAGCTGTGTTGCTTTATTAGACATGTACGTACGCTTGGGTCACTTTTGCAGCGCGGTACAAGGGTCTCTACGTACTACGTACACCACACATTACACGGTCGTTGGTACTCGTGGTGGTGGGCGGTGGGGGGTGGTGCTTGATGGTGGTGATTGTGGTTCGTAGTTTGCTTTGCCAATTTTGCGCTACTATATGCTTCCTGGTGCTACAAACCCCTTCCGCTCGCGAAAAAGCTCGCATCAAACAAAAACCCCTTCCGCTCGCGTCCGTTGGTCGGGCCAGTCTGTGCCGCGCGTCAGCCCTTTTTTCGGGTCTGCTTGCCGGCCGGCCTGCCTATCTTATGTTTTGCTGTGCAAACCGTCACGAACCGCAAAAAAAAAAAAACATGCAGTCCGGTTTTGTGTGGTATATACAGCAGCAGCAGCAGCTGCTGCAGCAGTACCACGCCTTTGTGTGTTATCTGCTGGAATTGACGCCTACTTTTAGTTCTACTACAAATACCTGGGTAGCAAAGCAAGCCAACTCAACTACTGCTGCGCGTACGTTTATATATACCTGACTTGGAACATACTGGTGTTTTGGTATTTTGTCAATAAAAAACACGCGTCGAGCCATATAAAACAAACGCGGCAATCAGATGCGACGACGCAGAGCTCCGCAAAAAATAGCACGCAACAACAATAAATATGAATATTAATAGTCCGCGATTACCTGTCAGCCAAATCACGGCTCTAAATAAATTAGAGGCAAGCACCGATGCAAACAACAAATAACCGGTGCAACTTGAGACTTGATTTTTCGAATTCTATATTTTTATATTAATCAATACGAAGTTCACCTCGAATTTTTCGAATTGTTCTTAATTTTCACCCCTCTCGGCAGCAACCAAGTAGCAACACTGGCATATAACCTACTACTGCTGTATGCTGGCATACTGCTGTGCTGTATACTACGTACGTACTCGTGCCGACTATGTATCATATCATACGTATAAACACCTAAAGCGAGTATTAACCTGTACAACAGGAGTCTCTACTCGTACATTCGGGTATATTATGTGCTGTGCTGAAAACATATCGATCGGTTGATCAGCCTCGCGCGTGACGAACCACACAATGTGCACCCCGTGCATCTGTTGAGGTGCCAGTATGATGCGCGTGATACTTACAGCTATTAATATCATGCGGCGATTGTAGGCAACATGAAACAATGTAACTACGTCCTCGAGTACTATCGCTTGAGGTAACAATTTCTGCACGCTGCAGCGCACACCCACAGACAGTACGAGTAGCAGCGCCACAGCAGCAGTTGCCTCTAAATATAGGAAGACTACTTCACGCTTTTTAGGCTACCACAATCAACAACCGTCTTATTATGGTACATGTAATACCTGACGCTGCTGCTGCTGCTGCTGTACGTCAATGCATGACTATGAATATTTAATAGCTCCATGCTAAATATTATATAGGACAGCAGTACGTAGCAGTACCGGTAGGTACAGATGCACATATTATATAATATATATATACGATATCAGGTTTCGTGCATACCAGTATATCTATACCAGGCAGTACAGCATGTAAGACATCTCCATCAAAAGTGGTCACGCCGCTCACACCGTCCGTGAGCCCTGTTATACCTGGCATGATATACCCAAATGTGATCTACGATGTGTTTGCTGCCAATGGTGAAAAACAACTGACCAAGGCCCACCAAACACCTGCATCAGTCCTCTACGCACGGGGGGGGGTCCAAGACGTAGAGAGAGCTCTGAGCGTCTCCCCTCTAGCCCCCGCCAAATGAAAACAAAATATTACCCGCTTTGAACAGCATTATGATAAGTCAACAGATGACTCAAACTATGAAATTAAAATAACATCATCAACAGCAGCAGCAACACAATTGCATAACAAGACTCCGCTATGTGCACAGACTGCTGCGTGGTACATAGGTACAGACATGTAATATGTGTGTTTTGTGATGTTTGGTGGAGGCATGTGTGTGTTGTGGTGTTTGATGGAGGCGTGTGTGCTTCGTGGTGTTACGGAGGCGTGTGTGTTTAGTAGTGTGATACATAGAGGTCTCAAACACACACATTTTTCTTCAATCGAGAAAAATCCGTCCCGCCAGTCGATCGGTTTTTGTCTGTCTCGTCCCGTCGAAAAAAAACAGTAACTACGTAAACGTTGGGGTCGAAAAAGGACAGGTTTTACGTCTGCCCGTACATAAATTTAGTCGTTTCGGCGAAAGTCCTCGATCTCACCGCTGTTTTTCAATTTTTATACATAGATAGTGGCAGCAGCAGCAGCAGCAGCAGCAGCAGCAGCAGCAGCAGCAACAGTAACGGCCTCCGCAAACACAGCAGTAACGGACGAAAAGCGGTTTATAAAATTAGGCATGTCTGTGTCGGGGGTCTGGGTCAGCGAACGAAAGTCAATTCGAGGACAACTTAGCTTAGTCTTGGGGGTAGACGTCACGCGCAGGTCAGCGAACCAATGCCGAACGCGAACGAGTTGTTCTTGTCCAGCCGCCCCCCTAAGTTTTCCATTTTGGTATCGTTTTGTTTTGTTGTTCGACACTTTATGCATAATTTTATATATAAAAATGAAAAGGCTCAATTTCGTCTCTTTAAACGAAAAACGCCCCATTTCGATCCACCTTTTCGACTGGCATAACAAACGGACATGTTACCATATCTATATAAAATACGAAAATACAACAAAACGGAGATGCCAGTGGATGGAGGGCAAAACGCACTTTTGGTCGTACACATATTAAGTGAAAAAAAAACAAAAAAAAAACAAAGCTGTGAGATCCCAAAAAAATCCTCAAAACTGAAAAATCGGTATGTCGATACAGGTACGCACGCGACAGATGTCAAGAATCTGATAATCAAGATTTTCGAGACCGAGATTTTGGGGAAACATAAGAATGCCACCTGTTTGTACTTCGGGGAAAAAAATAAGAATGCGACTTGTTTTTCCTCAAAATAGCGTGGAACACACCCCTTTCAGAACTGCAAAACTGACCCTACACTAATTCCAAGTATTTTTTCTCCAAAAACGGGGGGCCAGTTCTTAAGGGGTTATAACACAAGAATGGATTCCAGTCTGGCCGAAAAAAAGAGATTCTTAACAACTGCTGTCGCGTACTGACTGCTGAATATCGACAGTTTTCACACATCGGAAACATCACGATCTACAGAAGTACATACTAGTACTGTAGATCAAGAGAGCTCTGTGGCAGTGGGTGGGTACCCCCATTGAAGAGCACCCCGTGACAAAAGCCAAAACACGCGTCCTTAACCCATTCAGAACTGCAAAAAAAAAAAAAAAAAACACACACACAAACACACACACTAATTCCAAGTAGTTTTTCCCCAAATACGCGGGACCAGTTCTTGAAGGGTTTAAATGGTTCTTATTTGTAGCGGGCAATATACTTCGTATAGCTTTCAGTATAGGCGGGACGTGCCGATTTAACCGCTCTTTTTCCGTCAAGAACTCCCCCGCTTTTGGGGACAAACCACTTGAAATTAGTGTCGGATAAGTTTTTCAGTTCTGAATGGGTTTACACCCCGAATGCTCTTCTTATCTTGGGGTGCTCTTGACCCTTTTTAGGACTGCAGTCCCATTTTGGGGACAAACCACTTTAATTCCAAGTAATTTTTCGACAAAAAGTGACTCCAGTCTTATGAGGGTATATACCCACTATTTGTACCGGTATACAGCGGTGGGGCTGTCATGCCACCCTGCGGAAGGTTGCGCTCAGATTCGAATCTCGGTTGGTGGTGGCTGGTGTTGGGTGCATTTTTCAAAATGGCATTTCTTTTAGTGTTTTTCCGTACGAGTAGCCGAATGTGCGAGGAGAGCGCGAGTCGGCAAAAACTGATGAAATCGACCAGGACCAGTGCAAATGGAGAATACACAACCAGTGTGCGCGACAAAAATTAAGGCGTGTATTAACCCCTCGAGAACTGGTCCCACGAATTGGGGACAATCTATTTGGAATTAGCATGGGGACATTTTTTTTCAGTTCTGAATGGGTTAAGGCGTGTACTAGGGGCGGGGGGGGGGGGGAACTAATTGTTTGTTTGCCTTACTCGTAGTCATTTGACCACTGACCACGCATCCCTTTCGAGACGGAGCACCGTTCCTGCTCCCAATAGAGACACCTCCAACATTTGGGCGCTCCTTCGGGAGGGGGGTTCTCGATATTCATGCATGGGTGTAGTCGTATTTTTTGACCATAGACTCTCGCATCCCTACACTGCCGGGACGGAGCAGGTCAGGTTTTCACTGACCTGGCAGGCACTGCTTGCACCAAGCGCGAAGCGCCGTGAAGTGTCGGGGGCAAGTCGCATGAAGGATGAGCTGCACCCTACTAAGAACCGCTTGTGAGGCAGATTTTCTTGGATTGGATGACAGCGGGGGGGGGGGGGGGGACTCATGTCGTGCACGGCCGTAGTCATATGGCCATAGACCCTCGCATCCCTACCATGCCGGGACGGAGCACGTTGGGTTTTCACCAACCAGGCAGAAATTGCTTGCACCAAGCGCGAAGCGCAATGAGGTATTGGGCGAGTCGCATGGAGGGTGAGCTGCATCCTGCTAAGAACCGCCTCTGAGGCGGACTTGCATATGGACGACAGCTTCAATGAGTTAATTTAATTTCTGGTGTGGCCACTTCCGGAGACAGCAATGGCTTTTACTATGTAACTGCCTCGCAGATGCCTTACCATATCAACACTACGTGATACGACCATTCCCCTTGTGCGGAGCAAAGGTTCTCCACCCCGCACAAATGATCTACTCGACCGCCAGCTTTGGTGACCGCCAAAAAACAAAACAAAAAAAACGGCACCCTGGTGGGGGGGGGGAAGACACCTACTCATGACCACGGCATCACCACAAGACCACTTCTGAGGGTAAACCTCAAACCAAATTAGCTCCTCATATCAAAAGGGTTGAGCTGGAAATTAAAAGCCATCAACCAAAAAAAACATGCCAGATATGATACCTGGTATATATATCTATATATAGGCTCTACGTACGTACATAATGTTGGAAAAAAAAACGTCGAAAGCAACCTTAATCTTGCGGAACGTCTTCTTGTGCCTTGGGTATTTGCGTCACTACAGAGTCTTCGTACCTTGGCGGTCTTATCGTCGCAAACGCGGACATTATGCCAGAGATCAAACGACGCATCCGACTCGCATGGGCATGCTACAATCGGTTCAAGCGGGAGCTGTACGATATGGAGGATGCCCCGTTCACTCTAAAGGTGCGCATGCTAAAGGCCGAGGTGATGGAGACACTGCTGTACGGGTGTGTGACGTGGACCCTTGGCCAGGAGCACTTCGCTGAGCTCCGAACGGCACACCACAAATTCCTCCTACGGCTCATTGGTTTCCAGCGCCGACAACGCACCGACCATCTCATGTCGTACGCCAAGGCTCTCAAGAAGGCACAATGCGAGAGCGTTGAGACGACCATCCGCAAACGACGCCTCCTCTTTGCGGGGGGCGTACAGCGCACGACCAATGAGCGGCTGACCAGGCGGGTGATGTTTGGGACGATCGCCGGTGGGACGAACCCGGGGCCTGGCCGGCCAGAAAAGAACTGGGCACAATGTCTAGCAGATGACCTCAGGGTTTTTCGAGCGACAGAGGGCTCCACAGAAAGCTCCCCTTTACTGTTCGGAGCAGAGACGGTACTATGGCCGAGGGCGGCAAAAAAGAGGGGGGTGTGGTATCGGGGGGTTGGCGAGGCGGCGGACCATTTCATGGCGAGGTGGCACAGGGCCGAAGCGGAGAGGAGCTGGCTACGGCATACAGCTGAGGACGCCAAGAGAGGCGACCAGGAGAGGGGGGGCGGCCGTACTGATACAGCTGTCGGCGAATGCAGAAACGAAATGATAGATCGTGTGGCCAGATATCGGCTCGACTAGTCCTTGAATTCTATTATTTGTTTCCGTTGATGTGTTCACTGGGGGGGGCGCGGCAGGGGTAGTATCGACTCTTGACACCGTTTTGTTTTTAGAGTGGGAATGAGATGGCAGAAGGTGTGACATGGTCCCCGTATCAGTTTTTATAGCAGAGACGGGAACTTGTTGTTACCATCGCCTTGAGCTTGCCTTGAGAACTATTTTTCTCTTTTCCTCTCTCGTGTCTTCTTTCTTGCTTTTTTTGCCTTGTTTCTCCCTTTGTTTCCACCCTATGCCGGTGTCTCTCTCTTTTTTCGTGTTGCCTCGCTCGTGCAGCAGTTATCTGTTCCTCTTGGGCACGTGTGCTTTTCGTCTAGGGGCGCTTCTGTCTCCCTGCGTCATTTGTATTCTGTTTCATTTCAAAACTTGTTTTTTATTTTGTCTTTTTTGTTCTTATTTTTTGGTTCGGCTCGTGTCGCTGTGTTCTCGTACCCGGTACGTTACGCATCTCACTTGCTTTACCCACTAATTTGCGTTTATTTTGTTTTGGTTTTTCTCTGTTTCACAGTAGTCTGTGACCACATAATTCGTATCTCTCTAGGATTGGGAATCAGGACAGGCACTGGGTGTACTGATGTGGTTGAGTAGAAAGAACGGGTTTAATGTGAAGACAACAACAACAACAACAACAAGAGTCTGTGTCGTGTTTGTTGCTTTTTTCTTTCCTCCCCCCCCCATTTATTATCTTCGCCCTTCTTTTCTCTCTCCCTCGTCATAGTCGTCACTCAGATCCGGGGCCACATATATAGCAGGCTGTTCTACCCCCTCATCACTAGGTACAAACGAACCGTACGAGCCTTGCATTTTATCACGGAAAAGGGTTCAGCACTTTCTTTGCTCGTCGACTCGTCGCTCGTCTTGTGGATCAAATGAGCACACAGAGTAGTGGACGAAGCATGATATTATAGTAGATCTTCCTAAGGTAGCTGTTTAGGCACTCTGGTTGGCAAAGGGTATGTTTTACGCGGCTCAATCAACTCGGACCCTTTCCCAGCCACAGCATCCCGAGTCAACCTAGAGTCTTTCCAAACTCAGCATCCACGCCGGCCGAGTCAACCTAGAGTCTGACCAAGCACAGTATCCCAGCACTGACCACTGGCATAGGGTTTGGGTTAGGGTTCGGGTCGGAGGGTCGGCTTCAGGCGCCAAGCACAAACCCCCAGTGAAGATCTACTATCAAGGTTTGAACACCCCTCAAAGAGCAAGTACAGCCTAAAGCTCTTCAAGGCTAACTCTTGAAAAAAAACACACAACGAATATACGGACCTTTGTTTGCTTTTTTCTGTTTTTTTTACGTCTTTGATTCGCCAGAATACCAGGCACATTATACGCCAAGAGTCTACGGTCTACGAGTAGATCTTTACGAATGTAACACTAAAATTATAAAAATCGAAAAAAAAAAAAAAAACTGGGGCGGGCAGACCTTTTCGTTTCTGGATTTTTACTTCAAACAATAACGAAAGACAGGGGCAGAGTTCAACAGCTGTGCGTGTTTACGTTTACACCTGGGGGTATATATTATATGCTTCTTTGTTCACATAACAGGGCAAGTTCGTATCATACGTGCTACGCGTACGACTCGTACTGCTGTTACGTCGCAGTTGTTGTTGTTGTCTTCACATTAAACTCGTTTCAGTTGCTAATCCCTGTATTATTAATAATAGTCTAATCTAGCAAGATCACAGCCCATGGTCACAAAAGTGCTACTCGTCGAGCCATCAGAGAATCCTACAGCTAATAAAAACAATATAATGGACTCTCATGTATCATACATATCATACAGCAGTACCATATTGTACACGAATGAACAGTTTTAATGCCACGCCGATACTCGTTATAGACACAATATCATGACTGAAAAGCAAGCCGACACAGGAAAAGCTCAGAAGAAAAACAGTCAGCAGAGGGTAAAGGCGGCGGCTGGTCACAAAGTTCCACAGATTGTCCGAGTATACTCGATACTCCGAGTAATACTCCGAGTATACTCGGAGTATCGAGTATTTTTCGTACTCCGAGTACTGAGAGTACTAGAGTACTGGTGGCCTAAATACTCGGAGTACTTGGAGTATGAGCAGTACTGAAGGCCCAAATACTCCGAGTACTGGGAGTATGAGCAGTACTTATACTCGAGTACAAGCAGTACTCGGAGTAAAAACATCTAAATTACTCGGAGTACTCCGAGTATCGAGAGTATTGGGCACCGTAATACTGTGAGTACATAAAGTACCTGAAGTATTTTTCTCTCGAAAATACTCTAATTATACTCCGAGGTAATGGGAGCATCTGTGACTTTTTAAATGCTACAAACGCCAGTCACCACATACATGTTCCCAGGACCTGGGAGGAATGACGGCCGAGTCTTTAAAATGATGCAAAGATGCTCCCAACGTACTTCACACTCCGAGTATACTCCGAGTATCGAGTACATTTCGTACTCCGAGTACTTAATAGTATAAGAGTATTAGCGGCCTGAATACTCGGAGTACTTGGAGTATGAGCAGTACTGAAGCCCCAAATACTCGGAGTACAAGGAGTACCCGCAGTATCGGACCCCGAAATACTCCGAGTAAAGCAGTATCGAGAGTGTTCATACCCGAAATACTCCGAGTACGAGCAGTATCCGGAGTATCGAACTCCGAAATACTCCGAGTACACGAAGTACCTGAAGTAATTTATCTCCAATACTCGGGACTTTACTCCAAGGTACTCGGACAACCTGTGCACAAAACTTGCGCACTCCCGCCACAACTCACACCCACTGCAGTTGTATACATATATGTACGCGTACGTACGAACAGCAGTATTAATATTATTAATAATAGAGTGTTTGCGATAGAAGTAAAAAAAATATATACTTTCCTTCCGCTAAAAAAATGGATTCCCTTCCCTTCACGATTTCGGTGTGTTTGCGATAGATTAGAAGTAAACCCAATCCTGCAGGCGACGCCTCCGAAAATACCCGGGGAAGAGGGGTGAACCAAAAAAAAAAAACGAAAACAAAAACTAGCGTACGAGAGGAACGGCAGCCCGGCAACGGTGGGGGCGGCAGGGAAAATCGCAGTGCCGCCGCTGCCACGAGCGCACGCAGCAGCGCAGTTGGCTGCAGCTACGTGGCGGCAGCTAACGGCAGCGTCTGCTCCAGCAACATAAACAAACAGCATCGGCATATTTTACATATGTTATATTTATACCTTACATACGTAGGTTTGTATATATCATATCATATCATATGTACACTGAACAAAATCGAATCTCTACATTCTATCGACAACCTCGTCGACATTCATTCACACGTCCAATTCCCATGGATCATGGATGGGTGCCCCCGGTGCCCCCAATGAACAATGGACAGCTGTTTCTTTTGTGGACGGTCGCTCCGTCATCAAGTACCAGATATTATATGTATACAACAGGTCATACCACATATTACATATTATACGTACCAGGTATCATATATATGATATATATCATATCAATGAATCTCTCTCCTCGTTGAATTCATTGATTGATCGATGATTGATGATGCAACCGAAGACCTTTCTCCAGCAGTGTGTGGAACGGCTCTTCTTATCCCTTCATCGAAATGTAAAAATTTATGAGGCGTTTTTTCACTCGAGTTATTGAGCCCGGCTTATTAGTACTGACCACGGGAAGGATTTCCGGCAAACAATAACGTTATTTACCAGCAGAGTTTATGTACCGGTACGTACAATATGAAATACTTACGACGACATGTACATATGATATGTACAATGTACATATGATATGTACAAATGTACATAACAATGTACATAGCCCGGTCGCCCCGGTGGTCCAACTGGTAGCCACGAAGCCTGTTAGCGTTGGAGGTCGGGGGTTCGATTCTCCTCGTATGGAGATTTTTATTCTCAAATGACACCAACTGTCGAGAGCGCATATTATAGCGTGGGTAAGGACAATTCGACGAAAGTTGATGAGGGAAGAAAGTGCTGAAATCTTCTCGCGATAAAAAGCAAGGCAAGAACCGTAGTGGGGGAGGGAGAAGAGCCTACTTTGTGACCCCGGATATTAGTTACGACTAGGACGGAGAGAGAAAGGAAGGGCGAAGATAATAAATGGGATGGAAAAAAAATATATATATATATGAATATCAGTATACATGATCATGCTGCCGAAAATCAAACAAACGCAACCGATTATTCGTTTTTCTTAAATACTGGTACCAGGTATATATTAAAAACAAAAACAAAAACAAAAAACAACAGCTGTGAGCTCGAGGATTTCATATACGTACACAAGGTAATATGATACGTACATCCATTCATCCGTCGTGCTCATCTATATTAGTAATAATAGTACCAGCCAAGCACAAAGTGCACATTGTATCTTACGTATACGTACATATCATACGATATACGATGCGTATCATACATACGATATCGTTTATTTAGTATCATAATCGTAAACACTGCCTGGTGTTACGTATTGATATGATAAAAGTCGACGTAAAATCGTTACGTAAAAAGACCAAATACCACCCAAAATAATGTTAACCCTTTTAGAACTGCAGTCCCGTTTTGGGGGCAAACCAGTCTAATTCTAAGTGATTTGTCCCCAAAAAGGGACTCCAGTCCTATAAGAGTTAATACCGAAATACAAGAATGTTTAGGATGGATCTCCAATCTCCAATCTCCCGGGGTGCAAAATATGAATTTTACCGTTTCTAGGGGCAAAATACACGCACATACGCACAGAATGAGTAAGAGTACCGTACAGCACGGACACTGGGTGTGCTGGATGTCGACGGGTAGAAAGGAAGGTTTGAATAACACACACATTTGTATTCTGTTTCATTTCAGAATTAGTTTCTTTTTAATTGTCTTTCGCTTATTTTTTTGGATTGGCTCGTGTCGTTGTGTTCTCGTACCCGGTACGTTAGCATCTCACTTGCTTTACCCATTCATTTGCGTTTATTTTGTTTTGGTTTTTCTCTGTTTCACAGCCTGTGACCACATAATTTTTATCTCTCTAGGATTAGGAATCAGGACAGGCACTGGGTGTACTGATGTGGTTGAGTAGAAAGAACGGGTTTAATGTGAAGACAACACACACAGCAGTGATGGGAAGTCAAGGAAAAACGCGCAATTATGAAAAATTTAGAATCCGGCGGGGCTCCTTCACCAGCTGGGCGTGGACGATGGCTCGCGGCGAACCCTCCAGGTTGCGACTTCGCCGCAACATTGTACCGAGAGAATCCAGTACTGCTTTCTACAGCACTTCGTACACCTGGTTTATTGTACTGGCTCGCCAGCCATTTACCCCGGGTCTAGGTATCTTAACTACATTATTTACTCGATTTATGTATACATACCTGGTATATATTATACGTGTTTTCAGTTTTCCCTTCCTGAACTCCTCGGTCCTTTTGGAAACGACCAACTTTAGCATGCATGTTCGATTTCGATGCCAAAGAAAGAAGGCAAGAACTGGTTGACGAAAATAGACTTCACACATACCACCACCATCACCAACAGCAACACCGCCACCGCCACCACTTGAAATAAGCAACACTACCGTCGGCACACGACCACCACCCACAACCAGACTAGCGGCACGTCTATACACAGAAGTAAACGCTCGAATAATTTTATATGCGGTGGCTGAGAAGTGAGGAGTGGGAATAGAGAAGGAACGCCTCCTCCTATATATGTATAATATAGCATACCAGGTATAGATCTGTGTGAGGAAAAGGGAAACAGGAGAATGATAATCAATCCACATAAAACAGATTCGAGCACAAAACCCGATGTGCGATTCAAGACACACGTATGTAAATATATATGATACGTATAATCACTGCTGTTTTCAATACCGGTACGTAGGACTTGTACGTATTATATTGTATCGTATGTACTGGCACAGAGTATAGGTATCATATTATAATTTTTTCGGGGAAGTAACCTGGCGGCTTCACCGCCGCTCGCGGCTTCGCCGCGAACCATCGCCCCCCCCGTCCCCCCTAAGGAAGTAGCCACGCCAGACATCAACTGTCAAATCATTGGACGCTGTCATCCATATGCAAGTCCGCATCACAAGCGGTTCTTACGAGTGTGTATGGTATACAGAATGCAGCTCTCACCCTTCGTGAGACTCGCCCAACACCCCAAGGCGCTTCGCGCTTGGTACACGCAAAGGCTGCCTGGTCGGAGAAAACCCGACGTCCTCCGTCCCGACATTGTATAAACAGGGATACTATCGTAGGGACTATGGTTATATCACACGACTACGGCCATGCATGACATGAGTAGACCCCCCCCCGCTCCCGGCTCTCGGCCAGCGAGCGGGTCGGATACCATTTTATGTTATTTTCGTGCGCCTTTTCGCCTGACTTGGTCATGACATTCGACCATCTATTGAGAGAAATGTACGTACGGGCGAGTATATGGGTATTAGCTAATGGGTTGGCCACGGGAGGGCCATCGTGTGCAAAGTCCTCGTCTCTCCCTCTCCACTCTCTACCCCCCTCTCTCGTTTGCTCGCATTCCTTTATTCGTGAGGCTTTTCGTTGTATGGGATTGCATTTTGGAGGTTTGTACATTTCTATTTGCTATGTTCCAGTTACTGCTTCAATCTTCAATCTAATGGTGCTCACAGGCATTTTTCTTTTCACGTCGTTTTTCCTCACAATTGCCGCAACTTTTGCCTTCGGGGGAAAATTTGATGAAGCAATTTTCCAAAAATATTTCTGCGCAAACACTATTTAAACATCAATGTGAACTCTACGACACAATGTACGAATATACTACTGTTGTATACCACGGTATACATCAATAATAATAAATAAAAAAAACGTGAACCGTATGTACGTAAAGCAGGTATGGTGCACTACGGCTTTCGTACATGTTTGTTGTGTTAATACGATGTGAATCAAACAAAAAAAAGTATGTATCATTCGTAAGCATCCGTACTATTAATATACGAGTTACGGTCGGTACCAAGTACCAAGAGGTTGCGAAAACCAAGTCGTACATTCATACATGGAGCCATATATTACGATCGTCGTGGCCTATATGATATCATATCACAAGTGTTGAACGGTTCACTAACGAAAACACGAAAATCACGAGGAAAACAACCAACATTTTCTCAAGGCTCAGGATCCAGGGCCCCTCCTCGAGATCTCAGGCCCTCCCAGGGAAAAGAACCCACCGACAGCCAGTACGTTGAGCTTACCCCTTATCCGACCCGACAGCAGCTGTCGTACGTGCCTAATTACGAACACGTAGCGGGCATCGTGCCGATCGTGGCTTGCGATTTGTGATACAGTACTCCAAACCTTACCGGCCTCAGCCGTGGGCAAATTAGGCCCCCCCCCCCCGCCACAAAAAAACGCCACCAATCAATACCCCCCCACCCTTCACGACTCCCCTACCCCCGGCACATAAAAACACCATCAATACCCCGCCCCCCCCACCGCCCCTCCCGGCCTCCCCCAGCAACATTTAAAACAACTGGAAAAAAAAAAGTATTCTCCGACACCCTTGTCGGCGTCGACCCGCGTCAGCGATACCACGCTGAACGGAAATATAAGGACTGCCTAGGCACTATTCATACTTGTAATAGGTATTACACTGCTGTAATATCAAGATGAATCCGTCTTTTTTTCATTTCCGCCACGCCAGGAGATGTGTCAGAAACGCACACGGAATGCAACGTATTTAGGGATGGACCAGACAGACAACATGGGCTGCGACAACCAGCATTATGGCAGCAAGCTTTCTTTTTCCTACCACCATTATATATACTCGTACTCGTACTCCACAGCAGTAGCAGTAGCGAGACGTATAATACGAGTTTTCATGTAGGTGTGTGTGTGTGTGTGTGTGTTCTTCACATTAAACCTTCCTTTCTACCCGTCGACATCCAGTTAGTACATGTATACGACACGCACGAGGCATGCTGATACACCAGTACATATCATACATACCGGTAGTAGTGCTTCAGTATGTAACACTGCTGCGGGTGGGTGTTATGTATGATAATGTTACTACTGCTGCAATGCCGGGTTTCTCGGTGTTTTAGGTCGCTGGCCCTACTAACTGTTGCAATGCCGGGTTTCACGGTGTTTTCGGTCGCTGGCCCTACTGCTGAAGAGGTCTCGCTTTCTTCCTTTTTTTTCTCTTTTTTTCTCTTGCATGCACCTGGATTGCTAGCAGGGTAGGTCTTGCCTGTCGTATATATGGCATTGCATTGTCTGCTCTGCTTACTGCGCTGAGCGTAGTATCTCTGTGTGTCGTAGTTTTGTGACCACAGAACTGGTACCTTTTTAGGATGAAGAATCGGCACGGACACAGGGTGTGCTGGATGTCGACGGGTAGAAAGGAAGGTTTAATGTGAAGAACACACACACAGAGGTGGGGTCCCAATGTGGGTCTCTGATTGCATCACACCAACGCAGCGGACTTGTCCAACGTGAAGACTCAACTCATCTCATCTCATCTCATCTCGTATCGAACATAAAATACGTACTTCTAAAATTGCTGCAACTGGCAGTTGGCCCCGCCGTGGGCCCGTCTATGCAGCCCAAACCCCGGTGTAATATGACAACAATTAGAGAAAAAAAACATGCGACTCGCGAGCGTCCACAAACGCCACAAGGTCTCCCTCCGCAAAGTGAGACGTAACAAAAAAGTGATACCCACGAAAACAAAAAACAAAAAAGTGGTGGCATATGATACCAGTTAAGGTGGAGCTGTAGGTACGGTTCACAGATTAAAAAGGGGTTAAAAAATTACAGAAAAAGAAAAAGAGAAAAAAAAAACGAGCGGTGGTGGGGGCCGACCACAAAATGCTGGCAATTTTTTATCACGAAATGCCACCACAACAGCAGTACGTATTGTATATAGCGGCATGGTTAGCGCGGGCAGAAGGCGGAGGAAGTGCAAACACGACCACAAAACAAATCACCTGACATTTGAAAGAAAAAAAAACGAGTGCGTGTGTTTTTTATTTCACATCAAAACATCAAAAAATGCCCTTTCTGCTACTCACTACTCACCCCCAAGACATAATCTTCCACGAAATCCGACGCAAGTCGACGAGGGAAGAGAGTGCTGAAATCTTCTCGCGATAAAAATGCAAGGCAAGTACCGTAGTGGGGAGGGGGGAGAAGAGCCTACTTAGTGACCCCGGATCTGAGTTACGACTAAATAAAGAGGGAGAGAGAAAAGGAAGGGCGAAAATAATGAATGGGATGGACAAAAAAAAAAGAAAAAAAAAAGTATGATTCGTATATACAGCCACATGATCACATATTTCGACAGCCCGCATCGACGTTTACGTCCGTCCGCGTACTATTAATACCCATTTTCATGACTTACGACTATTCCTTCATCATATGATACATACTGGCACAATTTACATGATGCGAGTATCGAGTACCAGGTACGTAATGTAGTCGGGAGTTTGTGGGAACTGCCGACGTTTGCGTGCCACATCTTCTTCGTTCTGCTCCGCTGCTCCACAACGAGCGGTACCTGGTAGTTCGTACCACGGCGGTCCATATTATCATAGCAGGCCTCTCGGACTCTTCGATTATATTTCAACTCGTGAAATTGTTGTGTAACACTACTATATATCATATGTAACATACCGGCAAGTGTTTACGCGCAGGACTACTGCCAACCACATGATAGCTCCCCGAGGCATACATTTGTCAAGACCAGGTACTCGTGCGCCAGCGGTGTTGCCAGGGAGGAGATATGAGATGATATGTAAATCTTCGTGTATGTACTGCTGCAGGATGTTCCCTCCAATTTTCGTGTTGTGTCCTATGATACATAATACACTCTGTCCCGACATATACAAGCACCGTTTTTATTTAATATTAATGTGTAAAAGGTGCTTACATTTCGGGACATAGTGGTACGTCGTACAGCAGTATATCCCTTGTACTGCCCTTTGCATAGTAACAACAAAACGGCAACAAACCGCAACAACAAACTCGAGTAACTAATGAACAGCAGTGTTGTATGATAAAATGCCAAGGTAACAGGTATGTAAGAGTAAGGCCTTAGGTACGGACAGCGGAGTATCAGTCTCCACGCCCGGCCACCCATTCATCCACCCATCCGTCAACAACCTAAAAGCAATCACAAGCACAAAAGAGGAAAGCATTCCATTGGCACCATACATCATGCCGTACACCGGCGTACACGCTTTACTCGTACATCCATATGTATCAGCATCCTTGTCGACGGGTAAAAAGGACGGTTTAATGTGAATAACACACACATCCCACGCTGCTGTACCGGGTATCTACAGCAACATGACCTATTACATGAAAACACGATGCTGAAAACCGGTCGGACCCAAACGAAATACAAGCCCATCCACGATTCATCATTAAATCAACGCGGCAGCTCGTAAGATAGGCCCTCGCCGCGAAGAGACGCCGCCGTACGCGCGTTAACCCCTGAAGCACTGGTCCCACGTATTCAAGGACAAAGAACTTGGAATTAGAGTGGGATAATGTTTTCAGTTCTGAATAGCGTCAACCCCTTAAGAACTGGTCCCACGTATTTAAGGACAAAGTACTTGGAATTACAGTAGGATAAATGTTTTCAGTTCTGAATGGGTAAAGACATGCCCGGTAAGATACGCCCCAGAAAAAGAAACGCGTTTAAAGACACTTTTGGACATCTCTTGAAAGTCAAGCGTCAAGCATCATAAATAAAAAACATTATCGTGGTGCTCTAATGACAATCGCTGCACACTTTGCCCCTTTTCAACAGCAGTAGAGGTGGCGTTGTCGTTATCTTGCACAAAGCACGAAGCAACACCAAAGAGCATCTACGAGACAAATCCTCTTCTGGGAAAGGGCTTTACGACCGTATTCAAGACACTTATTAATACCTGTAGCCCGCAACCCCGATCCTTGTAATTAGGGAGTTCGTACATATATCGGCGTTATTTTCGCGCACAAAAGCATCCCTCTTTGTCCTTTTTCACGCGCATTCGAGTACCTGGTATATAGGTATGTTGTCTTGCGCAAGTAAGTAAGGCACTCGGGACACCAAACAAAGACTGCGACCACCCTCTGCTGAGAAATGGCCCCACAACGCTATTACGGGCAAGGACCATACCTGGTAGTAAATAGGGGACCTACGGTACACAAAAACCAATATATATATTTTCCGATATTTAGTAACGTTTTTTTGTCTTGATTACTATGCCCCCCACAAAAACCAATATATATTTTCCGATATTTGGCTCGTGTCGCTGTGTTCTCGTACCCGGTACGTTACACATCTCACTTGCTTTACCCATTAATTTGCGTTTATTTTGTTTGGGTTTTTCTCTGTTTCACAGTAGTCTGTGACCACAGAATTTGTATCTCTCTAGGACTGGGAATCAGGACAGGCACTGGGTGTACTGATGTGGTTGAGTAGAAAGAACGGGTTTAATGTGAAGACAACAACAACAGCAGTAACATGTTTTGTCTTATTTACTATGCCCCCCCGTAATGTGAATAGTTCAAGACATGCGTAATATTATTAATTCAAGACATGTCTCCGCGGCCAGGGTCCGGCGGCAGCACTCCCAGTACGACAAATACATAATTACGTCAACCTACGTGCTGGTATACCAGGTGTACTTGACTTGGTCCGTTTTTCATGTTAAGAGCAGGTTTGCTTTTCATAGGACCAGAGAGAAAGCCTCCATACACAGCAAAGGTATCATATACCAACCTGGACGAATATATAAGGACCGTTCAGTCTTTCATATTGATGCCTAAACGTTTCTTATATTTATGTCCGTCGAGAGTGGAAATATATGCACCAATGGTACAGGACACCTATGCTTCCACGGTGAGAAAAGTGGAAAGTGGGCACTACTACTGCTGTTGCTGTGATCCTATGATCAGAAAAGGAAGGCTGACGTTCACCCGAAGTAAAAGCCAAGCAACAACAAACTGAACATGTTTCAGTCAGTCGCACGCCAGCAAGAAATCATCAACCACCACAGTCAGATATCATATATATATTATATATACATTTACATATATACATGGGTGGAGATGCCCACTTAAGCCAGCAACTCCCCGGCCGGGATATACTCCAGATCCCAGGGTAAACAAGAGAAAAAGAGATATGTATATTTCGTACCGGGTATATATATACCACATGTAGGAAAGACTATTAGACTATTAATAGTCATATAATTCGTACCTGGTACCTGGTACGTAAATAACCTGCAGCTTTGTTTTCGGGGCCAAACTTCTTGACAATGAAGCGCGATAATGGCTTGCCGTACGAGTGCCATACTCGTCTATACCTGGGACGAATATGATATCCATGCCACATTATGCGTGTCCTGCCTGCGGCCTCATTAGAAAAAAAAAAAAAGTTCTGGAAATTAAACCAAGATTGGTCGCAATGGTTTGCAGTATTTGGATTCAACACGTCTTGGTATATCTGACTGGTTACATACCAGGCACGTATTTACAGCCACGTACTGCTGTATACATCTATGATATGCATAGTAAAAGGATGAGTATAATCTAAAAAATTCGCCCAATGCCGGTAATTACGACGTTGCTACTCGTGGTTGTTGGGATGGGACATCAATCAATCAATTGTGAGATGTCGGCATTTCTTTGGCAGGTACCAGACAGTTGCAATAGCAGCAGCGGCCACAGCGACAGCGGCCACAGCGACAGCGACGGCGGCGATAGTGGCGGGAAAAGGCAACAGGAGAAAAGAAAAGAAAAGGAAAAACTCTCCCCCCAAGATACATACGAGTACGACACGAAAGGAAAAAAAAAAAAAAAAAAAAAGGGGAAGGGCTCGTTTTGGTAAATTCCAAAAGCAGCAGCAGGACCAGCAGCCGCTGCAGTACCGTTATATATAATGGTACCAGCGGTGATACCATTCATAGTTACTGCATAACATATAGCAGTAGCATTAGTAGTAGAGCAGCAAATCAGTCGAGATTTTACAGACGTACAATACATATATACATGGCATAAAAATGTTCCTGGAATATAGTACCTGGATACCTTTTTTGGGTAAGTTAGCCTGTGACCACGGGAATCGACCGTGTCAAGTGTTGGATTAGTACGGACAGATGGAGGTACTGGATAGAGAGACCGGCACGGTTTTTAATGTGAAGACAACAACAACAACAACAACAACAATATATGTATGATGCATGTTGTATCATACGCAGCAGTAGCCAATGTAAGTTACACCTGGTAGATACAGATACGATCAAATGTTCTATGGTTTGCCACACACTATCGAAACCACGCCTAAACTGCTGGCTGTGCGGTTGCTGCCGACCAAAAACACTGAAAAAAAAAACACACATAAAAAAGAGCGTGTCATGGAAAATTACTGTAGATGTCAACAGCGGCGGCAGCAGCAACAGCAGCAGCAGCAGCAGCAGCAGCAGAGGAGCAACTCAGTCACCGAACTTGATAAAAACGAGCAGTGTCGGGTCCCGTAGTTCTCTATACCAGGTATATATAGTACGTACGAGCACGTTTTGTTTGCCATTGGCAATAATGTCACAAATGCCAATGCTCAAGGTTACAACATGATCAAAATCGTATTCGGTGCAAGTTTCCCCTTCGGTGTTGACTTGTGGTTGACTTCGAATCCCGGGTGGGGCGCAAGCTGAAAATGGACAAGACAGCAGCAGCAGGCGTTCGTTCCTCGTATATACCAGCTACGTACTTGCACGTAGCCACCGGGTAAGAAGGAAGGACAATACATATCTCATGAAAGTTGGAAAAAAAGAAGGCATCCACCGGGCAAGCAATCGGGCAACACCGACCAGTCTAAACGAGTTTATAGCTATATACTTCGTATGATATTATAATACGAAGTACTGTAGTTTTATACTGCCATCATATTATATACCTGGAGTATACAAAGCAACACGTAGGAAAACTACTGTAAACTACAAACAACTCCGAAACAGCCACAGCAGCCAGGAGTCGGCAAGTGTGCATGACCAAAAAGCACAACAACACATCAACAACAATAACAACAACATAAGAGGGGAGAGTACGAGAAAGACAAAATATATCAAGAAGAGAGGAAAAAAAGAAGGAAATCAAAAAGAGAGAGGAAAAATGATCAAAATGAAAACTGACCAAGCAAAGGACAGTTGGGGGTTGCCCCCCCCCCCCCCCCCCCCCCACACACCCGACACAAACCCCAAAACCCACAAAAGAAAATAAACGGAAGCGGTCAAAAACAGGTACAAGAGTGAGTACCCGTCGATACGTGTACCACCTGTTTCGGTTGCAGCCAAAAACAGTATAAAAAAAGCAAGTTACAACAACCGACCGTAAATGCAGCAGCATTGACGGGGGGGAAAAACATCCACCTAGGGGATGACACGTCTTTTTCGGGTTGCGTATACGTATTTCGGCGCGAAAAGCTACCGATTCCGGCCCCGACAACGGCGTACTATCAAACGTACTCGTAGTGCGATCGGGATTACGGCGCACGTTATCATACGAGTACGATATGTGTGTATGACGATCGGAAAAGACGTCAGGAGACATGTCAAAGCAGGGGAAAACGCGCGGTGTCTGTCAGTCATGGGGTCTTAGGGTCGAGTTGCCCACACTAAAACCGACCAGTAGAGCAGTTTTGGTGTCAGATGAGGCGTGTATTGTGTGCATATCAAGGCAAAGTTAACGTTGCTGTCGGCCAAGGGGCTGAAAGTACTGTCTCGTCTGGCATCTTTCGACGATCGAGGTGGCCGTGGTTGGAGTAAGTGCGTTGGTTGGGGGTCGGTTGAGGATTGTCAATCCGAACAGAAGTAGAGTGACAACCAACCTGCTGATTTTTCGACAAAAAACCGGAACACCATACGCCCCGGTCTATAATCATACGACTACGGCCATACATGAATATCGAGTACATCCCCCCCAATGTCTGCCTGGTTGGTGAAAACCCAACGTGCTCCGTCCCGGCATTGTAGGGATGCGAAGGTCTATGGCCATACGACAACGGCCATGCATGAAAATGAAGTACCCCCCCCCCCCCGTCTCGAAAGGGATGCGTGGTCAATGGTCAAATGACTAAGGCAGGCAACAAATGAGTAAGCCCCCCCCCCCCCCCCCACCCCTGCGCCCTCCGCGCTGTATCTCTCGCCTTGTCGATTCCGATCATATTATTTTCGCACACCTGTCTTGGTACATACATATTTATACATATGATAGCAGCTGCTTTGTTCACCATCAAAAAAGAAAACCAAACAATATCGGATACCAGGTAAGTCGTAAGCATGTTGGGTGTCGTTCTTCGTCTATGCAGACGAAGCATACGACTAGGACCGCCTTTTGATATCTGGTGGTTTTTCATGGCCTTCTACTTCCTCCAACCTAACCCTGCCTCCTACATGCTTTCTCCAAACCACCCCAAGCTGCGCAAAACCGCATCCTGTGCACAGCGTTAGTGTGTGATACAGAAAACAGATGTACCTGTGGGGGATGATCGGACACAAAAAAGGTACACGTACATTTTGTGTGTTTTGGGCCAATCAGAGTGCTCGTGGCGTGTATTTTGTAATTATACCCTGAGTGTACCTACCTTGTTATAAGCTTCCAAGTCCAAAAGTAACCAGGCATCTCGTACCTGTTTTTGGGCGCTGCCAGAACAAAAAAAAAAAAAAAAAAGTACGCTACGTATATCATACCAGGTACATATACGATTATAAAGAAGAAAAAAAGAAGCTGTTTGAGATCGAAATTTTCCACAAAACTCATTTTTGCAAGCTAAGCTTGGTGTGATAATTCGACAGCGCGTTCTATGGATGAATACGTACCGTGGAATGATTATGATTTGTATCGAATCGAATCGAAAATATGGTCTGTTTGTTTCTGGATCCCTTCTTCCTGTTTTTTTTTCTTGCAGTTGGTTTCTGGATCCCTTTTATTTTGCTCCGTCTGTCTCTCTGAGGCGCGCCTTCACCCACACATTCGTACCAGATAAAATAACCAAATACGAAGTATCATGAATTCTCGTCGGTTTTGCGTGTTTTAGGATGTTTTTTTACAACCAAATCACCCGAAGGCGCTGAACCTAACTCTAACCCTGTCCCCAACCCTAGCCCGGGCTCAAGGCTCGACCCGAGCGCGGCTTCGCCGTGGGTTTTGGACAGTCTGAAAAAAAAATGTGCCGACCCTAAAAAAAACCGTAACATATTTGGTACTTTATCTGGTACGATTTGTGGGTCAAGAATGCTGGTCTGCTGACTGGTCTCTCTCGCACGATCCCCCCCGCCCGGCCCCCCGCCAATATGTTGAAAAAAAAACGACCTTTCTGATTTTTCGTGTATATAGCCTCGTACAGCCTTCACTCCCCTCCCGGCCGGCCTTTTCAAAGATTGGTCATCTCATCCTCAGGACTGGGACTGGCGCAGAATACACTGGCAGTACAAAGCAGTATACTGGTAGCATACCCATACTGGCTGGCTGAGACCACCAGTAAAAGTGCAGTGTACTGAAACATACCAGGTAGAAACGACTACGCGATGTCTCGCTAAGGCCATCCCACTGCAGCGGAAAACTCGAACAAAAAAAAAGGCGCAAACAAACGAGACAAGAGGGAGGAGGAGAGAGGGAGAGACGCGGGGACTTTTGCGCACCATGGACGAGTCGTCGTCTCCCCATCAACCTACAGCTGTATATTTCTGCCGGGCGATTACGTAATGGAAATGGGCAGAAAAGCGAGAAAAAAGAAAAAAGAAACGAAAAAAAACGCCTCCAGCGAGGCGGGGGCACTTTACTAGCAGAAGGGAGGGGGGGGCTCGCAGCTTTCCCATGTTGTAACAGAAGCCGTTTTGTGTGTGGGACAGGTACGGGAAAGGTCCGTAGAATGGTCGTCACACCAATGATAGATTAATGTATGAATCCGTGGAAGGTTGGGTTTTGGTACGACAACAACAATGTTAGGTTGCATGTTTTACACGGCATATAATGGCACGAACAGCAGTCTTCTATTATTAGACTTATTAGACTTGCGTTAGGTAAGTGTTGGATGGATATCGTCCCGAAAGTTTTCAAGTTTCGATTTATATAGAAACATATCGAACTTTCGAAAGAAAATATTGAACGTGTTTTGTCCGAATCTTGCTCCAGCAATTCGACGCGAGTCGACGAGGGAAGAAGGGCTGAATCAAGTGTGCTCGCGATAAAAACGAAGGCGCTAGCGAGGCGGGGGAGGGGGGGGGGGCTGCTGTGACCCCGGATCTGAGTTGCGACTACGCACCTGTGTTGCTCTCCCTACAAATCACCAAAATGATGTATTTCCATAACGCCTAATATTATTGAAACCGGGATTTGGTCAAAATCAGCCCCTCACAAGGCAATTGGAAACGCTCATCGTTGTCCCTGTGTTCTCCCTACCGAGGCACCGGAGAGCCTCAGCATCAAGGCCCAAGCCCAAGTGATACTGGGTGTAGACAAAACTGAAGCTACATTGGCGATGAGATTTGTAGATCTCGAGAATTCACGTCCGCTGTTGCTGAAAGCGATTTCGCAGCTCGAGCCGCTAGGTAGTCGCGCCGCTCGATAAGGCGATGTTCAACGAAGTAGTCGCTGTGCTAGACCAACATGAAATCGCCCAGAACTCCTCCTATATGCCTGCATAGACCCAAGGAAGAATAACCAGGGTGGTGAACTTTCGGATTAGCACAACAGCGGCCGCAACCGACCTTTGTAGTGTGCCTTCAAAAACAGCAAAAAACGGCCAAAACGTACCAGATTTAGAGTACGAGGTCGTACGCACGAAATGTGATGCTGTACGTACGTGTACGAGTTCTCGAAAACATGCACCAACGGAAGTCGTCGCCATTTGAAAAAGCGGCGTAATTCAACCGCCTGGAACCACATTTTCAAACTTCAGCGACGTAGTCGCTGTTCGTAGAGGACGCGAAAACTGCTGCCGCTTTGCCACACAGTAGTGAGAGCACCAAAGAGCCCATCGCAGGGTGGTGGACTTTTTGATTAGCTGTGAGGCTGGAGCTAGAGCAGAATTACGAAATGTCCTATGGGAAAAAATACAGTGGTAGAGGTTCTTCCAGACGTTAGGCTGAAATACATAGAGCCAGAATCGAAGTTTTTTTGTGGGGAGAGCAACACAGGTGTACGTATATACGTACATATAATACCAGGTACATGCACAGGAGGAAGAGAGAATAATAGAACGCGATAATTCCTGGTAAATGGGAAGAACAAATACATGTGCCCTGCTCGCATCCTGGGGCATCCCCGTGTTTTTCATGTAGATCATGAATCAAAGCTTCCGCAGATACTCACTCCCAGTACCTGGGAGTATAGTAAGTGTTTTCGAGAAGAAATACTTCATAATAATATACTTTTTTAATATTTACTTTCGGGTTGTATATATTTATATGTACTGCGGAGACTACTTTCGGGTTGTATATATTTATATGTACTGCGGAGACTGCGAGCACTCGGAACATGTCGAGATTCTATACTGCGGATACTGCGAATACTCAAAGAGTATTCTGGGGTCCGATACTGCGGGAACTCCTTGTGCTCGTAGTATGATCGTACTCCCAGCACTCGCAGTACGTACGTACGTCGTAGGCCGCCAGTACTCTCGATACTCTCAGTACTCAAGAGTACGCAATGTACTCGATACTCCCGAGCATACTCGGAGTATGAAGTACATTACGTACGAGCGTCTGTGCATCATTTCAAAGACTCGGCCGTCATTACTCCCCCGTTATAGGAGCCTGTGCCTCGTGTTTACAACCTTTCACATTTCACAGATGCTCCCCGTATCTGGAAAGAGAAATAGAGTGTTTTCGAGAAAATAATACGACAGGTACTACAAGTATGTGTACTCGCGCAGTATTTCGAGTTTCTGTACAGCGGATACTGCCTGTACTCCAAGTATGTATTTCGGAGTTCGATATTGCGGGTACTGCTTGTACTCGGTGTTCTGTACTGCCCATACTCCCAGTATTCGCAGTATTTTGGCCTTCAGTACTGCTCATACTCCCAGTACTCCCAGTATTTAGTATTTAGACCGCCAGTACCCTAATAATACTCTCAGTACTCGGAGTACGAATGTATCACTCCGAGTATGCATGGAGTATGAAGTGTACTGGGAGCATCTGCATTTCCATGTGTCAATGCTCGAAATCGTAACATGTCGATTCGTTCTTTTTTTAATATACATATATATATAGATGTATCGAACTCGATTCTCGTTCGATATCCAACACTACAACTGGTATGAGATGTGGAAGTCTAAACTTTTTGGAATCTCAGTTTCGTAGTTGCAGTTTCATAATCGGATCCATCACGAATGCATATTACAGCAGTACAGGACACCTAATAAGAAACAGGCCAATAAGAAAGCCAAGCTGACATCTGGAGTAAAATAATTGATTCGAGATTCGAGATACGTTGTCTTGAACTTAGTGTAGAAAACACCCTCTCTCAAATAAGAAATCCAGCCTGGGTCAGCTTTCCTGTTTCTTATTAGGTGTCCTATGCTGTATATCCAACTGAACTGCTGCTGCTACATATATATATGGCTTGCTGCTGTTTTGGTGGCGTTCGTACGCGTACAATAAGCAGTACGTACCCCCTGCACCCTGGCTGGTATATACCCCCCCCTGTACCATACATACCCTGTACCCCTCCCTCCAGTAATTGGAGGCGGCATATTTAACCCTTATAGGACTGGAGTCCCGTTTTGGGGACAAATTACTTAGAATTAGAGTGGTTTGTCCCCAAAACGGGACTGCAGTTATAAAAGGGTTAAAACACGTCAACTACGTACTGCGGCTGTATCAAGAACACAACAGGAACAAAATATAGGCAACAGTGCCTATGATATGTACTGCCAAGCTGTTCTGTTGTGTTTCCTTTCGAGGGGGTATCGTCAATGTTGGTCAAGGGCACGTATGATATATACCAGTATCAAGTAGTAGGCACTTCATTCTAAAAGACCGTACGCGCTGCAGGCAGTGCGACAACGCAACACCCCCCCCCGCCCCCCCCGTCTGTGTTACGTAGCCTTTGAACCCCAACCCCCAACCCCGAAAACACAACGTTTACGGCGTTTTTGTTTCCATTTTTTTTTTTTGCATTTTTGAGGGGTTCTGCATGAGGCCGTTTGTTCGTTTGCATAATATATATATACCGCTCTGAACCGATATATAAGGACCGTTTGTGTATTAAAATCTAATTTAAATGGTGCTTATATTTAGGTTCAGAGTGGTATGTAAATATGTACGTATACGTAATTGGTTTGTTTTTCCATCGAGGTGGGACACGGAGAGAAATTGACCACCGAATTTGCCTGGCGTCTCTCGATCTGGATCCTTCAGCATTTTTTTAGATGCGGGCACAGCAGTACGAGCAGCAGAGTACGTGGCAGCACAGCAGATGCGCGCTTGTATCGAGTACCATATCCTATCCGGATACCCACAGGTACGTTGAACACAGCAGCAGCAGCAGCAGCAGCAGCACGAGTAGTTGCGAGAAGAAGTTCCCGTAGAATTACTGAAAATTGGTGAGGGAAAAGTGGTTGCTGCTGCAGGTGCTTCGCAACAAAAAAAATTGTGGATCAAGACGAGACGAGAGCCGAACCTTTCACTTTGTTTGCGCATTATGGCTTTCATCTTTCATCATCCATTCTTCATCCATTCACTAAACTGAGCTGATATTTGTTTTTATTTGAAAGGCAGGAGGGAGGGGGAGAAGGGAAGGAGGGAGGCTTTTTTTTTCAGAAAAAATCAGAAACAACGAAAACAAACAAACAAACAAACGAATCCCCGTACCGGTATGCACGAAGAAATATCCGAGTGTTGTCGTACATACGCAGAATATCGTACGACAGCAAGTCACGCGCGGATCGCCGCCAACAACTCTGCTACACAACGCACACGCCAAGCGCAGGGGCACGGCAACAAGCGCACCCAGGGGTAGTGGACGTAAGCAACGCTTCCAGAAGGCGGCTACGAGTACCTCCTCTCGCGGAACTTTCAGCTTTCTTTCCGTCCGATTATTACCATCGCCGCGATGATATAAACAAGAGGAAGGCGCCGAAAATATCGCTACGTATGTATCATCTTTCTTTTATCATTCTGTTCATTTTCGTCGATATATCGGCGGATGCCTGTGGTATTCGTCTAGTCTACGTACATATTCGTATCATACGAGTAGTACTGACGTTTTTTTTTGTTTGTTTTTTCTCACAAAAATTAAAATTTCCCAAAAGAATGTTCACATTACTTTTTGTTCATTCAAATTTAACCTGGTCGTAGACTAGGATGCCTCCTTCCTCTGCTTTTGCGCTTGTTTTGGGCTTTTGTGTTTCGGTGTTCGGTTCGTTTGTTTCGTTGTAAGCAAGACAGCTCTCCCCCCCCCCCCACCGGCAAAATTATGTACTAGATTTACTATGCAAAAAGACGAAGAAAAAAAAAAAATTGCCCCCTGCCCTGGTCTGGTCTAGTCTGTCTGCCTCTCTCTCACGAGAGAGGTAGGGAGGTGCGGAGGTGTATATCGCTTGCTCGCCGTCCCAAACCTACTGCCGTCGGAAAACTATTGCACTCGCGCCTGAACCCCCAACCCGACCCCCCTACTCCCACCCCCGGTAACCAATCTCACGTGCGTTCCGCGCTCGCCCTCTGAGGCCTCGGCGGCGCCCTCCCCGCTGCTGTCCCCTTGTTGCTTCGCGGTGCTGCTCCTCCGGAGGGTCCGCCGGAGATCAGAACGGGAGAGCTATCTCCCTCTTGCGTCTTGGGACTGGTCGACCGAGAGAATAGCGCGCGGGCGTTCCGCCCCCAGCTCGGCTGCTTGGTCAGCCTCGACCCAACCGCCGCTCCGCGAGCACCTGCGCCCGGGCGGCTCACGCCCGCGTTGTAGACGTCGTGAGCGGACAGGGAGGATTCTCGCTTCACGTCGTCCAGGCGGGAAGGCGAGTTGAGGCCTGGTCGTCGATTGAGGGCAGGGTCCGAGAGTGTTCGGGTCAGTCGCTCGGATTTCTCGTCCTCTAACACCATCTAAATCTGACCCAGGAGTAGCCGTGCACTTTTCGGTGGGACCCTCTCGCTCTCGCGTCGGTCCTGCCTTGCGTGCTCGCTACTTGCCTGCGGCCTTTTATGACAGCAGGTTCGTGCGCAGTTTTCCGGGAACAACAAAACCCACAACAAGTAAAAACTAAAAAAGCTCGCGCTCTCCAGCACACATCCCCGTATTTCCTTTACAACACCGCCTTCATATTTGTGGGACTCCTGATTTTCAACGAAGGACCCACTGATCACCCACGGCGGCTCGTGCTCGTAGACGGAAATACGGAGGATCCAACCGAGACGGGAGAGCAATGCAGGTCGGAACGGGTTGCTGATTTGTTCTGGGTGGCATTCTGTCGACTCTCGCCACCGGATCCCCCGTCGGCAAAGCTGACAACACGTTGTTCGCTATCATCTCCTTTGCGTTTTCTATCCTCTCACCACGTAATTGTTGGTGAGAGCGTAGCGCAGAGAGTATGCTTTCGAAAGCTCTCCGCGGCGCTGCGCCGACTGGCAGACAGAAAGCATCACATCGGTACCAATGCCTCTACCCCCCCCCTCCCACTATTTGCCGCGCTCCGTTATTTATCGGGCAGAGAGGTGTAGGGCGAGGGCTTGCGGCCACGAAGCCGGCATGGATGACCAATGGATCAGCTGTGCCTGCTCTAGGGGGGCTGAGCGCGGGCGCTCAAGGGACAAGCAACAACCCCAGCCGCGGGCGCGGGTGAGCTCTATTAATAGTGTTGGTTCATGTCGCTTTTTGCTTGGGGGTTGTCTCGTTTTTGTTCCTTCGTTGTTGTTTCTTGATCGGGCCGTGTGCTTGGCGCCAGAGGATGACTGCCCGTGCGGCCACAGCAGCGAGCTTGTGAGAGGGTGCAACCAAACGCTAGCTCTCACATGGTGTACTAAGCGTTGTGAGTTGTGATGCTGTAGTATACGTACCAGCTACGACTGCTGTAGACTCTTCTTTTGATCAATCAATATCATACGCCATTTTTTGTAGCCGCTCGAACAAAGATGTTCGAGAGTAGTCATTCATGCTTACCTTCCCGACGACTGACGACCGACATAGCCTGCAATGGATACAACTGCAGCAGTACCCCCCGGCAGAGGTGGTGGTGGTGGTGGTGGTGGTGGTGGTGGTGGTGGCAGCGGCGGTTCAGCTCTGAGCGAGCGGAACGATGCGCTCGCGTCCACAACTACAGCAGTAACTGCGGCGTTTGGCCGAATGCTAACGTCAAACGGAATACAGGCATCGACTGCAGCACCACCATCGTCTTGCGATATGACAGACCAAATCGCGGGAGACCGTATGTAACCTGCTATCAGATACCTGCTTTGTACCAGTTACCAGTGCCAGGAACGTTCTATTCGGAAATGTAAAGACCGCTTGTTTTCCCTACTACTCGTAGGCTTACGGTACTCGTATCTAGACTCTGTGGCGAGAAATCGAAACGAATCCCTGAGACACAAAGAAAAAGCGGTAACAACACAGCACGGTATACCTGTGGTTTCTCCGCCACTTTACGGTATACCTGTGGTTTCTCCGCCAGTTTACGGTACACCTGGTATGGAAAAAACAGAACCAGCTCAAGGCTCAAACAAACGAAAAAGAGAGATGCCATTTTTTGTCCCAGTCTACCGTTTCTTGTCCCAGTCTACACCGTTTCTTGTCCCGGTCTACCGCTTTTTGTATTTGGCAAAACACCCTGAGGGACTCGTCGCGACACTAAACACCCCGCGTGCCGCCATTCCTACCCCCCCGCGCCCCCCCCTTTTCCGTATTCTCGGTCGATTGCTGCCCCCCCCCCCCCCCCCCAACCCCGGGTGAAACACGCCTTTTTTGCAGGCGCCAGGATTCCACCAGCCGCAGCCGGGACCGCCAGAGACGCCCTCACCGCGCAAGCAAGAGCCGCAGCCGCAGCAACAGCTTTAGAAGGCGGCGAGGCGGCGGCGGCGGCGGCGGTGGTGGTGGTGGTGGCGGCGGGGGCGGGAGTTCGAGGCACGATAGGAGGTCAAGGTCGAGATCTAGGTCTAGGTCTCGGCCTAGGAGCAAGGCTAGGTCGAGGTCGAGGTCCGGGGGGAGGTACGTGGGTCGTGGTTTGTTTCGGGGCCCAAATGTGATGCGGGTTTATAAGGTTTTAAGTTGGTCGTGTTTTGCAAGGCTTAGATTGGGTGGGTATTGGGTTGACCTACGTATTACCAGTAGCCCAACGGACTACGAGTAATGCCTTAAAAAGTGTGCTTCGGTGTTGGGGTATGTGTTGTGTTGTTATGAATTGTGTTGTTTGTGGTTGTTGTTGTGCTGGTGGTGGTTGTGGTCCAACTGGATCCAAGACGGTGGCTTGGAAAGTTGGGCGTTATGATATTCCAGGAGGTAGTAGGGGGCGTTCTCATTTGTTGCTTGCCTTAGTCATTTGACCATTGACCACGCATCCCTTTCGAGACGGGAGAGTAGGAGGGGGAGGGGTTAAGGGTGCAGGTACTCTTTGGGAGATGCGTGGTGTGATGCATGGGGACGGGGTAGGGGGGGGGGGGAGCACCGTTCCTACTCCTAGTAGG
>MEHQ01004084.1:0-27500 GCA_008828725.1 Saccharina japonica
ATGCATGCTACGATAGAACGGGTTGCACGGAAAAAATCAGCGACTTCTCACTTAAGGAGCTCTCTTTCGTCACCCAAAACTAAACTGACTGTGACCAAAAACGAAAATGCAACCCGTGGCATGGTCTAGGCATTCAGCGAACAATGGTATAGTACACGGCACTTAATAAGACACAGGCTAACAAGAAAGCCAGGCTGACATTTCGAGGAAAATAAGAAAATCGGGGAGTCGTTATCTTGAAATGAGTGTAGGAAGCACCCTCTCTGAAATAAGAAATCCAGCCTGGACCAGATTCCCTGTTTCTTATTAGGTTTCCTGTACTGTATTGTACGTACGTAACACGAAACATTATCCCAGTGACACTGGGTATTGGGTAGCGTCTCAGTTGAGGAGTATACTAATAGTCAATCATAAAACAATGGCAAAAAAAGCGCTACGTGCTCCTATCGTGGCAGGCGTTCCGTCGGTATCACAATACTCCGAGTAAAACAAAAACGTGCTACGAGTATGAATACGTATTCTTTGTTTTTTTCAACTTTTATTTACTTTATGAAAACCTTCGTACCTTTCTGGCCCGAGTGACGTCGCCGTCCGGGTAGTGGTACAGCGTGCGGATGCGCGCCTCCGCCAGGTAGTACGACCGCTTCGCGACGTCTCGATCGGCTGGCACCCCCGCCTTGCGCTCGAATTTTTCCGTCATCTTGTACACAACCTGTTCCCGTCGTCGGCCCGTTCGGTTTGTTGGTCCCGTCAGCAAGTCAGTCGGATAATCGACCAGTCAACCAATCGGGCGGTCTGTCGGTCGGTCGGCTGATCGATTGGTCGGTAGATCTCGGTCGATCGGTCTGGCGGTCGCTCAGTACGCTCGTTAGTCGATCAGTCCGTCAGAATATATATATATTATATTCATTATATCGGTTGGTTGGTCGGTCGGTCGGTCGGTCGGTCGGTCGGGTCTGTCAGTTTGTTCGTCGGTAGATCTCTCCGTGTTGATCGGTCAGGGACTCGGGTGTGTACGCCAGCAAGGAAAACAACCAAACAAAGGCAAAAAGGCGAAAAACACAGAACACAAAAAACAAACGTTTCCAAGAGCCAGCGTGTGTCAGAGGAAGAAGGCGCAACTTTCCCCCAACACGGCACGGACGGAAGAGCACGTCAGGCATAAAAACAAAACAAAGCACCCTTCTCGTTGTCTTTGCATAACATCCCTTGCCGTGTCCCTCGCACAGGGTCCGTCGCACAGGGTCCATTGCAAGGGTCTCTCGCAAGGCCCCCTCGGCGCTTAAACGGTTCGAAGCCGCCAACCCCCCTGCCATGAAATACCAAATGAACTGCATTATCTAATCCCTAGCGTACATATTTCTCTCTCGCCCTCACACCCCGTCCGCCGCCCCCTCCCGTCGATCCGCCCACTCGTTCGAAAAAACAACACCTTCTCACCGAATCTCCAGCTCCATCAGTACCGGGGAGGATGTAAACGCTGGGAAGGCCCTTAGCCACCGCTTCTTCCGTGGGCATTGTGTTCACGGATCGATACGTCAGCCTGTCGGTACGCCCTTGCATCGTTTGGATTACCTGTTTTTGTAGTGGGCGGGGGCCAGGAGAGGAGTGGCGGAGGGGGGGGGGGGGGGGGGGGGGGGGGGGGGGAGAAAGAGGAGCAAGGCAAAGGAGGAAAGCCAGGCGAAGCAAGGTAGAGGAGGGGAGGAGGAGGGGGGGAGGGAAGAGGGCAAAACAAGGGTAAACAAGACAAAGCAGGCGAAGAAGGGAGAGGAGGAGAGGAGGGCAGGGAGGGACGGACACACGTTAACCTTGCCACCTAACCTTGACGCTCTGTCCGATGCACGAGAATGAAGAAGCTTTGTCTGCTGATGATATAGCTCCAACAACACGGATATAAGTGAATGCCAGTCGGAACAATCGCTAGTGAAATGGTACCGGTGCTGGTAAACGTTATGAAGCGATTATTTGCAGGCGCCTTTCGCGGCTAAGGAAAACCCGCCTGTCCCTCCGACGATTCTTGCCACAACCTGGTCAATCGAGTCGTTTCACCCCTTTCCGAGGATCCTCAACCATTTCCGTCCCAAGAGTGGTACGCTCATAGCTGCGCGCGTCGAAGGACACTTGTCCCGGTCGAGGGTAGTGGCAGCACTTGCGCGCCTCAGATTTGGAAGCGGCCAACCCATCTCGGCTAGCGCTGCCTGCACGCAGGTAGCCCACCGCTTGTGGGTCTGCATACGCGACGTCGAGAATGATGGCTTTGCTGCGGTACTTCGATGCCGTAGGATCTCGGAAGCCTCCCCTCTCGATCCCATTGTCTGTTTGAAGGTCCCCGTCGGCGTTGAAGGCCGCACCGCTTTCCACCTGGTGGCAGATCGACATGTGTTTAAACGTGCGAAAGAGCGCGTGCACCAGGTGCTGGTGCTGATTGACCTGCGCGCCCGATCGATGGCATCTTCGCGCATGCCCCGTCCTAGTTGTCTGTCGCACCACAGCAGGGGCACCTCGGCGCCAGCAACTCCCCCCTTGCTAAAATTTACCGTCCCTCGGATAGGAACTTCGAAGCTGGGATGACCTTGAACGAATCGACGGGTTTCATTCTCCCTGAAGAAGGCAGTGACACCTGTTCCCGATTGGTCTATTTGCCAGACCTTGACAACGCCTCTCGCCCCCTTCTCCCTGTGTGGGTCGCCCCGTGCCCCGCGGGGGTGTCGTCTCGGAGAGCTGTAGAAAAGCGACGTACCTGTCATAGCGTACCCGATTCACGTGTCTCCCCAGCCTGTATTGGGCTTTGCTGGAGCTTGTCGTTTCAGCGTCGTGTGCTGGCAGCACTTCTGCAATCGACTGCCTTGAGGCACCTTACTCTCCTGCGCGGAAGGCCCTGTCCCGCCAGCTTGCCGGCACGATGTTTGCCGTGGCTTCCTTTGAAACCCGGTGCGTGTCGCGGAGGTCTCTGAAGCCCCTTCATATGCGGTGGACGAGGTTCGAGTCGGGAGTTTTCCTCCTCCGGAATTTCCCCCCTATCACGCCCGAGAGATCATCAAGAGCTTCCGGTACCGTCGCCACCATGCTCCCGACGGATGCTGACATCTCCCGTGCTTCAGCCCACGACAGCCCAAACCCTCCAACTTCCGTAAACAGGATCGCCTGCGCGTGTGGGTGGGGCAGCAACGCCAAATGACTCGTCGGGCGCCTGTCCTCGAAGAACAACAATTCTTCTGCCGTCCCTGGGAGATCAAGCACGTTTCCGAACATCATCACCGCGATGTTGTTTTCCTTTTGGCGTGCCGGCAGAGATAACTCCGGGTCCATCACCCGCTCGATGTATGCTGTTCGCTGGACCATGAAGCCGATCGCAATCAGCTTGGCTGCCCGTTTGATTGTTATGCATGGCAGCATAAGCGCAAGTTGCGCCGGTCCACAGTTTTCGACGATCCACATCGCGCTCTTCATCGCGTATGCGTCGGTTACCGATGGGCACTGCCACCAACTTCACTCCACCCCGGTCCGAAATGTGGACGCCAACGCCTCCTAGAAAGACCATTTCTTCCAGCGTAGGTATGTGTCCCTTCCGAGGCAAGGCGTCCGTTTTCCTTGGCTTCGTGGCGATGCCGATTTTGGCTAGCTCTCGCCGAAGGAATTCCACAACCTCCACAGTATCCGTCGTGACTTCTATCTTATCTATGCTGATGCCGCCCAAGTAGGCGAACATGTCGACACCTCTTTGCTCCAACTCATTCCGGGTCTGCTTCAGCACCGGCAAGAGTGGCACACACAACAGCGACGGTCCCATGTCGTCTCCCTGTTGCACCCTACTGGATCAGTCGATCTTGCGCCTTCCTCCCAAGCGCATCTGGGAGAACACGGGAGAAGATCTGTAGCCGTAACATTTCACGACAAACTGTGCGAGTGTCGGCACGCAAGCGGCCTCCTCCGTAAGCACCGCCGCCCGTTTGATCGTGTTGAAGGCGTTGGAGCAGTCCGGTTGACCAGTCAGTGTTTTTCCTCGTCGTGCGCTCGGGCGTGAAATTCTACCTGGTCCACCCCTCCTGGTACTCGGATCCCTAACTGTTTCGCCTCGCGGCTGATTTCCTCCAGCCACGACCGCCATACCCACATAATCCCGGCTACAAGAATGCGTCTCTACGCGATTCCTACGCGTATGGGGCGGCAGTTTTCTCCCAGGTCAGTGAGGTTAGATTGAAAGAAGAGTTGTCAGACCTCCAACAGGAAGGCGCTTGGATCGTCGACAATTATTTTCCAGAATACCTCAATACCAGCGCCAAACGTCTTGCACCCGAAGCAAGGCTTGGTGATTGACAGTGAGTTCGAAAAGCGTAGGCCGTCGATCCCTGCGCCTATGAACGCGTTCCGACAGTTTATGGTCTTGAGGGCGACCTGAGGGTCGAACTCTTCGCCACCCCCTTCCTCTGAATCATAGGCATTGACTGCCACCGTTGCCGCTGCTGCCTTGGATCAGAGGTTGGGTCTACGTCGGCCATGTTTTTGCGTTCACCCGCTCCTCCTGCGTTGCCTCTCTACCGGTCGCTCGCGGTTCCTCGAGAAGGCTGCGTGCTGCTACCGTCCCACTTCCCGGGTGGCAGAAAGCTTATGATGCTCTCTTGAACTTCGCTTCTTCCTTCGCCTCGTGGCCTGGATTACTACGCCTTGCACATGCCCTACGGGTGTATCCTATCAACCACGGGATAAAAATAGTGATATCACCGGGTTCGACGAACCCGAGCCTCTAGCACCGCTCCACCCGTGCACCCTGCAAGTGCAGTAGAGCCGGCAACATATACCACCCTTCAATGGCTGTCAGGAGGGAGCTCGGCGCCTCCGGTTATCTATTCTGCCGATGCTCTCCCAAGGCGTGATTCAGGAGGTCAAGCACGTGGGTAAACCGCTTGGCATGGGAAATAGCCAACCTCTGCTGCACTTTGATCACGACGACGAAGAATGTTTCGAGATCCTCAAGGAGAACAACATCGCGTGGGTCTGCTATCCCCAGCGTATCTTGGTCCCAGGGGAAGTAGAGCCCATGGAGCCGCCCATCCTCGCCACCGTCGGGTGTCCCCCGGAGTCCCACTGCTGTATCGAACAGCCCAGGGCCGACCTGAACTGCCGTCTCTAGCGCTTCCCTTCTCCCATGTTGGACTGTGCAACTTTGTTGTGTCAAGTAGAAGTGGTGCCTGCGCCCCACCTCTCCAAACTACATTTACCACGCACCGCGTATGCATAACATGCCGGTGTTCGCACGGTAGCCCCACCACTCGTTGTCCCCGAGTCACTGTCCCCCAACAACCCCCGCAGGTCGCGCGTTTTTTGTTGTCACCCATGGATGCGCGAAGTCGCCCTCCGCTCCGTGGTGCTACACCTCCTTCCTCGCTCCCCCTCCTTCTTCGCCTTCTCTCCTTCCCTGCTAAGTTCGCGCTCCCCATCGCCCCCCCCCCCCCTGGCCAGGGGTCGATGGCGGCTCGCTGCCCCCGGACCGAGGTATCCGCCGCCGGCTTGTGGCGGCCCCTCTTCCAATACTGGTCGCTCGTGACCCCCTCCCAGATTCACGTGGTCGGCCTCGTCTGCCTCTTGTCGCCGGTGCGCCCCCTTCTGTGCCAGTAGGCATGGACGCGATCGCTCCAGGCGCTACCGAGGCGGCGCTGGGCTGTGTCAGGGGAACTCCCGAGCGTCCCGGTGGCGTGGCATCCCTGCTTCCGGCGGCCTGAGGGTTCTCCGTGGCTCGACTAGCAGCATCTCCGGGTTTCATCGTTCCCTTTACCTGCTGATCGCTCACCGACGTCGGAGCTTCTCCTTCCGGTGCCGCCACCCCCGCTCCCGGAAATTGAGGCAGCGAGGCACCTGAACGCAAAGCGCTTTGGACCCCAAGGACCCACCAAGTCAGGATTTTATTTCGCTCAAATTTGAGGCCCACCAGATACCCCTGGACGTGCCGTCCAATGTAGAGCCTGAGCATAGGTATCCGGAGCAATATATCTTGCAGTCGGATCTCGAGCACTACGAACAGCGTATGAAAATGGCTGGCGGCACCTTCCCATTCGCTTGAGCGGGGGTAATCGAGGTACGTAGGCGAAGGTAGGCCCAGAGCGTCGCTGAACAGGGAGCGAAAGAGGGCGAGGAAATTGGACTCTTCCGGTGGGCCCTCACCATCAGCTCGAACGTGTTGCGGTAGCCAGACGTCATATAACTGGCTGGATCCAGCCGGGAGACACGTTCTTCAAGGAGTTCGGCCGATTTCAGGGCACCCCACACTGCTGGCCACCCCCCTCCCGGCTGAGACCTGGGCAACCCCTGAGCCAACTCCGCTGGATGGGGGGTCCGGCTTATTACCCGCCACTCAGAGCCACACGTAACGCAGGGCTGCAGCGGGTGTACACAAAATCCTCCCGTAGTGTGCACAGGCGCTTGGCCGTCCCCTATATCTCCGGCGGGTTAATTTAGATCCTCACTGCAGTATGTACAGGAAGATCCGGTATCCGCCACCCTTCCGCCTTGGCCGGCCTCCCTCGGACGAGGGTACTTCGTTGCGCCCTAGCCTAAAGTATCGCCTCCTACTCGTGCCGTCTCCACTGCCTGCACTGGCTGCTCGTCACCCTCTCCCAGATCCTCTGGACCGGCCCCGTCTCCCCCTTGGGGCCTTGTTCACCCTCTGCCTCGCAGCTAGGTGTAGGCGTTACCCCCGCGAGCGATGCAGTGGCGGCGTCGAGTCTTGTCCAGGGGGTCCCCACTTGTCCCACTGACGTGAAATCCCTGTTCCCCGCGGCCCGGCGGTTCTCTGGATCACGTCCAGCAGTACCTCCCCGATTTTTCTGCCCCCGTATTAACGGCTCGTCCTCCAACGCGGGGCCCGCCCCCCTCCAGCGTGTCTGCCGCCACCGACGGAAAAAGAGGAAGCGCGTCACCTGCCCCCGACACATTTCGGACCTCAAAGATCCGCCTAGTCAGGTGTTCTCCCATGCGATGTCGAGGTCGAGGCCAGAAACTCCTGGACGTGAGGTCCGATGCAAACCCTCTGATTTGGAAGTCGAGAAAGATGTCCCGTGGTTGGATAGTGTACGCGGTGAAACGCTCACGGTAGTGGGAGGTGGTTGCTTCCCATTCCTTCGTGCGGGGGAAATAGAGCAACCCCTCTTGAGGCAGGCCCAGGTCATCACTAAACAGAGAGCATAACAGGAACGAACAGGTTGGGCTCCTTCGATTGGTTTTCACATGTGCTCGAGAGTGTGATGAAAGCCAGTCGTCACAAAGCTGGCCGGCCCCAGCCGGGGGCCGTCCTCGTCAAGAAGTTCGGCGAACTGCAGGGCATCTTCCACCGCCGACTACCTTCCCCCCGGCCGTGGTCTGGGCAGACCCTCAGCCAGCTCGGCCGGGTGGGGAGGCCGGCTTCTTTCTGGCCATTCACAACGACACACAACGCATAGCTTCGGGTCTGTGTGGTCCCACGCGAGGCATTTCACCTGGTCCAGCATGCAGCCACCGTGCACAAACTCTCCATGGATGCAAGTCATGGTTGCCCATGAATGGCCGACGTCCGAGAATCTCCATCAGAGTGCTCTAGGGCCCGACTGCAATATATAGAGAGAGTTCCCATCGGGGCGTGCTTGTCCCCCATGTAATATTGGCTCTCTGTGGAAGCCAGAGCGGTACCTCCGTGTTTAAGCTCCTCCCTTGCTAACCGGACGTTCTCCAGTGCCGGGTCCGTTTCCTCCGGCGTGGCCGCCACCGTCGTCCGAAATGGAAGCAGCGTGTCGCCTGCCTCCAAATCGCTTGGAACACTGAGGGTCCACCCTCGCCAGTCGTTCCTCCCCTTCGGCGTAAAGGCCTGCTAAATACTCGTGGATGTGAGGTCTATTGTAGAGTGTCCGATTTGGGGGTCGGTAGAAGGTGTCCTGGAGTCGAATGCCGTACGCGGCGAACAGCGTACGGTTGTGGGCTTCAGCCGCTTCATATTCCCTCGTACGGGGGAAAGCGAGGTAGGCCCCTTGAGGTAGGTCCAGCGCACCATTGAAAAGGGGGTACAGCACAAACGAAGAGGGTGGTCTCCTCCCAAGGGCACTCACCATGAGTTCGAACGTATTTTAAACCCCGGTCGTCACGCGACTGGCTGACTCCGTTCTGAGGTCACCTCGCTGAAGGAGGGCAGCGAACTGTAGGGCACTCTTCACCGCCACCCACCCCCCTCTCTTCTCGGTCATGGGCAGCCATCTAGTCAGTTCCGTAGGGCATCGAGGTCGGCTTCCCTTCGGCCACGCAGACAGGCACGCTACCCAGAGCCTCGGGTTGACATGCCCTCTCGCGGTGCGGTTCGACAGGTCTAGTATGCAGCGTGCGGGTACAAACCCTCGATGGAGGCACGGGATGGGTACTCGCGAGTAGTTGTCGCCCCTACTCCCCAGAAGATCCATTTAGAGCCCGGTCGCATTTTTCGGCGGCATCTTCCCTTCCCTTTTACACTTGCCGGCCGCCTTCGTAATGGTTTGCGACCTTCTCCACAGTCGAACTCAGTTGTCACTAAAGCGTCTCCAGTTGTCGTTGCTTATAAGCGCCCTCATCGGTAGCGCGGTTGTGCCTCAGATGAATGCTCGGTACTATTCCCGCGAGGAGGAATTTGTTCCGACTGTGTAGTCTTGTTCCTTTTCCAATGATCCCCCGAACCGATCGTCTCTTCTGCTGGCTGCCCCCTCTGCGCTCTCTACGGAAAACATCTCCTGTAAACGAGCCAACCGGAAAAAGCGAACCGCTGGTCGCCCTCACTTGTGCCGGTCGCAGACACCGCACGGCGCATCCGCTTGCGGTTATGACATCGCGGCACGCCACTCCCCAAAGAGGTCCTCCTTGCTTCTCTGTACGACACTCCGCGTTAAGTCCAGCCTTTCCGGCACACTGTGGGTCCTGCTCCAGAGGCGGAGCTCGGCTGCGGTGTCCCTTTTTCTAGCAGTGCGTTCGTCCGGCGTGTCCACCGACCTGTCGGTCGTGCGAACCTGTTGCAGGAGGGGGTGTAGATTCACGTCTTGCTAAACCTAGCGTAGAGCTGGGTTTTGATGCGTGACTTGGTGTGGCCCACCGACGAACCTGGCTCGGAGGATTGCGTCCTCGCAAAAGGCTAGAACGCAGCGGCGATGCACGTCGCACGAGCAGGACGTCTGGACGCGCTCAGTCTCCTCAACCAGCCCAAGGAAATGTTCCATATCAATCGTTCGCTCCTATCGCCCCCTGTGGTCCTTGTGGATGCCCCCCTTCCTCCCCCTCAGCCGGCATCTCCTGCCGTGCGACCGCTGGTGCCCCTGCCATAATCTCATCGCTGTGCTGACGGGACGCTATCCTGTCGGCGTCGCCAACTGTTACCGTCGCCCGCCATGTCGGCAACGCAGGTCGGCCCCTGCCCTGACTGACTCGAAGTGCGGCGTAGCACGGCAGGCGGAATCGGTGAGGGCAGCTCCCTAGATGTACCAACGGAGCCACCAAGGCCTCATAGCACACGCAGAACTCTTCCGAAGTCTCCTGCTGGGACTGCCATTTTTCTTCTGGCGTCTGCGATGGTGGCCGTGGTGGCGACGGCGGGGGTTCGGACGTTAGCGCGGGTCCCGAACTCCTCCCACCCTGCATCAATGCTTAAGACGAACTGCGCCGGCCCAGGCGCTGACTCCGTTGACGATTCGAGTGCAAGGGCCATACTCGGCGTCAAGAGTTGTGTCTCTGTCGCGGGGCTTGAAGTTGCCGGCAGCCGAGGTGGTGGTGATGGTGGCGACGGCGGCGAACATGCCACGACGGGTACGCTTGACCACCGAAACAGGCCGGAAATCGTCAAGGGCGGCCCCATATCCGCTACCGCCGGCGACTTCATGGTTTCCCACATCCGCTGTAAAAAACAGGGCATATCTGGATATGGTTCCGGCGGCGACGGTACCGGTTCCACAAGTTTTTGTCGATGACGACAGTCGCGTCGTTGACTGCGGGCGGGGGGTTCCGTGAAGCGACCGGATAGGAGCCCCCCCCCCCCCCCTATGCGTCATATGACTACGGCCGGGCACGACATGTGTACACCCCCCCCCCATTCGATGATTGCGCGCCAGACCAAGCAGCTAACTGTGTGTGTGCCCTTGTCCTGTTCGGCATGCAGCCCTGCGAAGGTACCTTCGTTGTGACCCACAGCCGTTCGCCTGTTGCTGTTCGCGTCCCTGTGGACGTTCCGAGGGGCGTCGCCTCCCCATTGGGACACTTCTTCCCAACGTGGTACCGCTATCGGAGTGGCGGAGGTCACCTCCTGACTCTACCCTAGCTCTGCCCCTGCTGAGTGCATTCTCCTCGTGCGGCGACCCCCCCTGAACGGGTTCAACTTCCGTGGGATCGCTGCATTCTTGATGTTGCTGACCACCTGTTGCTCTCTGACGTGGGGGGGAGGGCGACCGCTCTTGAGAGCGTCAAGAGCGGTCGCCCCCTCCCCCACGCCAGATAATGACAGGTGGACAGCGAGACCAAGCATGCAGCGATCCCACGGAAGCTGAACTCGTTCAGGGGGAGGCGCCGCAGGAGTAGAATGCACCCACCAGGAAGAGGGCCAGGGAAGAGTCAAGAGGGGGTCTCCGCGCCACCCCAACAGCGGTATCGCGTTGGAAAGGGTCCCAACGGGAAGGAAACAACCACTCGGATCGTCCACACGAGCGGGAACAAAACAGACGAGCGACGGTGGTCCACGACGAGGGTACCTTCCGAGGGCCGTATGTCCGCCAGGACAATGGCGTGCACCCGGATAGCTGATAGGTCCAGCGCGCGATCAGTAGATCGGGGGGGGGGGGAGACAATATCCCATCAAGTCGCTCCTATGAGCTTCTCGTCAGCAGCCGACGATAAAGCGACTGACATCGTCGACAAGAGTTGTGGAGCCGGTACCGTCGCTGCCGGAACCATCTCCAGATACGCCCTGTTTACCACAGTGGGTGCGGAAAACCATACAGTCGCCGGCGGCAACGGGTCTGGGGCCGCCCTTGACCGCTTCCAGCCCGCTTGGTGGCTTGGTGAGTCAAGGATACCCGTCATGGAATGTCCGCCGCAGTCGCCTCCACCTCTGCCACCGCGGCTGCCGACAATCGCCACAGTAGCAGCAGCAAGCTACCAGCAGTCCCAACCCAATGTAGTTGCTGTGACCGTCGTCGTCGTAATGGTTGGCCGCTCGCTGTACTTGCTCTCGCTCTCTCCAAGTGTCTCCTGACTGGCTAGCCCAGATTTTGCTTCTACTGACCAGCTACCGAATCCATAAATAAGCCACATCTGTTTGCACCTTGTCCGGCGTCGGGGAGCTGTCAGAAATGCTGTCTTCATCGAGGTTTTTTGTCTAGTGTACATATTTACCATTAAAACACTTTCCTGAGCGTGCAGTATCTAAATAACAAACTCCCCTGGTGTGCAGTAGTATCTGCACATTTCCAAAGATACGAGAGGACAACGTCGACAGTAAGAAGATACTGTCGTACAACGTTTTACAGGTCGTAGGGTCGAACCCGCCGCACTGTGGTCTCAGGATCTAGCAGCTTGCAGCACTACACTGCTGTGTGTAGTGCAATATCTGAAAAAAACAATTCTAAATACACGCCGGATAATGACGACAGAAAGGAGGTACGAGTAGGATAATATCTAGAGGCCGTAGGATCGAGCCCGCGGAGCTTTGATCTCAGGATCCAGCGGCTCGTGGCACCATGGTGCAAAATCTAAAGGCATTGCTTCCTACTGTAATATAAATGCAAGACAACGGCGAAATAAATGGTTTGTTTCCGAGTTGGTCAGTCGTACTGGTGTATGTTAGAGAATCTGGAAGTGCGGAACCACAAGTGCAACATCTAAAGGAAACAGTATCAAAGACACACAGGACAACGACGACATAAGTTATTGTTTTTCCCGATCTCGTAGTCCTAGTAGTCAAGGAAAAACAAGCTCTCTCAGAGGCCGATGGATATTGTACATATGTCTATGCTACTATCATTTTTTCCACCCGGGAATACACAACATGAGCTTCAGGATCGATCACTCATAAACATGCCTAGCACGAAGGAGAAACCCAATATAAGCCCCAAAACGGTTTAACACCACAACACACCACCATAAACAGTGTATGTACTACCTCTGCACAAAGTTATATCCCTCTCTCTCTTCCCTCTCACTCCTTGCTCTCTTTATTTACGACAGGGCATGCCTTCTTCCCGATGTCCTCCTTCCTTGACACCAGCCCGTCCAGCCTCGCCTCCAGGAAAAAGTATAACTCCCTCCGTCGCCCGCTCCAGGTGACCAGGTTCCGAAGGGCGTTGACGCGCCCGGGGCGGAACAGCTCCGACACCTTGTTGTACCCGCGACACAAAACAAACCCCATAAAAAAGGATACAAATATATAAAAAGAAACAGCAATTAAAGCGTCGTCAGCGGAAACACCAATCAACCGAGCGCGAAGGTGGTGGTCAGCAAACAGAAGCAAATCAAACGTTTGTCATCAAGCAGGCACGAAAACAACTAAAAAAACATACCAGGTAGGAAACAAATCAATGAAGCAAGGGTGGTCAGTCACAAACAGACAAATCGGGCGTTTGTCAACAGGCAGACAGAATCAAGCAGCGTCAACACATACCCGTGGCTGTTCCTATCTTGCCAATTTATCGTTTTCTTTGGTGTATACCTGGGTACCAAAGGGATCATTCCTCTAACACCAAACGTTTTTATGACTTGATTCTTCGCCGAGTGCGCCACCACGTTGGCTGCGACATACATGAGCACCGGAACGATCGTTAATCCGGTTGCTAATATTTTACCAAGCTGTTTTTAAGTACCCCGTGCTGCTGGTTCGAGCGCGCCCATATGTTGAGATGTCTCACCTTGCCTTCCAGCGGATAGCGCACCCGCGAGTAAAGACGGTCCTGTCGTTTGGGGTGAATTTGCGCAGGTCGGGTCAAGGCGGCAGTGACGTAGCGGGGAGAGGTACAGCAGTATGCCGTGTAAGAGAAGGAGAATACAGAAAATACAGACAGACAGACAGACAGACAGACAGACAGACAGACAGACAGACAGACAGACAGACAGACAGACAGACAGACAGACAGACAGACAGACAGACAGACAGACAGACAGACAGACAGACAGACAGACAGACAGACAGACAGACAGACAGACAGACAGACAGACAGACAGACAGACAGACAGACAGACAGACAGACAGACAGACAGACAGACAGACAGACAGACAGACAGACAGACAGACAGACAGACAGACAGACAGACAGACAGACAGACAGACAGACAGACAGACAGACAGACAGACAGACAGACAGACAGACAGACAGACAGACAGACAGACAGACAGACAGACAGACAGACAGACAGACAGACAGACAGACAGACAGACAGACAGACAGACAGACAGACAGACAGACAGACAGACAGACAGACAGACAGACAGACAGACAGACAGACAGACAGACAGACAGACAGACAGACAGACAGACAGACAGACAGACAGACAGACAGACAGACAGACAGACAGACAGACAGACAGACAGACAGACAGACAGACAGACAGACAGACAGACAGACAGACAGACAGACAGACAGACAGACAGACAGACAGACAGACAGACAGACAGACAGACAGACAGACAGACAGACAGACAGACAGACAGACAGACAGACAGACAGACAGACAGACAGACAGACAGACAGACAGACAGACAGACAGACAGACAGACAGACAGACAGACAGACAGACAGACAGACAGACAGACAGACAGACAGACAGACAGACAGACAGACAGACAGACAGACAGACAGACAGACAGACAGACAGACAGACAGACAGACAGACAGACAGACAGACAGACAGACAGACAGACAGACAGACAGACAGACAGACAGACAGACAGACAGACAGACAGACAGACAGACAGACAGACAGACAGACAGACAGACAGACAGACAGACAGACAGACAGACAGACAGACAGACAGACAGACAGACAGACAGACAGACAGACAGACAGACAGACAGACAGACAGACAGACAGACAGACAGACAGACAGACAGACAGACAGACAGACAGACAGACAGACAGACAGACAGACAGACAGACAGACAGACAGACAGACAGACAGACAGACAGACAGACAGACAGACAGACAGACAGACAGACAGACAGACAGACAGACAGACAGACAGACAGACAGACAGACAGACAGACAGACAGACAGACAGACAGACAGACAGACAGACAGACAGACAGACAGACAGACAGACAGACAGACAGACAGACAGACAGACAGACAGACAGACAGACAGACAGACAGACAGACAGACAGACAGACAGACAGACAGACAGACAGACAGACAGACAGACAGACAGACAGACAGACAGACAGACAGACAGACAGACAGACAGACAGACAGACAGACAGACAGACAGACAGACAGACAGACAGACAGACAGACAGACAGACAGACAGACAGACAGACAGACAGACAGACAGACAGACAGACAGACAGACAGACAGACAGACAGACAGACAGACAGACAGACAGACAGACAGACAGACAGACAGACAGACAGACAGACAGACAGACAGACAGACAGACAGACAGACAGACAGACAGACAGACAGACAGACAGACAGACAGACAGACAGACAGACAGACAGACAGACAGACAGACAGACAGACAGACAGACAGACAGACAGACAGACAGACAGACAGACAGACAGACAGACAGACAGACAGACAGACAGACAGACAGACAGACAGACAGACAGACAGACAGACAGACAGACAGACAGACAGACAGACAGACAGACAGACAGACAGACAGACAGACAGACAGACAGACAGACAGACAGACAGACAGACAGACAGACAGACAGACAGACAGACAGACAGACAGACAGACAGACAGACAGACAGACAGACANATGCATGCTACGATAGAACGGGTTGCACGGAAAAAATCAGCGACTTCTCACTTAAGGAGCTCTCTTTCGTCACCCAAAACTAAACTGACTGTGACCAAAAACGAAAATGCAACCCGTGGCATGGTCTAGGCATTCAGCGAACAATGGTATAGTACACGGCACTTAATAAGACACAGGCTAACAAGAAAGCCAGGCTGACATTTCGAGGAAAATAAGAAAATCGGGGAGTCGTTATCTTGAAATGAGTGTAGGAAGCACCCTCTCTGAAATAAGAAATCCAGCCTGGACCAGATTCCCTGTTTCTTATTAGGTGTCCTGTACTGTATTGTACGTACGTAACACGAAACATTATCCCAGTGACACTGGGTATTGGGTAGCGTCTCAGTTGAGGAGTATACTAATAGTCAATCATAAAACAATGGCAAAAAAAGCGCTACGTGCTCCTATCGTGGCAGGCGTTCCGTCGGTATCACAATACTCCGAGTAAAACAAAAACGTGCTACGAGTATGAATACGTATTCTTTGTTTTTTTCAACTTTTATTTACTTTATGAAAACCTTCGTACCTTTCTGGCCCGAGTGACGTCGCCGTCCGGGTAGTGGTACAGCGTGCGGATGCGCGCCTCCGCCAGGTAGTACGACCGCTTCGCGACGTCTCGATCGGCTGGCACCCCCGCCTTGCGCTCGAATTTTTCCGTCATCTTGTACACAACCTGTTCCCGTCGTCGGCCCGTTCGGTTTGTTGGTCCCGTCAGCAAGTCAGTCGGATAATCGACCAGTCAACCAATCGGGCGGTCTGTCGGTCGGTCGGCTGATCGATTGGTCGGTAGATCTCGGTCGATCGGTCTGGCGGTCGCTCAGTACGCTCGTTAGTCGATCAGTCCGTCAGAATATATATATATATATTATATTCATTATATCGGTTGGTCGGTCGGTCGGTCGGTCGGTCGGTCGGTCGGGTCTGTCAGTCTGTCCGTCGGTAGATCTCTCCGTGTTGATCGGTCAGGGACTCGGGTGTGTACGCCAGCAAGGAAAACAACCAAACAAAGGCAAAAAGGCGAAAAACACAGAACACAAAAAACAAACGTTTCCAAGAGCCAGCGTGTGTCAGAGGAAGAAGGCGCAACTTTCCCCCAACACGGCACGGACGGAAGAGCACGTCAGGCATAAAAACAAAACAAAGCACCCTTCTCGTTGTCTTTGCATAACATCCCTTGCCGTGTCCCTCGCACAGGGTCCGTCGCACAGGGTCCATTGCAAGGGTCTCTCGCAAGGCCCCCTCGGCGCTTAAACGGTTCGAAGCCGCCAACCCCCCTGCCATGAAATACCAAATGAACTGCATTATCTAATCCCTAGCGTACATATTTCTCTCTCGCCCTCACACCCCGTCCGCCGCCCCCTCCCGTCGATCCGCCCACTCGTTCTAAAAAACAACACCTTCTCACCGAATCTCCAGCTCCATCAGTACCGGGGAGGATGTAAACGCTGGGAAGGCCCTTAGCCACCGCTTCTTCCGTGGGCATTGTGTTCACGGATCGATACGTCAGCCTGTCGGTACGCCCTTGCATCGTTTGGATTACCTGTTTTTGTAGTGGGCGGGGGCCAGGAGAGGAGTGGCGGAGGGGGGGGGGGGGGGGGGGGGGGGGGGGGGGAGAAAGAGGAGCAAGGCAAAGGAGGAAAGCCAGGCGAAGCAAGGTAGAGGAGGGGAGGAGGAGGGGGGGAGGGAAGAGGGCAAAACAAGGGTAAACAAGACAAAGCAGGCGAAGAAGGGAGAGGAGGAGAGGAGGGCAGGGAGGGACGGACACACGTTAACCTTGCCACCTAACCTTGACGCTCTGTCCGATGCACGAGAATGAAGAAGCTTTGTCTGCTGATGATATAGCTACAACAACACGGATATAAGTGAATGCCAGTCGGAACAATCGCTAGTGAAATGGTACCGGTGCTGGTAAACGTTATGAAGCGATTATTTGCAGGCGCCTTTCGCGGCTAAGGAAAACCCGCCTGTCCCTCCGACGATTCTTGCCACAACCTGGTCAATCGAGTCGTTTCACCCCTTTTCGAGGATCCTCAACCTTTTCCGCCCCAAGAGTGGTACGCTCATAGCTGCGCGCGTCGAAGGACACTTGTCCCGGTCAAGGGTAGTGGCAGCGCTTGCGCGCCTCAGATTTGGAAGCGGCCAACCCATCTCGGCTAGCGCTGCCTGCACGCAGGTAGCCCACCGCTTGTGGGTCTGCATACGCGACGTCGAGAATGATGGCTTTGCTGCGGTACTTCGATGCCGTAGGACCTCAGAAGCCTCCCCTCTCGATCCCATTGTCTGTTTGAAGGTCTCCGTCGGCGTTGAAGGCCGCGCCGCTTTCCACCCGGTGGCAGGTCGACATGTGTTTAAACGTCCGAAAGAGCGCGTGCACCAGGTGCTGGTGCTGATTGACCTGCGCGCCCGATCGATGGCATCTTCACGCATGCCCCGTCCTAGTTGTCTGTCGCACCACAGCAGGGGCACCTCGGCGCCAGCAACTCCCCCCTTGCAAAAACATACCGTCCCACGGATAGGAACTTCGAAGCTGGGATGACCTTGAACGAATCGACGGGTTTCATTCTCCCTGAAGAAGGCAGTGACACCTGTTCCCGATTGGTGCATTTGCCAGACCTTGACAACGCCTCTCGCCCCCTTCTCCCTGTGGGGGTCGCCCCGTGCCCCGCGGGGGTGTCGTCTCGGAGAGCTGTAGAAAAGCGACGTACCTGTCATAGCGTACCCGATTCACGTGTCTCCCCAGCCTGTATTGGGCTTTGCTGGAGCTTGTCGTTTCAGCGTCGTGTGCTGGCAGCACTTCTGCAATCGACTGCCTTGAGGCACCTTACTCTCCTGCGCGGAAGGCCCTGTCCCGCCAGCTTGCCGGCACGATGTTTGCCGTGGCTTCCTTTGAAACCCGGTGCGTGTCGCGGAGGTCTCTGAAGCCCCTTCATATGCGGCGGACGAGGTTCGAGTCGGAAATTTTCCTCCTCCGGAATTTTCCCCCTATCACGCCCGAGAGATCATCAAGAGCTTCCGGTACCGTCGCCATCATGTTCACGACGGATGCTTACATCTCCCGTGCTTCAGCCCACGACAGCCCAAACCCTCCAACTTCCGTGAACAGGCTCGCCTGCGCGTGTGGGTGGGACAGCAACGCCAAATGACTCGTCGGGCGCCTGTTCTCAAAGAACAACAATTCTTCTGCCGTCCCTGGGAGATCAAGCACGTTTCCGAACATCATCACCGCGATGTTGTTTTCCTTTTGGCGCGCCGGCAGAGATAACTCCGGGTCCATCACCCGCTCGATGTATGCTGTTCGCTGGACCATGAAGCCGATCGCAATCAGCTTGGCTGCCCGTTTGATTGATATGCATGGCAGCATAAGCGCAAGTTGCGCCGGTCCACAGTTTTCGACGATCCACATCGCGCTCTTCATCGCGTATGCGTCGGTTACCGATGGGCACTGCCACCAACTTCACTCCACCCCGGTCCGAAATGTAGACGCCAACGCCTCCTAGAAAGACCATTTCTTCCAGCGTAGGTATGTGTCCCTTCCGAGGCAAGGCGGCCGTTTTCCTTGGCTTCGTGGCGATGCCGATATTGGCTAGCTCTCGCCGAAGGAATTCCACAACCTCCACAGTATCCGTCGTGACTTCTATCATATCTATGCTGATGCCGCCCAAGTAGGCGAACATGTCGACACCTCTTAGCTCCAACTCATGCCGGGTCTGCTTCAGCACCGGCAAGAGTGGCACACACAACAGCGACGGTCCCATGTCGTCTCCCTGTTGCACCCTACTGGATCAGTCGATCTTGCGCCTTCCTCCCAAGCGCATCTGGGAGAACACGGGAGAAGATCTGTAGCCGTAACATTTCACGACAAACTGTGCGAGTGTCGGCACGCAAGCGGCCTCCTCCGTAAGCACCGCCGCCCGTTTGATCGTGTTGAAGGCGTTGGAGCAGTCCGGTTGACCAGTCAGTGTTTTTCCTCGTCGTGCGCTCGGGCGTGAAATTCTACCTGGTCCACCCCTCCTGGTACTCCGATCCCTAACTGTTTCGCCTCGCGGCTGATTTCCTCCAGCCACGACCGCCATACCCACAAAATCCCGGCTACAAGAATGCGTCTCTACGCGATTCCTACGCGTATGGGGCGGCAGTTTTCTCCCAGGTCAGTGAGGTTAGATTGAAAGAAGAGTTGTCAGACCTCCAACAGGAAGGCGCTTGGATCGTCGACAATTATTTTCCAGAATACCTCAATACCAGCGCCAAACGTCTTGCACCCGAAGCAAGGCTTGGTGATTGACAGTGAGTTCGAAAAGCGTAGGCCGTCGATCCCTGCGCCTATCAACGGGTTCCGACAGTTTATGGTCTTGAGGGCGACCTGAGGGTCGAACTCTTCGCCACCCCCTTCCTCCGAATCATAGGCATTGACTGCCACCGTTGCCGCTGCTGCCTTGGATCAGAGGTTGGGTCTACGTCGGCCATGTTTTTGCGTTCACCCGCTCCTCCTGCGTTGCCTCTCTACCGGTCGCTCGCGGTTCCTCGAGAAGGCTGCGTGCTGCTACCGTCCCACTTCCCGGGTGGCAGAAAGCTTCTGATGCTCTCTTGAACTTCGCTTTTTCCTCCGCCTCGTGGCCTGGATTACTACGCCTTGCACATGCCCTACGGGTGTATCCTATCAACCACGGGATAAAAAGAGTGATATCACCGGGTTCGACGAACCCGAGCCTCTAGCACCGCTCCACCCGTCCACCCTGCAAGTGCAGTAGAGCCGGCAGCATATACCACCCTTCAATGGCTGTCAGGAGGGAGCTCGGCGCCTCCGGTTATCTATTCTGCCGATGCTCTCCCAAGGCGTGATTCAGGAGGTCAAGCACGTGGGTAAACCGCTTGGCATGGGAAATAGCCAACCTCTGCTGCACTTTGATCACGACGACGAAGAATGTTTCGAGATCCTCAAGGAGAACAACATCGCGTGGGTCTGCTATCCCCAGCGTATCTTGGTCCCAGGGGAAGTAGAGCCCATGGAGCCGCCCATCCTCGCCACCGTCGGGTGTCCCCCGGAGTCCCACTGCTGTAACGAACAGCCCAGGGCCGACCTGAACTGCCGTCTCTAGCGCTTCCCTTCTCCCATGTTGGACTGTGCAACTTTGTTGTGTCAAGTAGAAGTGGTGCCTGCGCCCCACCTCTCCAAACTACATTTACCACGCACCGCGTATGCATAACATGCCGGTGTTCGCACGGTAGCCCCACCACTCGTTGTCCCCGAGTCACTGTCCCCCAACAACCCCCGCAGGTCGCGCGTTTTTTGTTGTCACCCATGGATGCGCGAAGTCGCCCTCCGCTCCGTGGTGCTACACCTCCTTCCTCGCTCCCCCTCCTTCTTCGCCTTCTCTCCTTCCCTGCTAAGTTCGCGCTCCCCATCGCCCCCCCCCCCCCCTGGCCAGGGGTCGATGGCGGCTCGCTGCCCCCGGACCGAGGTATCCGCCGCCGGCTTGTGGCGGCCCCTCTTCCAATACTGGTCGCTCGTGACCCCCTCCCAGATTCACGTGGTCGGCCTCGTCTGCCTCTTGTCGCCGGTGCCCCCCCTTCTGTGCCAGTAGGCATGGACGCGATCGCTCCAGGCGCTACCGAGGCGGCGCTGGGCTGTGTCAGGGGAACTCCCGAGCGTCCCGGTGGCGTGGCATCCCTGCTTCCGGCGGCCTGAGGGTTCTCCGTGGCTCGACTAGCAGCATCTCCGGGTTTCATCGTTCCCTTTACCTGCTGATCGCTCACCGACGTCGGAGCTTCTCCTTCCGGTGCCGCCACCCCCGCTCCCGGAAATTGAGGCAGCGAGGCACCTGAACGCAAAGCGCTTTGGACCCCAAGGACCCACCAAGTCAGGATTTTATTTCGCTCAAATTTGAGGCCCACCAGATACCCCTGGACGTGCCGTCCAATGTAGAGCCTGAGCATAGGTATCCGGAGCAATATATCTTGCAGTCGGATCTCGAGCACTACGAACAGCGTATGAAAATGGCTGGCGGCACCTTCCCATTCGCTTGAGCGGGGGTAATCGAGGTACGTAGGCGAAGGTAGGCCCAGAGCGTCGCTGAACAGGGAGCGAAAGAGGGCGAGGAAATTGGACTCTTCCGGTGGGCCCTCACCATCAGCTCGAACGTGTTGCGGTAGCCAGACGTCATATAACTGGCTGGATCCAGCCGGGAGACACGTTCTTCAAGGAGTTCGGCCGATTTCAGGGCACCCCACACTGCTGGCCACCCCCCTCCCGGCTGAGACCTGGGCAACCCCTGAGCCAACTCCGCTGGATGGGGGGTCCGGCTTATTACCCGCCACTCAGAGCCACACGTAACGCAGGGCTGCAGCGGGTGTACACAAAATCCTCCCGTAGTGTGCACAGGCGCTTGGCCGTCCCCTATATCTCCGGCGGGTTAATTTAGATCCTCACTGCAGTATGTACAGGAAGATCCGGTATCCGCCACCCTTCCGCCTTGGCCGGCCTCCCTCGGACGAGGGTACTTCGTTGCGCCCTAGCCTAAAGTATCGCCTCCTACTCGTGCCGTCTCCACTGCCTGCACTGGCTGCTCGTCACCCTCTCCCAGATCCTCTGGACCGGCCCCGTCTCCCCCTTGGGGCCTTGTTCACCCTCTGCCTCGCAGCTAGGTGTAGGCGTTACCCCCGCGAGCGATGCAGTGGCGGCGTCGAGTCTTGTCCAGGGGGTCCCCACTTGTCCCACTGACGTGAAATCCCTGTTCCCCGCGGCCCGGCGGTTCTCTGGATCACGTCCAGCAGTACCTCCCCGATTTTTCTGCCCCCGTATTAACGGCTCGTCCTCCAACGCGGGGCCCGCCCCCCTCCAGCGTGTCTGCCGCCACCGACGGAAAAAGAGGAAGCGCGTCACCTGCCCCCGACACATTTCGGACCTCAAAGATCCGCCTAGTCAGGTGTTCTCCCATGCGATGTCGAGGTCGAGGCCAGAAACTCCTGGACGTGAGGTCCGATGCAAACCCTCTGATTTGGAAGTCGAGAAAGATGTCCCGTGGTTGGATAGTGTACGCGGTGAAACGCTCACGGTAGTGGGAGGTGGTTGCTTCCCATTCCTTCGTGCGGGGGAAATAGAGCAACCCCTCTTGAGGCAGGCCCAGGTCATCACTAAACAGAGAGCATAACAGGAACGAACAGGTTGGGCTCCTTCGATTGGTTTTCACATGTGCTCGAGAGTGTGATGAAAGCCAGTCGTCACAAAGCTGGCCGGCCCCAGCCGGGGGCCGTCCTCGTCAAGAAGTTCGGCGAACTGCAGGGCATCTTCCACCGCCGACTACCTTCCCCCCGGCCGTGGTCTGGGCAGACCCTCAGCCAGCTCGGCCGGGTGGGGAGGCCGGCTTCTTTCTGGCCATTCACAACGACACACAACGCATAGCTACGGGTCTGTGTGGTCCCACGCGAGGCATTTCACCTGGTCCAGCATGCAGCCACCGTGCACAAACTCTCCATGGATGCAAGTCATGGTTGCCCATGAATGGCCGACGTCCGAGAATCTCCATCAGAGTGCTCTAGGGCCCGACTGCAATATATAGAGAGAGTTCCCATCGGGGCGTGCTTGTCCCCCATGTAATATTGGCTCTCTGTGGAAGCCAGAGCGGTACCTCCGTGTTTAAGCTCCTCCCTTGCTAACCGGACGTTCTCCAGTGCCGGGTCCGTTTCCTCCGGCGTGGCCGCCACCGTCGTCCGAAATGGAAGCAGCGTGTCGCCTGCCTCCAAATCGCTTGGAACACTGAGGGTCCACCCTCGCCAGTCGTTCCTCCCCTTCGGCGTAAAGGCCTGCTAAATACTCGTGGATGTGAGGTCTATTGTAGAGTGTCCGATTTGGGGGTCGGTAGAAGGTGTCCTGGAGTCGAATACCGTACGCGGCGAACAGCGTACGGTTGTGGGCTTCAGCCTCTTCATATTCCCTCGTACGGGGGAAAGCGAGGTAGGCCCCTTGAGGTAGGTTCAGCGTACCATTGAAAAGGGGGTACAGCACAAACGAAGAGGGTGGTCTCCTCCCAAGGGCACTCACCATGAGTTCGAACGTATTTTGAACCCCGGTGGTCACGCGACTGGCTGACTTCGTTCTGAGGTCACCTCGCTGAAGGAGGGCAGCGAACTGTAGAGCACTTTTCACCGCCACCCATCCCCCTCTCTTCTCGGTCATGGGCAGCCATCTAGTCAGTTCCGTAGGGCATCGAGGTCGGCTTCCCTTCGGCCACGCTACCCAGGGCCTCGGGTTGACATGCCCTCTCGCGGTGCGGTTCGCCCGGTCTAGTATGCAGCGTGCGGGTACAAACCCTCGGTGGAGGCACGGGATGGGTACTCGCGAGTGGTTGTCGCCTCTACTCCCCAGAAGATCCATTTAGAGCCCGGTCGCATTTTTCGGCGACATCTTCCCTTCCCTTTTACACTTGCCGGCCGCCTTCGTAATGGTTTGCGACCTTCTCCACAGTCGAACTCAGTTGTCACCAAAGCATCTCCAGTTGTCGTTGCTTATAAGCGCCCTCATCGGTAGCGCGGTTGTACCTCAGATGAATGCTCGGTACTAGGTCCGCGAGGAGGAATTTTTTCCGACTGTGTAGTCTTGTTCCTTTTCCAATGATCCCCCGAACCGACCGTCTCTTCTGCTGGCTGCCCCCTCTGCGCTCTCTACGGAAAACATCTCCTGTAAACGAGCCAACCGGAAAAAGCGAACCGCTGGTCGCCCTCACTTGTGCCGGTCGCAGACACCGCACGGCGCATCCGCTTGCGGTTATGACACCGCGGCACGCCACTCCCCAAAGAGGTCCTCCTTGCTTCTCTGTACGACACTCCGCGTTAAGTCCAGCCTTTCCGGCACACTGTGGGCCCTGCTCCAGAGGCGGAGCTCGGCTGCGGTGTCCCTTTTTCTAGCAGTGCGTTCGTCCGGCGTGTCCACCGACCTGTCGGTCGTGCGAACCTGTTGCAGGAGGGGGTGTAGATTCACGTCTTGCTAAACCTAGCGTAGAGCTGGGTTTGGATGCGTGACTTGGTGTGGCCCACCGACGAACCTGGCTCGGAGGATTGCGTCCTCGCACAAGGCTAGAACGCAGCGGCGATGCACGTCGCACGAGCAGGACGTCTGGACGCACTCAGTCTCCTCAACCAGCCCAAGGAAATGTTCCATATCAATCGTTCGCTCTTATCGCCCCCTGTGGTCCTTGTGGATGCCCCCCTTCCTCCCCCTCAGCCGGCATCTCCTGCCGTGCGACCGCTGGTGCCCCTGCCATAATCTCATCGCTGTGCTGACGGGACGCTATCCTGTCGGCGTCGCCAACTGTTACCGTCGCCCGCCATGCCGGCAACGCAGGTCGGCCCCTACCCTGACTGACTCGGAGTGCGGCGTAGCACGGCAGGCGGAATCGGTGAGGGCAGCTCCCTAGATGTACCAACGGAGCCACCAAGGCCTCATAGCACACGCAGAACTCTTCCGAAGTCTCCTGCTGGGACTGCCATTTTTCTTCTGGCGTCTGCGATGGTGGCCGTGGTGGCGACGGCGGGGGTTCGGACGTTAGCGCGGGTCCCGAACTCCTCCCACCCTGCATCAATGCTTAAGACAAACTGCGCCGGCCCAGGCGCTGACTCCGTTGACGATTCGAGTGCAAGGGCCATACTCGGCGTCAAGAGTTGTGTCTCTGTCGCGGGGCTTGAAGTTGCCGGCAGCCGAGGTGGTGGTGATGGTGGCGACGGCGGCGAACATGCCACGACGGGTACGCTTGACCACCGAAACAGGCCGGAAATCGTCAAGGGCGGCCCCATATCCGCTACCGCCGGCGACTTCATGGTTTCCCACATCCGCTGTAAAAAACAGGGCATATCTGGATATGGTTCCGGCGGCGACGGTACCGGTTCCACAAGTTTTTGTCGATGACGACAGTCGCGTCGTTGACTGCGGGCGGGGGGTTCCGTGAAGCGACCGGATAGGAGCCGCCCCCCCCCCCCTATGCGTCATATGACTCGCGGGCACGACGCATGTGTACACCCCCCCCCCATTCGGATGATTGCGCGCCAGACCAAAGCGAGCTAACTGTGTGTGTGGTGCCCTTGTGCCTGTTCGCTGCAATGCAGCCCCCTGCGAAGGTACCTTCGTTGTGACCCACAGCCGTTCGCCTGTTGCTGTTCGCGTCCCTGTGGACGTTCCGAGGGGCGTCGCCTCCCCATTGGGACACTTCTTCCCAACGTGGTACCGCTATCGGAGTGGCGGAGGTCACCTCCTGACTCTACCCTAGCTCTGCCCCTGCTGAGTGCATTCTCCTCGTGCGGCGACCCCCCCTGAACGGGTTCAACTTCCGTGGGATCGCTGCATTCTTGATGTTGCTGACCACCTGTTGCTCTCTGACGTGGGGGGGAGGGCGACCGCTCTTGAGAGCGTCAAGAGCGGTCGCCCCCTCCCCCACGCCAGATAATGACAGGTGGACAGCGAGACCAAGCATGCAGCGATCCCACGGAAGCTGAACTCGTTCAGGGGGAGGCGCCGCAGGAGTAGAATGCACCCACCAGGAAGAGGGCCAGGGAAGAGTCAAGAGGGGGTCTCCGCGCCACCCCAACAGCGGTATCGCGTTGGAAAGGGTCCCAACGGGAAGGAAACAACCACTCGGATCGTCCACACGAGCGGGAACAAAACAGACGAGCGACGGTGGTCCACGACGAGGGTACCTTCCGAGGGCCGTATGTCCGCCAGGACAATGGCGTGCACCCGGATAGCTGATAGGTCCAGCGCGCGATCAGTAGATCGGGGGGGGGGGGGGGGAGACAATATCCCATCAAGTCGCTCCTATGAGCTTCTCGTCAGCAGCCGACGATAAAGCGACTGACATCGTCGACAAGAGTTGTGGAGCCGGTACCGTCGCTGCCGGAACCATCTCCAGATACGCCCTGTTTACCACAGTGGGTGCGGAAAACCATACAGTCGCCGGCGGCAACGGGTCTGGGGCCGCCCTTGACCGCTTCCAGCCCGCTTGGTGGCTTGGTGAGTCAAGGATACCCGTCATGGAATGTCCGCCGCAGTCGCCTCCACCTCTGCCACCGCGGCTGCCGACAATCGCCACAGTAGCAGCAGCAAGCTACCAGCAGTCCCAACCCAATGTAGTTGCTGTGACCGTCGTCGTCGTAATGGTTGGCCGCTCGCTGTACTTGCTCTCGCTCTCTCCAAGTGTCTCCTGACTGGCTAGCCCAGATTTTGCTTCTACTGACCAGCTACCGAATCCATAAATAAGCCACATCTGTTTGCACCTTGTCCGGCGTCGGGGAGCTGTCAGAAATGCTGTCTTCATCGAGGTTTTTTGTCTAGTGTACATATTTACCATTAAAACACTTTCCTGAGCGTGCAGTATCTAAATAACAAACTCCCCTGGTGTGCAGTAGTATCTGCACATTTCCAAAGATACGAGAGGACAACGTCGACAGTAAGAAGATACTGTCGTACAACGTTTTACAGGTCGTAGGGTCGAACCCGCCGCACTGTGGTCTCAGGATCTAGCAGCTTGCAGCACTACACTGCTGTGTGTAGTGCAATATCTGAAAAAAACAATTCTAAATACACGCCGGATAATGACGACAGAAAGGAGGTACGAGTAGGATAATATCTAGAGGCCGTAGGATCGAGCCCGCGGAGCTTTGATCTCAGGATCCAGCGGCTCGTGGCACCATGGTGCAAAATCTAAAGGCAATGCTTCCTACTGTAATATAAATGCAAGACAACGGCGAAATAAATGGTTTGTTTCCGAGTTGGTCAGTCGTACTGGTGTATGTTAGAGAATCTGGAAGTGCGGAACCACAAGTGCAACATCTAAAGGAAACAGTATCAAAGACACACAGGACAACGACGACATAAGTTATTGTTTTTCCCGATCTCGTAGTCCTAGTAGTCAAGGAAAAACAAGCTCTCTCAGAGGCCGATGGATATTGTACATATGTCTATGCTACTATCATTTTTTCCACCCGCGAATACACAACATGAGCTTCAGGATCGATCACTCATAAACATGCCTAGCACGAAGGAGAAACCCAATATAAGCCCCAAAACGGTTTAACACCACAACACACCACCATAAACAGTGTATGTACTACCTCTGCACAAAGTTATATCCCTCTCTCTCTTCCCTCTCACTCCTTGCTCTCTTTATTTACGACAGGACATGCCTTCTTCCCGATGTCCTCCTTCCTTGACACCAGCCCGTCCAGCCTCGCCTCCAGGAAAAAGTATAACTCCCTCCGTCGCCCGCTCCAGGTGACCAGGTTCCGAAGGGCGTTGACGCGCCCGGGGCGGAACAGCTCCGACACCTTGTTGTACCCGCGACACAAAACAAACCCCATAAAAAAGGATACAAATATATAAAAAGAAACAGCAATTAAAGCGTCGTCAGCGGAAACACCAATCAACCGAGCGCGAAGGTGGTGGTCAGCAAACAGAAGCAAATCAAACGTTTGTCATCAAGCAGGCACGAAAACAACTAAAAAAACATACCAGGTAGGAAACAAATCAATGA
>MEHQ01004084.1:32500-35880 GCA_008828725.1 Saccharina japonica
ACGACATGTTTACGTTTTACGTTTGGCGGCTCGAGGTCGTTGTATCGTACAGGAGAGAAAATGACAGCACCGAACAAAGATCTCTGCATCTGCACAACACATTTGAAAGAGAGTATAAAGCGAACGGCTTGCTGGGCAGCAGAGGGCCCCAAGCAAGGCCAAGCCAAGCCAAGCCACACTGCATGAAAATCCCCAACAGCCCGCTCGCCTCGCCACCCCCCCCCCCAACCCNCCCCCCCACCCCCCCGCCCCCGCCCCCGCCCCCGCAGCTGTCCCGTCCACCTTCTTTGACAAAATCAGCAAATATAAGACATAACATTACGCCACGCCCTAATCGTCAATTCCACACCTCCCCCAAGAAAATGTCTTCCTGGTTGGTGAAAACCCGACGTGCTCCGTTCCAGCGCTGTAGAGATGCGAGGGTCTACGCTTATAAGACTACGGCCATGCATGACATGAGTACACCCCACCCCCCCTCACCTTCCCTCCTCTCCCCCATTCCCCCCCCTCCCGCACCCCACCCCACCCAATCCCACCCTAACATTCCACCCCACCCCGTCCCCCGTCCCTCCCTCCCCCCACCCCGAGTTTCATGTCCTGTCTCACCCAAGCGTGCATCCTCTCGCCTCGAAGAGGGTCTTCTTCTTCCAACTGCGCTACGGTCGCTTCCGCCTTCTCTTCCTCCTCGATCAGGCTCTGCCACGGGTCTACCTTGGCCGCCTCCCTCGCTTCGGCCTCCCGCCTGGCGGCCTCGGCCAAGAATACGCTCGTCGGGGCGCCCCTCTTCTTCACGGAGTACGGCCGAGTGCTCTTCTTCTGTTTTTTTTTTGTTTGCGTTTGCGTTCGCGTTTGTTAGTCATTTCGTTTGTTCCAAAGCAGTTCCGTTTTGTTCGTTACGTGCGTTCGTGCTGTCGTTTGGTTGGTTTAGTCGATTGGTTGGTTGGTTTGGTTGGTTTGGTTGGTTGGTTTGGTTGGTCTGTTGGTTGGTCTATTGGCTGGTCTGTTGGTTGGTAGGTTGTTTGTTTGTTTGTTTGGTTGGTCTATTAGTTGAGTCTACTGGTTGGTCTGTTGGTTGATTGTTTATTTTTTGGTTGGTTGGTTGGTTAGTCTATTGGCGGGTCTATTGGTTGGTCTGTTGGTTAGTCTGAAGGGTATTTAGTTTGTGGGTGGGTTGATTGGTGGGTTAATTGGTGGGTCGTTTGGTTGGTTGGTTCCACGACTTCGTTCGTTCGTTTGTTGATATGTTCGTTCGCTCGTTCGTGTCGTTCGTTCGTTCGTTCGTTCGCTCGTCCGCTCGTTCATTTGGTTCGCAATGTTGTTCGTTTGATGGTTTGTTCGTTCTATGATTTCGTTTGTTTCATTCGTTCGTCCGTCCGTTTGTTTGGTCGGAGGGGACATAATGTGGGGCGGGGGTAGGCCAGGAAAATAGCAGTGGCAGGCATGCCCGCCTGAAGAGCAGAACAGACCACGCAAAAGGCGTCTCAAGATAACAAATCAAAGATCCCCGGCTCAACCACCCCGACCACAGACATACAATCGCCACCAAACCTCACCCTTAACAAGCCACTGCAGGATAATATCATGCTACCCATGCGGAAGCAGAGGCGGTACTTTTGGGGCAAGTATTGTCTGATTGGCGGGGCTCCCCAACCGAACAATTGCTCACTGCCTTTGCAACACCTTTTGTACTCTAAACTTCGTACTAAGTTTTTTCGGTACTCCTAGCCGTTGAGAGCAATTAACCGCTCAATTTATTTGGAACCCCGTTCGCACCCTAAACATTTGTGCTTGGTATTCCCACGTAGCCCTTAGGATCTATCGTCGGTTGATGGGCGTACCCGCACCATGTTTATCGCAATCGGTATTGTGTGTGACTGACTAACGGTGCAGAGCTCTTTTCTTCGAGTAAGGAACATGATAAACATGAGGTGTTCTTCCTGCCGTAACATGGCTCAGCTGAACTGCCACTAACCGCAGGCACGACATCGCTCCCTCCCCCCCTCCCTCCCTCCTCTCTCCCTCACTCCCAACCGCACCTCTTCATCGTTTTCCTCGGGTCCCCCATCCCCTCCCTGGTCCCCATCCTCTCCCGCACCATCCAAAGCCTCCCCATCGCCACCAACACCAACCACCATCTTCAACATCCCCGACCACCGTCTGCGCCCTCCCTTCATCTCCAAGGTCACCGTTGTCGCGCCTTGTCTTCCCCAGACCACCGCCACCGCCCATCACACCACCACCACCACCACAACGAACGCCAGCGGCGTCGTCCGAGCTCCTCTGGGCGGTGGCGCTTCGCGGCGGCCTGGCATCCGCGGGGTCCACCCGTTTGCGCCGTTTCGGCTGTGCAATCGTGTAAAGGCTGACTGCTGCGCCACCGCCGCCGCGCACGCTGCCGCCGCTGTTGCTTCCCCGCCCTGACCTCCTTGGCGAAAGCCACTTGTTGCTATTGCTGCTGCTAGTGTTGCTGGTTTCTTATACCGTCGCACTGCTTAGGGGGCACAGGCGAGAAGGAGGGGGGGGGGGGGTGTAACTCATGCGTGCACGCCGTAGTCATATGATCATCGAAGGGGGAGGGGGGCGGGGGTCCAGGGGAGGGCTAGGGGAGGAGGTTGGTAAGGAAGGGCGGGGAGGGGGGGGAGGGCGGGGACATCGTAGACATTTGGGTAGACCGTGATGTATGGGTTCAACCAAAACTAAAGCGGACGTCAAAATACCTACCCTCGTATTCCGGTGTATAAATGTATCCCGCTTTATTTCGGCGAGGGGTGGTTGTGAGCTGGTTCCACCCAAATTCATTCGACGCTGTCATCCATTGCAAGTCCGCCCCCCAACTCACGGTTCTTACGTCGTATTAGGATGCAGCCCACCCCTCATGCGACTCGCCAAATGTCTCAAATTTCGCTTGGCGCTTGGTGCAAGCAATGTCTGCCTCTGGTCGGTGAAAACTCGATGTACTCCGTCCCGGCATCGCAGGGATTGCGAGGGTCTATGGTCGTACGATTTCGGCCATGCATGACACACGAGTACACCCCTCCCCTCCCCCGCCCCGTCTCGACCTTCCGAACGTGCATCGCTCACCTGTGGCTCGCGTCTACCTTCCCTATCTAGAGCAAACGCGCGGGTGCAGTACTGCTGGCGACGGTAAAGCACAGGCTGTGCCCGCGATGTGGTTGTGTCCCCCACGACAGTAATAGCACAGGTCACCTCTACTACGTCCGTAGCACAGAAGACACGGTAGGTACGTACCCTATTTTAGTTTCCCTTTTACGGCATCCTTCTTTATAACTGGGGTGAGGCGTGCTCACGATAGGGGCAGCACGTTTCGGCATAATTCATTTTTCTGAAATGACGGGGGGGGGGGGGGCCCTTAACCCTTT